>JAVHZZ010000005.1:77500-160000 GCA_036250195.1 Mixophyes australis | reverse complement strand
GTATCAGTGTGTAGATGACAGTATATATGTGTCTGTGTGTAGATGACAGTATATATGTATCAGTGTGTAATGACAGTATATATGTATCAGTGTGTAGATGACAGTATATATGTGTCTGTGTGTAGATGACACTATGTGTCTGTGTAGATGACAGTATATATGTGTCTGTGTGTAGATGACAGTATATATGTATCAGTGTGTAGATGACAGTATATATGTATCAGTGTGTAGATGACAGTATATATGTGTCTGTGTAGATGACAGTATATATGTGTCTGTGTGTAATGACAGTATATATGTATCAGTGTGTAGATGACAGTATATATGTATCAGTGTGTAGATGACAGTATATATGTATCAGTGTGTAATGACAGTATATATGTATCAGTGTGTAGATGACAGTATATATGTGTCTGTGTGTAGATGACACTATATATGTATCAGTGTGTAGATGACAGTATATATGTGTCTGTGTGTAATGACAGTATATATGTATCAGTGTGTAGATGACAGTATATATGTATCAGTGTGTAGATGACAGTATATATGTGTCTGTGTGTAGATGACACTATATATGTGTCTGTGTAGATGACAGTATATATGTGTCTGTGTGTAATGACAGTATATATGTATCAGTGTGTAGATGACAGTATATATGTATCAGTGTGTAGATGACAGTATATATGTATCAGTGTGTAGATGACAGTATATATGTATCAGTGTGTAGATGACACTATATATGTGTCTGTGTGTAGATGACACTATATATGTATCAGTGTGTAGATGACAGTATATATGTGTCTGTGTGTAATGACAGTATATATGTATCAGTGTGTAGATGACAGTATATATGTATCAGTGTGTAGATGACAGTATATATGTATCAGTGTGTAGATGACAGTATATATGTGTCTGTGTGTAGATGACACTATATATGTGTCTGTGTAGATGACAGTATATATGTGTCTGTGTGTAATGACAGTATATATGTATCAGTGTGTAGATGACAGTATATATGTATCAGTGTGTAGATGACAGTATATATGTATCAGTGTGTAGATGACAGTATATATGTATCAGTGTGTAGATGACAGTATATATGTATCAGTGTGTAGATGACAGTATATATGTGTCTGTGTGTAGATGACACTATATATGTGTCTGTGTAGATGACAGTATATATGTGTCTGTGTGTAATGACAGTATATATGTATCAGTGTGTAGATGACAGTATATATGTGTCTGTGTGTAGATGACACTATATATGTGTCTGTGTGTAATGACAGTATATATGTATCAGTGTGTAGATGACAGTATATATGTATCAGTGTGTAGATGACAGTATATATGTATCAGTGTGTAGATGACAGTATATATGTGTCTGTGTGTAGATGACACTATATATGTGTCTGTGTAGATGACAGTATATATGTGTCTGTGTGTAATGACAGTATATATGTATCAGTGTGTAGATGACAGTATATATGTATCAGTGTGTAGATGACAGTATATATGTGTCTGTGTGTAGATGACACTATATATGTGTCTGTGTAGATGACAGTATATATGTGTCTGTGTGTAATGACAGTATATATGTATCAGTGTGTAGATGACAGTATATATGTATCAGTGTGTAGATGACAGTATATATGTATCAGTGTGTAGATGACAGTATATATGTGTCTGTGTGTAGATGACAGTATATATGTGTCTGTGTGTAATGACAGTATATATGTATCAGTGTGTAGATGACAGTATATATGTATCAGTGTGTAGATGACAGTATATATGTATCAGTGTGTAGATGACAGTATATATGTGTCTGTGTGTAGATGACACTATATATGTGTCTGTGTAGATGACAGTATATATGTGTCTGTGTGTAATGACAGTATATATGTATCAGTGTGTAGATGACAGTATATATGTATCAGTGTGTAGATGACAGTATATATGTGTCTGTGTGTAGATGACACTATATATGTGTCTGTGTAGATGACAGTATATATGTGTCTGTGTGTAATGACAGTATATATGTATCAGTGTGTAGATGACAGTATATATGTATCAGTGTGTAGATGACAGTATATATGTATCAGTGTGTAGATGACAGTATATATGTGTCTGTGTGTAGATGACAGTATATATGTATCAGTGTGTAGATGACAGTATATATGTATCAGTGTGTAGATGACAGTATATATGTGTCTGTGTGTAGATGACACTATATATGTGTCTGTGTAGATGACAGTATATATGTGTCTGTGTGTAATGACAGTATATATGTATCAGTGTGTAGATGACAGTATATATGTATCAGTGTGTAGATGACAGTATATATGTGTCTGTGTGTAGATGACACTATATATGTGTCTGTGTAGATGACAGTATATATGTGTCTGTGTGTAATGACAGTATATATGTATCAGTGTGTAGATGACAGTATATATGTATCAGTGTGTAGATGACAGTATATATGTATCAGTGTGTAGATGACAGTATATATGTGTCTGTGTGTAGATGACAGTATATATGTGTCTGTGTGTAATGACAGTATATATGTATCAGTGTGTAGATGACAGTATATATGTATCAGTGTGTAGATGACAGTATATATGTATCAGTGTGTAGATGACAGTATATATGTGTCTGTGTGTAGATGACACTATATATGTGTCTGTGTAGATGACAGTATATATGTGTCTGTGTGTAATGACAGTATATATGTATCAGTGTGTAGATGACAGTATATATGTGTCTGTGTGTAGATGACACTATATATGTGTCTGTGTAGATGACAGTATATATGTGTCTGTGTGTAATGACAGTATATATGTATCAGTGTGTAGATGACAGTATATATGTATCAGTGTGTAGATGACAGTATATATGTATCAGTGTGTAGATGACAGTATATATGTGTCTGTGTGTAGATGACAGTATATATGTGTCTGTGTGTAATGACAGTATATATGTATCAGTGTGTAGATGACAGTATATATGTATCAGTGTGTAGATGACAGTATATATGTATCAGTGTGTAGATGACAGTATATATGTGTCTGTGTGTAGATGACACTATATATGTGTCTGTGTAGATGACAGTATATATGTGTCTGTGTGTAATGACAGTATATATGTATCAGTGTGTAGATGACAGTATATATGTGTCTGTGTGTAGATGACACTATATATGTGTCTGTGTAGATGACACTATATATGTGTCTGTGTAGATGACAGTATATATGTGTCTGTGTGTAATGACAGTATATATGTATCAGTGTGTAGATGACAGTATATATGTATCAGTGTGTAGATGACAGTATATATGTATCAGTGTGTAGATGACAGTATATATGTGTCTGTGTAGATGACAGTATATATGTGTCTGTGTGTAATGACAGTATATATGTATCAGTGTGTAGATGACAGTATATATGTATCAGTGTGTAGATGACAGTATATATGTATCAGTGTGTAGATGACAGTATATATGTGTCTGTGTGTAGATGACAGTATATATGTGTCTGTGTGTAATGACAGTATATATGTATCAGTGTGTAGATGACAGTATATATGTATCAGTGTGTAGATGACAGTATATATGTATCAGTGTGTAGATGACAGTATATATGTGTCTGTGTGTAGATGACACTATATATGTGTCTGTGTAGATGACAGTATATATGTGTCTGTGTGTAATGACAGTATATATGTATCAGTGTGTAGATGACAGTATATATGTGTCTGTGTGTAGATGACACTATATATGTGTCTGTGTAGATGACAGTATATATGTGTCTGTGTAGATGACAGTATATATGTGTCTGTGTGTAATGACAGTATATATGTATCAGTGTGTAGATGACAGTATATATGTGTCTGTGTGTAGATGACACTATATATGTGTCTGTGTAGATGACAGTATATATGTGTCTGTGTGTAATGACAGTATATATGTATCAGTGTGTAGATGACAGTATATATGTATCAGTGTGTAGATGACAGTATATATGTATCAGTGTGTAGATGACAGTATATATGTGTCTGTGTAGATGACAGTATATATGTGTCTGTGTGTAATGACAGTATATATGTATCAGTGTGTAGATGACAGTATATATGTATCAGTGTGTAGATGACAGTATATATGTATCAGTGTGTAGATGACAGTATATATGTGTCTGTGTGTAGATGACAGTATATATGTGTCTGTGTGTAATGACAGTATATATGTATCAGTGTGTAGATGACAGTATATATGTATCAGTGTGTAGATGACAGTATATATGTATCAGTGTGTAGATGACAGTATATATGTGTCTGTGTGTAGATGACACTATATATGTGTCTGTGTAGATGACAGTATATATGTGTCTGTGTGTAATGACAGTATATATGTATCAGTGTGTAGATGACAGTATATATGTGTCTGTGTGTAGATGACACTATATATGTGTCTGTGTAGATGACAGTATATATGTGTCTGTGTGTAATGACAGTATATATGTATCAGTGTGTAGATGACAGTATATATGTATCAGTGTGTAGATGACAGTATATATGTATCAGTGTGTAGATGACAGTATATATGTGTCTGTGTGTAGATGACAGTATATATGTGTCTGTGTGTAATGACAGTATATATGTATCAGTGTGTAGATGACAGTATATATGTATCAGTGTGTAGATGACAGTATATATGTATCAGTGTGTAGATGACAGTATATATGTGTCTGTGTGTAGATGACACTATATATGTGTCTGTGTAGATGACAGTATATATGTGTCTGTGTGTAATGACAGTATATATGTATCAGTGTGTAGATGACAGTATATATGTGTCTGTGTGTAGATGACACTATATATGTGTCTGTGTAGATGACAGTATATATGTGTCTGTGTGTAATGACAGTATATATGTATCAGTGTGTAGATGACAGTATATATGTATCAGTGTGTAGATGACAGTATATATGTATCAGTGTGTAGATGACAGTATATATGTGTCTGTGTGTAATGACAGTATATATGTATCAGTGTGTAGATGACAGTATATATGTATCAGTGTGTAGATGACAGTATATATGTATCAGTGTGTAGATGACAGTATATATGTGTCTGTGTAGATGACAGTATATATGTGTCTGTGTGTAATGACAGTATATATGTATCAGTGTGTAGATGACAGTATATATGTATCAGTGTGTAGATGACAGTATATATGTGTCTGTGTGTAGATGACACTATATATGTGTCTGTGTAGATGACAGTATATATGTGTCTGTGTGTAATGACAGTATATATGTATCAGTGTGTAGATGACAGTATATATGTGTCTGTGTGTAGATGACACTATATATGTGTCTGTGTAGATGACAGTATATATGTGTCTGTGTGTAATGACAGTATATATGTATCAGTGTGTAGATGACAGTATATATGTATCAGTGTGTAGATGACAGTATATATGTGTCTGTGTGTAGATGACACTATATATGTGTCTGTGTAGATGACAGTATATATGTGTCTGTGTGTAATGACAGTATATATGTATCAGTGTGTAGATGACAGTATATATGTATCAGTGTGTAGATGACAGTATATATGTGTCTGTGTGTAGATGACACTATATATGTGTCTGTGTGTAATGACAGTATATATGTATCAGTGTGTAGATGACAGTATATATGTATCAGTGTGTAGATGACAGTATATATGTATCAGTGTGTGTTATATGTATCAGTGTGTAGATGACAGTATATATGTATCAGTGTGTAGATGACAGTATATTTGTGTAACTGCAGTTTCCTCTCCAGCCCCCTCCCCCATCTCCTCCTTCTCGTTACGTTTTACTTTCATTTCTTTTTCTATTTCCGTCTTTTCTTGTCAGCCAGGTTCTTCCTCTAACACCCAGCGCCCCCTCCTCACCCCCAGGCATCTGACCAGCGCCCCCTCCTCACCCCCCAGCATCTGACCAGCGCCCCCTCCTCACCCCCCAGCATCTGACCAGCGCCCCCTCCTCACCCCCCAGCATCTGACCAGCGCCCCCTCCTCACCCCCCAGCATCTGACCAGCGCCCCCTCCTCACCCCCAGGCATCTGACCAGCGCCCCCTCCTCACCCCCCAGCATCTGACCAGCGCCCCCTCCTCACCCCCCAGCATCTGACCAGCGCCCCCTCCTCACCCCCAGGCATCTGACCAGCGCCCCCTCCTCACCCCCCAGCATCTGACCAGCGCCCCCTCCTCACCCCCAGGCATCTGACCAGCGCCCCCTCTGCCCGGGTCACTCTGTGAGTAGAATGTAAGTTGTGTACAGTAACCATATATATTATATCATATTATATTATAGTGTGGTACAGGGGAGGGGTGTGAATGTGGGTAATGGTGTTTTATATTATATTACAGTATAGTAGATGGTGTTGGTAATGGTGTATTATATTATATTTTACCAGCATGGAGGTGAGAGGTCTCTGTGTGGATTATATAATATTACAGTATAGTAGATGGTGTTGGTAATGGTGTATTATATTATATTTTACCAGCATGGAGGTGAGAGGTCTCTGTGTGGATTATATAATATTACAGTATAGTAGATGGTGTTGGTAATGGTGTATTATATTATATTTTACCAGCATGGAGGTGAGAGGTCTCTGTGTGGATTATATAATATTACAGTATAGTAGATGGTGTTGGTAATGGTGTATTATATTATATTTTACCAGCATGGAGGTGAGAGGTCTCTGTGTGGATTATATAATATTACAGTATAGTAAGGGTGTCGGTAATGGTGTATTATATTATATTTTACCAGCATGGAAGTGGAGGTGAGTGGTCTCTGTGTGGATTATATAATATTACAGTATAGTAAAGGGTGTCGGTAATGGTGTATTATATTATATTTTACCAGCATGGAGGTGAGAGGTCTCTGTGTGGATTATATAATATTACAGTATAGTAGATGGTGTTGGTAATGGTGTATTATATTATATTTTACCAGCATGGAGGTGGAGGTGAGAGGTCTCTGTGTGGATTATATAATATTACAGTATAGTCAAGGGTGTCGGTAATGGTGTATTATATTATATTTTACCAGCGTGGAGGTGAGAGGTCTCTGTGTGGATTATATAATATTACAGTATAGTAAAGGGTGTCGGTAATGGTGTATTATATTATATTTTACCAGCATGGAGGTGGAGGTGAGAGGTCTCTGTGTGGATTATATAATATTACAGTATAGTAAAGGGTGTCGGTAATGGTGTATTATATTATATTTTACCAGCATGGAAGTGGAGGTGAGAGGTCTCACTGAGAACGTGGACACAGATTATATGGTCCTGTACTTTGAGAATAAGCGCCGTTCCGGAGGTGGATCGGTGCTGTCATTCACACGGAATGGATCCACAGCTATAATTACTTTTGAATGTGCCTGTGGTAAGTTTAGTTTGTGGAAATGAACGTATGTAATCTCTGCTGTATAGGTGTATCCATGACCTAATATAAACGTCGGACAGGTACCAAACACCTGACCTACACATCATACAATTCCTGTCTGTTTATTAAAGACAATCGGATAAAGAAGCGCTGAAGATGCGCCAAACAGAGTCCACAAATGTAATAAAATATCTTACTCGGTCTCCTAAAAATATTTAGATATATTTGTTAAAGAAAATACAATAAAACACGAGAAATACAAAATATATATGAATCTGTTGGTATCAATAAGCAACAATAAAGGTATGTCTAACTAAAATATACATACGCTAATTCATCCGTAAGTGAAAGAAGGGGGAGAATGTGATATTTGATGGAAGTAAGTAAGTATGTAATGTACCGTATTTCCCCAAATATAAGACGCACCTTAATTTTGGGGCCCAAAATGTCATCAACGTTGTGCAGTTTACTGTCAAACACGCTGGAATCGGCAGTCATCGGAACTGTGCAGGGAGAAGTGACTGACAGCTCAGAGACTGTGGGAGGTGCCTGAAGGTCCTTCTGCCAAGTAGCAGGGACACGCTGGAGCCGATTAGCGGGGACACGCTGGAGCCGATTAGCGGGGACACGCTGGAGCCGATTGGAGCTGAATAGCGGGGACACGCTGGAGCCGATTGGAGCTGATTAGCGGCGACACGCTGGAGCTGATTAGCGGGGACACGCTGGAGCTGATTAGCGGGGACACGCTGGAGCTGACTGGAGCTGATTAGCGGGGACACGCTGGAGCTGATTAGCGGGGACACGCTGGAGCTGATTAGCGGGGACACGCTGGAGCTGATTGGAGCTGATTAGCGGGGACACGCTGGAGCTGATTAGCGGGGACACGCTGGAGCTGATTAGCGGGGACACGCTGGAGCTGATTAGCGGGGACACGCTGGAGCTGATTAGCGGGGACACGCTGGAGCTGATTGGAGCTGATTAGCGGGGACACGCTAGAGCTGATTAGCGGGGACACGCTGGAGCTGATTAGCGGGGACACGCTGGAGCTGATTGGAGCTGATTAGCGGGGACACATCTCTCTCATCCTCACATCGGGTGCCGACTTCTTCATTGAGGTAAGTAGCGCTTGCAGTGTATAAGACGCACCTTTTTTTTAGACCCAAAATTTGGGGGAAAAAGGTGCGTCCTATACATGGGGATATACGGTATGTATGGCAGGCTGTCTTCTGATGAAAGCACTCATTATATGCGGAGAAAATGGTCATACTCAGCTTTACAAGAATTGCCTTTTGTAGTCATAAGCAGATTTCACTTATGAATGGATTCTTATTTGGCTCCATTATATTGTTTGCATCATTGTAGCGGTGACAGAGAGAGTGGCGGTGTCTATTGGATTCATGTACCGTGTACCATGTGGCTGTACCATATACCGTGTACCATGTGGCTGTACCATGTGGCTGTACCATGTACCATGTACCATGTGGCTGTACCATGTACCATGTGGCTGTACCATGTACCATATGGCTGTACCATGTACCATGTGGCTGTACCATGTACCATGTGGCTGTACCATGTACCATGTGGCTGTACCATGTACCATGTGGCTGTACCATGTACCATGTGGCTGGATCACTTAGAAGTAACTTATTGTGTACATTTATCTCTTATTAGAGTGCCACTCTATATCATTGCAAATGTACTGATTTTTGTATTGGAAATGTTTCAGTTTCTGAGACCGTATGCCATGGTGGAGGAAATTTATGTTTGTAACTTTTCTAAAGGAAGTCCAATGCTAACTAGACCTTTTCATCTGAGTGACCAACACATCTTTTTGACTTGAATGTACAGGATAGGGTTGTTATCTTTCAGCCTGTGTCTTAGAGAGATAGGAAACTGAATAATGTAACAGCATCTAAAATAGGAAATGACAGGTTGATGTGAATTTTATTAACTTTAAATTGTGTTAAATCCAAGTTTAGAGAACATATTACACCCTGATGCTAAACATTGAATGTATTATCTCAGACGTTGTGGTGCCAGCCAGGATCAGGGGCTGGATTACCCCCTACCAACATGTGTGTTAGAAACCGTATATAAAGGGCTGTATTTTGTATTTTAACCATATTATACCATCTGAACTTCTGGAGATCACTAGTACCTCGAATTAGTGTGTAATGGTCCTTGTAAGGACCCTTGAGCAATAAACATCACTGCTTGAAGATTCTGCCTGACTCCTATTGCCTGATGTATCCTGTGTGGATTATATTATATTACAGTATAGTAGAGTGTGTCAGTAATGGTATAAATTAAACTGTGCAGGAAGAACATCCCTTCATCCTTCTTCCCCCCACAGACTGGGTGGCAAAGTCAGCTCATCGCACTGTCTACACATCTTCATTTAAAGATGTTACAGCATGAAAGGAATATGTCTAACTCCAGTGGCGTTAAATATATTTAAGAGAGTTTTTATATATTTGCCGGCTTATGTTATTGTTTCTGTGAGGATATAATTAATTTCTGGATTATACTGACCAATAGATTGGAGAATTACTTGTTGGGTTATAGCCATGACACTCATTGTTGAACTTTTGATTTCTGATGCAGTATCCATATGTTGCAGACAATTTGTTTTGCAACTTCTGAAAACAGGCAATCTCATGTTAATCTCATGCTAATCAGGCCTTGTCACTGACCAAGACCTCTTTGAGCCTGAATGAACAGGAGGGGGTCATCACCTTTTTATACTGTCTTCTTAAAAAGATACTACATGAATAGTGCAACCAGCAAGTTGTGGCTAGATCATGTAGAAATAAATTATTTCAATTAGTTTAATTATTTCAAATTTATTTCAATTAGTGGCACAGGTGCCTCTCTATCCCCTTGCAAATGTACTGATTTGTGGTATCAGATATGTATTGATTTCTGAGGCAGTAGGCTTTTGCTGGCGGAAATGTGTTTCTGCAAATGTCTGAAGAAAGGATCTCATGCTAATTAGGCCTTTTGATGTGTGAGTGTCCAACACATCCTTTAGCCTGAAGGCACAGGAGGGGGCCGGTACCTTTTTTACCTGTTTAGCATTTCATCCTGTATCTTAGAACCTGTCTGAATAATGCAACTAGCAAGTGATTTAGGAAATCACAGTTTGATGTAAATTGTGTTAAGTTTAAATTGCATTTAAGATCATGTTTAGGGAACATATTACATTGTGATGGTAAGCATCGCATGTAATATCTCAGATGCTGTAGTACCATCTAGAATCAGGGGCTGGGCTGCCACCTGCCAACATGTGCGTCAGAATCTGTATAAAAAGAGCCCTTATTAACCAATTTTATGATATTAATCCATCTGTAACTACTGAAGATCACTAGTACCACAAACTAGTGTGTTACTGTCCTTATTAGGACTACTTGAGCTAATAAAACATCACTGCTTCCAGATCCTGCTTTGACACCTATTTACCTGCTGTAATTCCTGTGACCTACAGATTAGATCAATCTAATCCGTTATCCAGCTGTTCTGAGGTTGGGACCCAGCATCCAGTACCAACAGTCTGCCCGCTAACTGCAGCTCTGGCCAGTGTGATAGGCCAGGGGGGACCATCCAAAACAACCCTGAACTGAAGGAAGAGGTCAGGGGTACCAGCCCAGGTACACCATCAAGGGGGTACACTAGCAGCGAGAGTTACCCAGAAGGAAATGGTTCTAGGCGCCAGTGAAGGAGCCTAGTGGGGGCAGCAGAGCCCCTCCTACTGCGTTTAGAGAGGCGCAATTTTTTAACAAATACAATTTTTATTTGTTTTTATACATTTTTCAAAGGGGTACAGAAACTGAAAAAAGGGAGGGGTACATTATGTGAATGGAACACAATAACCCTGAAAGCATACAAAATCAGTGCAGTATCAACCTGACAATTTGCCTTATACGGTAAACCCAACTGATACATACAGAAGCGCATTCACCAGTATCATTAGTGGGCGAGAGTAAGGAATGCGACGGGGCTCCTTCCCCCTCGGTAACATAGACATGCCAGGCTCTCCATTTAACCCAGCGGGGATGATGTTGACGTAGAATATGGGACACCTAGGCTTTCCATTTCAAAGTTAAAGTTAATTTTAGAGATCACTTTGGCCAGGGGTGGGGGGAGAGATTGTTTCCATGCCTGAGCGATGGCTGCTCTGGTTGCTATCAACATCTGGCCTGTCACATATCTATCCCAACGTGGGAGAGCAGGAGGATAGTGCTGTAATAAAGCCAGCTGCTCCAGTTTTTAAGGTGCTATGTTTTAGGAAGACTTAAAGTTCCTGTCAGTATTAATATGAATAAAAACTGTTACCTTTGTTGATACTATAACGGTGCATTGATTGACACCACAGGTCCGAGTGTTAATTGAGAATGAACATTGGTATAAGTAGAGCATCTTAGAGAAAGTCAGCTGCTGACTGGTGAAACGCATCAGGTACTTTGTGTCCAGCATTTGCTACTGATATTTATATAACTGAGATGAACCAGGACTAATTAGGATTCCTATGGTGCCCACCTCTTTTTGTATTTTTGCAAATAGTGTAACTGCATTCACTGTATTTGTATGAGGATTCCTACTCACTGCTATGGAGCCATTACAATCATGGCTGTATTGCTAATCGGTGGAGGGGATTTCCTTTCCCTAATAGCTACCGTGTTAGACAACAGGACGTATTAGACTTGTATGAGGATCATTACAGCCTTCGTTTTGGAATCTGGCGCACCTTTCTTATTATTTCAGGTATTGTTTTTATTTAGGGATTGGTACCCCTAAAATAGGTAGTGACAATAGGTCCTTATGTTATATAGTGTGAGCGCCTGAGAGATTATTTTTATTTAAACAAGCCCAGCTGGTCCCCAGCAACACGACAGGATGGCATAGTCCTGTCACACTTACTAATACCAACAGATTCATATACATTTGGTATTGCTTGTGTTTTCATTGTCTTTCTTTTAATAAATATATCTAGATATTTTTGGTGGACTTCCAATTGGCACATCTTCGCCACTCCTTTATCCGAATATATATATATATATATATATATATATATATATATATAATCAGATAAAATGGAATAGTGTCTTATGTCTGTATAGTGTGTAATAGAATTGTATTATGATCATGTCCAGTGGTCAGGTCATGTTGGAGGTGTAGTGTCCTATGTCTGTATACAGTGTAATAGAATTGTACTATGGTCATGTCCAGTGGTCAGGTCATGTTGGAGGTGTAGTGTCCTATGTCTGTATAGAGTATAATAGAATTGTATTATGATCATGTCCAGTGGTCAGGTCATGTTGGAGGTGTAGTGTCCTATGTCTGTATAGAGTGTAATAGAATTGTATTATGATCATGTCCAGTGGTCAGGTCATGTTGGGGGTGTAGTGTCCTATGTCTGTATATAGTGTAATAGAATTGTATTATGATCATGTCCAGGGGTCAGGTCATGTTGGGGGTGTAGTGTCCTATGTCTGTATATAGTGTAATAGAATTGTATTATGATCATGTCCAGGGGTCAGGTCATGTTGGAGGTGTAGTGTCCTATGTCTGTATATAGTGTAATAGAATTGTATTATGATCATGTCCAGGGGTCAGGTCATGTTGGGGGTGTAGTGTCCTATGTCTGTATAGTGTAATAGAATTATATTATGATCATGTCCAGCGGTCAGGTCATGTTGGGGGTGTAGTGTCCTATGTCTGTATACAGTATAATAGAATTGTATTATGATCATGGCCAGGGGTCAGGTCATGTTGGGAATGTAGTGTCCTATGTCAGTATACTATGTGCCAAAATTATATTACGGTCAAGATGGGAGTGTGTATCAGTATCCGTCTAGGGGTGCTACATGTAACATTCACTGCCTGCTCTCCAGATGCAGTGAACGTATTGTCTAAGGAGGAGCATTCTGTGAACAATGTTACAGTACATGTCAGACGACCACCCCCATGGGATCCTGGCAAGGTAGCTTTGTGTTGTCTACACCCAGAGACAGAAGACTCTATACTGGAATTGTATGTGGAGAATGTAAGCGACCGAGAAGATTTCACCACTGTGCGCTCTGTAGACCGGCGCAATGTACTCATCACGTTTCAGGATCCACTGAGCGATAAAGGTGAGTGGAACTAGTGATCTGTTAGTGACATAGTCATACATTGTGGTGACCCTTACCGACTTGTCATTTTCTTTTTCCCTTTCAGAATTTGAGCATTTGGCACAATATGTTAAATCTCGAAAATTACATGAGGCGTCTCTGTCTCTCCAGCGTGTCAGAGCCTGTGCTGAGGTTCTGGTGGAGAATGTGGGGAGCGGTATCTCAGTGGAGCTCCTAGAGATGTACTTTGAGAGCAGACGGAGTGGAGGAGGCAGAGTTAACTCGCTGACAATGCTGAAGAATAACTCCACCGCGGTTGTATCTTTCTGTGACTGGGAAGGTAAAATATTGTCAGGTTCCAGATTTATATCTAGGGTCTGCATTATTGGCTAGCTGTACAAAACACTGAGACATGATCGGGAATCAAGATAAATGAAGGTGTAACCCAATCTCTGGACCCTGAACACAGACATTAATGTTTTGGATCCCTTATAAAACTTCATCTCTGATAATAGGCTTCAATCTCGCAATCAGTAAAAACTTTTAGACATATTGAAATTAGAGATGCTTGGGCTCCGAGACCAGAACCCACCCAAACGGTACTTTCATGCGCCGTCGGTAGTGAAAATGATGCAAAACGTCATTGTTGCGTCGTCGGTTCTCGGGAGTTTTGGATTCTATAAGTACCTCCCTCCATGGCGATCCAGCGTCATTTCACAGAGAGACATAGAAGGGGTAGCACAGTTCTTGGCAGTCTCTAGTCCAGTTGGACAGCGTCATATCTAAAACAGAAAGAGGAAGGGTGGCAGTTTTCTTAAAAGTCTCCAGTGGCATTCTACTGAGTTATAGCTGACACAGAAACAGGAGAGGTCCCAGTGTTGTTGCCAGTCTACAGTCTACGTGGCATTGCTCCATTGCTAATTGTCATTGCTGAAATAGAAATAACCTTTTACCTTGGTCAAGAAAAAAAGACCTGTAATCCAGGCAAAGTTAACTGCAGAAAGAAATTAAATTGCCAACATGCCATTCTACACACGCAGTGCCAAAGAAAGAATGAGGCCTTCGCCTTTCTGTATGAGAGCTAGTTCTGCAACTGTCAGTGAGGCATCTTCTTGTAAGGTCAGTCATTATGATGCAAGACCTTGTCATTTTGACTCAAAAAGTGGTGCCCAAATACATTTACATGTAAAAGCCGAGCTGGAAGAAAACAGTAAGGCTATAGAAGAAAATGTATGTTCAGATTCAGAAATGACACAAATCCCTGAGGAGAGTCTATCGACGAGTGTTATGTGTAAGCCTGACTTTTCTGATACTGTACTCATAAGGAAGCCTCCTTTCAGCATGTCTGCAGATGTGTGGATGAGCAGCCCAAGTGTAGCCGGTGATACGCAAATTGAGGATACCACTTTGGAATTGCAACAGGACAAGGTGGTGGATATTTGTGTAGCTGATAACGGCGCTAATGAGGATGTTGATGAGGATGATGTTGTTTGTGTAAGTTCTGCACCAGTGGAAGCAGTTCTTGCACGTGATAAGAAGATGGCCATTGTCATGCCTGGGCATAAGACCAAAAATCCACCTCTTATGTTATATTATTATTTTTACCCAAATCCCGACAACAGTTGTCTAGCCATTTGAAGCGTTTGTAAAGCCACAGTCAGTAGAGTTAGGGACCTTAACCATCTAGGAACCTCATCCATGTTACGCCATTTGAAGTGAGTTCATGGCAAGCTGTTGGGAAAATCTAAAACTTATGCTAAAATAATTACAACAAACAGTAGAGCATCAGCTAGCACCCCAGCTAGCACCCCAGCTAGATGCCTGCACCTGCAATCTACACCCACAACACCTTCTGGATCAATATCCTCAGTAGCGATCGGAGTTAGTCCTGCATCCAAGTTGGTAAGGCTGGATGTCTCCTCCCCTATCCAGGATTCCTAAGAAAAATTAGTCCCACTGCTGCTGTCTCTTCATCCCAGAAACAGAGCAAGAAGAAGACAACTAGCAGTTTACAACAATTGACTGTTAAACAATCCTTTGAAAGAAGAAGCAAATATGAAAGCTGTCACCCAGTCGGAAATCTGATCACAGACACAATGGCGACTATGCTAGTATTAGATCTGCGTCCAATATCCACTATTAATGCAGCTGGTTTTAGACAGTTACTTGAGGTCTTGTGTCCCATCACAACACTATTTTACTAGAAAAGCTATTACTCACTTCTACCAGAAGGTTCGTAAAAATGTTATTATTGGGCTGCAAAATGCCATTCTACCCACTGTACACTTAACCACAGATATATGGACAAGCGGAACTGGGCAAACTAAAGATTATATGACTGTGACAGCCCACTGGATTGGTGATTCGCCTTCACCAGCAGGAACAGCAGCAGCACGTACCCAAGTACGTCACATTTTTCAGAGGCAGCTACTCTGTGCATCACCGGCTTCACTAAGAGGCAACAATCTGTTACAAAAACTAGGGGATGTTATTGCAAAATGACTTATCCCACTTGGAATCTCCTCAGGATATGTAATTTCTGCTAGCGACCCAATATTGTGAGATGAATTCCATTACATTCCCTGTTTTGCTCACAAAATAAAATTGGTGGTGCAGAGCTTTATAAAAAATGACAGGGATGTGCAGGAGATGCTGTCCGTGGCCCGTAAAATAATCTGGACATTTCTGGCATTCAGCAGCAGCGTGTAGGAGATTGCAGCAGCTACAAGAGCAATTTAATTTGCCCTGCCACCAACTGAAGCAAGAGGTGGTGACAAGGTGGAATTCCACCCAGTATATGCTTCTGCGGATGGAGAATCAGCAGAAAGCCATCCACGCTTACTTCACAAGCCATGACATTGGGAAAGGAGGGGGGGATGTAGTTTACACAAGCGCAGTGGAGAATACTTTACTTTGAATGCTTTCAGCACCTTGCACAGCACGGAGTCACCTGTGAAGTGAGTTCAGACACTGCGAGCTTGAGCCAAGTGATTCCCTTAATTAGACATTTGGAAAAGCAGCTTAAGAAACTGAAGGAGGAGGTGAAACAAAGCATTACACTAAGTATGTTGGACTTGTAGATCAAGTACCGTATTTGCTTCGCCAGGATCCAAGAGTTATCACAATCTTGAAATCGGATCACTACATTTTGGCGACTGTGCTTGATCCTAGGTTTAAGAGCTATGTCTTCTCTTTGCTTCCAACCGACCCAGATCTCAAGAGATGTAAGGAGGTCCTTGTGAGCAAGATGACAGCTCAAGTGTTACATGACAGGACAGCGTCTCTTTCAGTTTCTCCGTCAACTGCTGCTCGGTAAAAACTTAGCTTTCCCAAGAGACCCAGGGATGATGCAGATGACTCAACACTACATTTTGACATCTGGTCTGGTCTAAAAGAACTGACCAAAAAACATGACACCTCTGCCGTAACTCCACCTGATCCTACTATCAACATCCAAAGGATGGTGGAGGATTATTTTAACGACAGCATAGAAATAAACACATCAGATAGTCCCTTTACATACTGGGAGGGAAAAAAAATGGAATTTGGAGATCCATGTACCAACTCGCTTTGCACTACCTAAACTGACCACCCTCCAGTGTTTACTCGGAAAGCGTTTTCAGCACAGCCGGGAACCTTGTCGGCGATCGGCGTAGGGGACTTTTTCCTCAAAATGTGGAAAAGATGATGTTCATCAAAATGAACTACCATTTCCACGAGGAAAAACTTTCCTTACAATTACATCAAAGCACAGAGACTTTTGTAATGGAGGATTCCAGCTTGGTTGAATTAATAATGTGTGAGGATGATGTACACTCTGCTGAGGGTGAGGATGAGGCTGAGGATGATAACAACATCTTGCCACAGTAGAGTTCATTAACGGCACTGTTAGCTTAGGTGCATTAAGGCTATTGTTAGCTTGTTTTGTGGAGGCCCAAACAAACCAAGCACTTCAGCAATAAAAGTAGCACTCCTTGTCGCTGAATTACTTGGTTTGTTAAAGTGTGCATGTGCTTTTTGAGATCCAACATAAGGTTGGGTGGGTGGGCCCAAGGACAATCCCATCTTGCACCACTTTTCCTTTCAGCTACCGCTGTGTGCCAATGTTACCTAGATGTTTTAGTAACAAAGAACAATGTTGCTTGCAGAAGTAATGTAAGCATGAATGTCTAAATAGAAGTCTATATTTATTACTCAAAGCTTCCACTTTGCTGCTGCTTCATCAGTGCTGCACAAAGTGTTTGTAATCTGCACTTTACTTCAAAGATACCTAGCTATATTTTATTTTTTTGGGGATTGGGGCCGATTCTAAGCTCAGTGATGACCTTGCTTTTTGCTGTGAATTTCAACGGCTCTTTTTGCATTGTCTGGAACAAGATCTGATATACTTATGAGTGATTCAGACAATTTTTGGACAACTGGCGGATTTACCCTTCTGAATATTGCTTTCAATTGCTTCTCTCTCATACGCGTGACCACATACTTTGTTTTTCACTGGGTTCACCATCTCCAATTGTGTTATAGGAGTGTTCTGGGTGACAACGATCTCCTCATCTTCATCTTCCAAAGCTTTGTATGCAGGGGAACGTGACACACCCATTTGTTTTCTGAGGTCTCTTAGCTGTTTTTTAAACTGGACATATTTATCGTCCTGCCTCAGGGCCTTCTCTGTATTATTCTTCTGTAGCGCAGTGTATCTCTCGTGTACAAGCTCTCTTAAATCTGGGATCTCATCTGGTGGGTCAAGTTTTAACTTAAGTACGGTCTCCTCAATTACGTTTATATATTGGTTTAAATCTCTGTTCAATGCAGCGTATTCCAACGTGACCGATTCCATGCTGCCCACATGTTCCGTGTTACAGTCTGTCTGAAGCAGATCTAATGCCTCTCCAGTTGTAATATCCATTCCTGTGTCTACATAAGTTTGCAGTTCTACAGGGATGACAGGGAGGTATCCAGAGAGGAGAAGGAGATTAAAGATGCAGCACGAGCAGACATGGTTTAATAATGTAGAGTTCATGAACTGCACTATTGGGTTTAAGGCAGCTAAGCTATTGGTAGCTTGTTTTGTGGGGGCCCAAACAAACCAAGAAGTTCAGCCACAAAAGTGGCTCTCCTTGTCGCTGGCGTGCTTGCTTTGTGAAACTTAACATGTCCTTTACAATATCTTACATAAGGGTGGGTGGGAGAGCCCAAGGACAATTCCATCTTGCACCACTTTTCTTTTCTGCCACTGCTGTATGGCAATGTTTCCTAGATGTGCTATGATCTTCTGTGCGTTTGTGTCATTGCTCCAGTCAGGTCGCTGTAGTCTTTGTCCGAAAGTGAATTAAAATAATATTGTGACTTGTGAGGTGGTCAAAATTGACTGGAATTATTGTTATTGAAGTTAATAATAAAGTAGGAACAAAAAAAAAAAAGAGAAATCATGTAATTTTAGCTATTTTTCTAAAAAATACAGATCCAAAACCAAAAACATTTCTGCTGTAATAATACATAGAAATGTGGGTGGTGAGATTATACAGACTTTACCACTTACCTCTATCACCATAAACAGTTAGATGAGGTTGGTGATTCATCCACTACCTTATTATGCAGAATATTTTGGTCTCTTTCAATATATATATATTTTTAACGTGATGAAAGCACTTACTCATTGACAGTAGAACTTTATGCTCCATAAAAACCAAAGTGAATTGTTTCTCTTCAGTAAGTTCACATATGTGTGTTCAGGTCTAGAAGTGAAAACTGGATTATATTCTGGAACATAATGCTTCATTGGATGATTTCTTAGAGATATTCATGATTCAGGGTCCTACTATTCTCTGTATTTTTTAAGATTTGGTTTTCTCTGTGTTTCAGTGGCTGCACAAGTCCTCAAGAGGCCGCATTCTCTGGAGAAATGTGAGTTAGTCGTCTCTCCATTCTACCCTGACCTGCTGGGATCTCCTATTACAGAAGACAGTGGACCTCTGGAAGAAGAGCACAGAGAGGCTGACGGCATTGAGAATGTCGAGGAAAGTGTTGCACAATTACCTGGTCATCCAGTATCCAACAATAAAGAGCAGAGTAGCATAAAACTGGAGGAGAAGATAAGGGTCCAGTCTGGAAATGAGTGTGATATGCAGGAAGGGAAACAGAACGACTTCCAAGAGGGACTTCAGAGTGTGGCTGAGAAGTATGAGCACTGGGAGGGACAGGAGAATCAGAGGGGACTGCAAACTCTGTCGTCATGCTCAGTGGTAACTGGTCAGTATAAAGAGCCGGACACACTGCAAGTAGTGGAATCTTCACCGGTACATGAAAAAGTGTACATGGCATACTTGCCAGATCCTACTCCCCCAGCGTTGTCCTCAGGAAACGTAGAGGTCATCACTGAGGTGGACTCTTCAATGGCATCAGTGAAAGAAGTTGAAGTTCTGATGGAAACAGCGGAGCTTCGTTTCATTCAGGAATATCATCACGACCTTCTGGCAGGAATGGACCAGGTGACCATTGTACCATTGGATATGGAAGACAAGTTTGGCTTTAGTGTGAGTATCCGTCATCACTACTGTTTTAAGTAATCTGGGCCTAATTTACGAGTGCCATAGGGCACAGGTGCAAGCTCTTTGGTGTCGGTAGTCTTTCATTGGCGCAGGTGTGACTAGAGTTCTGCTGAAGCCCATGAAAAATGTGCCCTTGCTGATTGGATGAGTTGGGAGAGCAAGGAAATGTCTTGTGAAATATGAAAGCTCAGAGTGACATAATTGAAATGAGATAAAGGGGTGGAGGGGGCACATTTTCATAAGGTTTCCCTGAAGTGCTGAGGGGTGCACGGTCATTTCCACTCCGCAGAAAGAATTGGGTCTCATCCTAAACTTATAATGGGAGGCAATTTACACCTTACATATGTCCCGCTGCTCTCAGGACACGTGTAATACAGACAGTCCCGGTGTTCCCTCACTTTCAGGACACGTGTAATACAGACAGTCCCGGTGTCCCCTCACTCTCAGGACACGTGTAATACAGACAGTCCTGATGTCCCCTCACTCTCAGGACACATGTAATGCAGACAGTACCGGCGTCCCATCACTCTCAGGACACGTGTAATACAGACAGTCCCGGTGTCCCCTCACTTTCAGGACACCTATAATACAGACAGTCTCTGTGTCCCCTCACTCTCAGGACATATGTAATACAGACAGTCCCGATGTCCCCTCACTCTCAGGACACATGTAATACAGACAGTTCCGGTGTGCCCTCACTTTCAAGACACATGTACTACAGACAGTCCCGGGGTGTCCTCTCACTCTCAGGACACCTATAATACAGACAGTCCCGGTGTCCCCTCACTTTCAGGACACCTATAATACAGACAGTCCCGGTGTCCCCTCACTCTCAGGACACATGTAATACAGACAGTTTCGGTGTTCCTTCGCTCTCAGGACACGTGTGAGGACAACGGGATTGGAACCAAAGCTCGCTAGATACCCGGTCCCTTAGGTTCAAAGGTCACACAGGAGGCAGGAAAGAGATAATAATCCCTTAATTAGTTAAACAAAGTGCACACACTTAGTAAAATACAACAGTCCTTCCCAAGGAGAAACTTGTTCCCCCACCAAATATAATAAGTGTCAGAAAATTGCCAGTGCAAGTAAAAACTCCCCAACCAAGTTCCCAGCAGATTACCTCCCAGCAGAGAGTCCTAGCAGGCCCAAACTCCTGGTAATAAAATCCACAGCTGACAATCCAAGTGGGCCAGGGGTTCTGATCCGTAAAGGGGGGTCTGTGTATTTTGCCTATCCCAGCCGCTCGGCCATCTTTCCACCAGCTTGGTGGGACCCTGGGTAGTAATCTCCCCACCAATTCCCTATAATCTGCTAGTGTCATCCGATGGAGTGGTGACAGAATCAGTCCTAGAGGTACACTGTCTGTTCTGTCTCAAGAAGCTCCTGCTTCAAGCATTCCTTTCTGGCGCTGAGAGAATATGGTTACTCTCAATCAGTCCAAGTCCTAACTCTCAAGATTCTCCAACAACCCCCACCCAAGACATCTAATTTTTGTCCCTTCTCACAAGACACCCGATCCGGGCCACCTCCCTGGGTCAATCCCTTGCTCATCGTCCTCTTCTGATTGGTGGTGTGAAGAGATTGGGTGGTAACAGGGGTGTAGTAGAGCATGACATCAGTGGTCTCCCACCTGCGGTGATGGTGCCATTCAGACTGTGTTGAAGAGTTGTTGGAACAATAGTTAGCAAACAGTAAGAGACCACCACCTGATTTTAGCTAGAGTCCTGACCCTCCTGTTTTTAACCCCTTCCACTCTTTTTTTTTATGTCACAGGGTCCACAGCTGTTTCACACTTCCTGTGAGCTGCGTCCCCCCTCTCTCTCCGGACACCACAGCAATAACAGACCTGGCCACCGGGCAGCATTTAATAACAGAGTGAGCCACGGTTGTTCAGTTGGCCCACTGAGGACAGACCGGGTTGGCATGATATTCCCAATATAAGGCCCGAGTCTGTCACAACATGTAATAAAGACAGTCCCCCGATGTCCCCTCACTCTCAGGACACCTAATACAGACCGTCTCAGTGTCTCCTCATCATCATCATCATCATCATCATTTATTTATATAGCGCCACTAATTACGCAGCGCTGTACAGAGAACTCATTCACATCAGTCCCTGCCCCATTGGAGCTTACAGTCTAAATTCCCTAGGATTGACACACACACTCACACTCACACACAGACAGACAGACAAAGGGAGAGACTAGGGTCAATTTTGATAGCAGCCAATTAACCTACTAGTATGGTTTTTTTTTTGGAGTGTGGGAGGAAACCGGAGCACCCGGAGGAAACCCACGCAAACACAGGGAGAACATACAAACTCACTCTCACTCTCAAGACACTTGTAATACAGACAGTCCCCCGATGTCCCCTCACTCTCAGGACACGTAATACAGACCGTCTCAGTGTCTCCTCACTCTCAAGACACTTGTAATACAGACAGTCCCGATGTCCCCTCACTCTTACTTCATTTAAGATATAAATGAGGCTAAACTATGCAATACTCCAGGAGGAAAACAGAAATGTTGGTTTAATGAAAGTGGTAATAGTAACATGGTAGGAAGGTGTCTCGTACACCTCCGTATCTCTTATACCTCTGATGTCCCTTATACCCCTCCTCTGTCTCCTACAGCTCCCATTGTCTCTTACACCTTCGTATCTCTTATACCTGTGATGTCCCTTATACCCCTCCTCTGTCTCCTACACCTCCCATTGTCTCTTACACTTCCGTATCTCTTATACCTCTGATGTCCCTTATACCCCTCCTCTGTCTCCTACAGCTCCCATTGTCTCTTACACCTCCCATTGTCTCTTACACCTCCGTATCTCTTATACCTCTGATGTCCCTTATACCCCTCCTCTGTCTCCTACACCTCCCATTGTCTCTTACACCTCCGTATCTCTTATACCTCTGATGTCCCTTATACCCCTCCTCTGTCTCCTACAGCTCCCATTGTCTCTTACACCTCCCATTGTCTCTTACACCTCCGTATCTCTTATACCTCTGATGTCCCTTATACCCCTCCTCTGTCTCCTACAGCTCCCATTGTCTCTTACACCTCCCATTGTCTCTTATACCTCTGATGTCCCTTATACCCCTCCTCTGTCTCCTACACCTCCCATTGTCTCTTACACCTCCGTATCTCTTATACCTCTGATGTTTGTTATACCCCTCCTCTGTCTCCTATACCTCCCATTGTCTCTTACACCTCCGTATCTCTTATACCTGTGATGTTTGTTATAACCCTCCTCTGTCTCCTACACCTCCCATTGTCTCTTACACCTCCCATTGTCTCTTACACCTCCGTATCTCTTATACCTCTGATGTCCCTTATACCCCTCCTCTGTCTCCTATACCTCCCATTGTCTCTTACACCTCCCATTGTCTCTTACACCTCCGTATCTCTTATACCTGTGATGTTTGTTATACCCCTCCTCTGTCTCCTACACCTCCCATTGTCTCTTACACCTCCGTATCTCTTATACCTCTGATGTCCCTTATACCCCTCCTCTGTCTCCTACACCTCCCATTGTCTCTTACACCTCCGTATCTCTTATACCTCTGATGTCCCTTATACCCCTCCTCTGTCTCTTACACCTTCCATTGTCTCTTACACCTCCGTATCTCTTATACCTCTGATGTCCCTTATACCCCTCCTCTGTCTCCTACACCTCCCATTGTCTCTTACACCTCCGTATCTCTTATACCTCTGATGTCCCTTATACCCCTCCTCTGTCTCCTACACCTCCCATTGTCTCTTACACCTTCATATCTCTTATACCTGTGATGTCCCTTATACCCCTCCTCTGTCTCCTATACCTCCCATTGTCTCTTACACCTCCCATTGTCTTACACCTCCGTATCTCTTATACCTCTGATGTCCCTTATACCCCTCCTCTGTCTCCTACACCTCCCATTGTCTCTTACACCTTCGTATCTCTTATACCTCTGATGTCCCTTATACCCCTCCTCTGTCTCCTACACCTCCCATTGTCTCTTACACCTTCGTATCTCTTATACCTGTGATGTCCCTTATACCCCTCCTCTGTCTCCTATACCTCCCATTGTCTCTTACACCTCCCATTGTCTTACACCTCCCATTGTCTTACACCTCCGTATCTCTTATACCTCTGATGTCCCTTATACCCCTCCTCTGTCTCCTACACCTCCCATTGTCTCGTACACCTCCGTATCTCTTATACCTCTGATGTCCCTTATACCCCTCCTCTGTCTCCTACACCTCCCATTGTCTCTTACACCTTCGTATCTCTTATACCTCTGATGTCCCTTATACCCCTCCTCTGTCTCCTATACCTCCCATTGTCTCTTACACCTTCATATCTCTTATACCTGTGATGTCCCTTATACCCCTCCTCTGTCTCTTACACCTCCCATTGTCTCGTACACCCCGTTTTCTCATAAAAACTGGATATCTCTCACAGTCTCTCCTTCATCCTATATATAGGTAACGGGTGATGCAGTTTCCTGTAAAACAGCTGTGGAACTTCTCCAGCACATCGAGTCCTCTCTGTCCTCTCGCACTGTCACATTAGAGTACCCGGGTGTGTCACTTTTTCTCTTGGAAGAGGATGGGCAGCGGGCGCTGTCTGAGACTGAACATCAGCATCACTGCATCATAGACGCGTCTCAGCTCAGCTGGAAGGCGCTGGACTGTAATGTAAGAACCCCCACCCCTGGTGTCCGCCTCCACCCTGAACCGGGTCACTGCCTCTGCAGGTGACACCCTTGTTGTGAATGGAGGCGGGTGTTTAATTGTTTGGAGCTAAGTAAGAAGATCTCCTCCTTATTGAAAGTCTTTTTGGAAACTATGGAGATTCAATTCAAAGTGATGACAGTAATGTCCAGCTGCGCACATTGCCGACTCTTATGGTAACAAATCTCCGCTCTATGGGGTGTGAGCTAAAATGAGTGGTTTAACATAGTCACAAAGTGAGGTACTCCGGGGCACATCGCTTTGAATTAAATCCCTCCTATAAGTCAAGTACTTTTAAACAGTTTACCATGCTGTTATCCCAACCTTTATATACTGCATGTATATTATAGTACATGTAAACAATTTACCATGCTGTTATCCCAACCTTTATATACTGCATGTATATTATAGTACATGTAAACAATTTACCATGCTGTTATCCCAACCTTTTTACAAAACTTTCATGTATCGGCGCTGCGGATACCTTGTGGCGCCTAACAAATAAATGATATTAATAATAATGTTGCCATTCAGAAGGTATTATGGTGCTAAAATGCTATTTAATTTTAGATATGACTTCCTGGCTGTCGGGATGTCCTGCGGTCCTTTTTCTGTCTGTCACTTTGTTGTGTGATCTTCTTCTTGCAGTTTGTGGATCCCTGGAACTTTGTCCATCATGGTCTCCAAACAGAAAGCTCTTCTGTCCAGACCACAATGACTGAGGAGGTGTCGGAGCCAGAAGACCCGATGCTCGCAGCAGAGATAGGTATGTTACATGTCAACTTATAACATTGTCTACATGGAGTGATTATGTATATAGGTATTAGTTAATATATAACCACAGAAATATGGCAGCCATACACAGAGGGAACCTGCTCCGCTCACATTTGTGCGCAGGAATGGGAGGATAAGACAACACCTGTTAGGGGATAGTCAAGTGGGAGGGGTCACCAAAGGGTGACCACACCCCCTTTATAATCATTGGAAAAGACAAAAGCATCAATATCTAAATACAAAGTGTCTGCGTACATATATGTGTGTGTGTATACGTATTCCACTGACAGCATCAGCCTTGGTGCTATTTCTTTTGCTGCTTTTTTTCACAAAATAAGAAGCGCTAGATTATTATACTGTGAAGTGCTGGTTACCTGGTTGGAGTGTGTTGTAATAATTTCTACCGATTCAATTGTTTCATTACAGTTGTATGTGTGTGCAGTTCCTAGGACTCCTAATATCACACTGCGGATAGAATGTTTTTGACACAAATTTCACTGATCTGACACGGCATATAGGCCGTGGAGCTTGCACTCTACACCTCAATAACAGCGTCGGTCAAAGCCACAAACACTGCTGCAATGTTTTTCAGATTAAATGTCACCAGGGCCCTATATGTGAGGAGTTTATACATTTTTTTATTTTTCAATAATATCACAGTTAATAACAAAACAGCAAACTATAGCGCACAGCAAATCTAAGATATGAAATAAATAATGATCCTGGAGTAGATATATTAATCCTTAATGTCCAAGCATTTATTGTCTATAAAAATCTATATAGACTAAATGCTTGGACATTAAGGATTGACATATCTACTCAAGGATCATTATTTCATATCTTAGATTTGCTGTGCGCTATAGTTTGTTGTTTGTTTTTATCTTTAGGAGGTTGGGATCCTCCACTATTAGACACACGCATATCTTTCAATCAACCACGGGACTGGTGAGCTGTTTTCAGTCTTTAATTGGCAGTTCATAATATGACAGTTAATGAATCCCCTTTAAAGAAGTCCATCCTCAGCAGCTAATTAGCATAAATGTTTTCACTGGCCAGAATTTATGTTCGTGTAACCGATAGAACTGGACAGGAGGCACTTTTATTATAATGGAGGCACACAATTCAGAACAGCGATCAAAAATAGCAGTTACTATCTCAAGTATAACACAGTGTGTTACCAGGGCTGTTGTCACTGTGCTTTAATCTGATCTTGCAGGAGAAAAGTCAGGAATGATGCTGTTCCTTTGCTCGCATATTCAGGCTATAATAGGATACTACAGATATCAGGTTACTATGAGAGTGGGCATTGGTGATTAAATCTGTATTTCAGTTGTAACTGTGGTCATATGCTGCAGATATGTACTGAAAGGATGGGTGAGGTACTCCACTTGTAAAACAAATGTCTTTGTAAATCTGGCTCGCAGCTCTTAGAATGTAGGATATACTGTGTAGTGATTGAGAATACACAGTCAGTTGGATTACACAGACCTGTTTCCTGTTGTGTTGTTTTCTCAACAATCTCTGTCATAAAACCCTGGAACTGTCCAGCAGTCTTACAGACTGGACTTTTTTTGGGCCCAAGAGTCTCTCCTATATCATGCTGTGAGACACTCCTGTTCCACTAGGTCCTAGTGTCCTGCAGTTTCTTGGTATCACACATCTACCCACTTGGATTTCCATAACCTGCTGGACGTTCACCAAACTGGTAAAAAGTACAGCCAACCCACCATACAACTCGATCAGTGTGCCGACCTTCCTAGTCTCCTGCAAAGATAAAAAATCAGCTTCACCCATGCTGAAAAATCAAAGGCTGTGAAACTAGCACTTTCGGACATTACAGATGCCATAATAATGGTGACGAATCTCAGGAGCAAGGGATGGAGGTAGGAGCAGGATTAGGACGTTGGTGTGGGGGTGGAAGTGATATGGGGGAGAGAAGAAGTGGGGTGGAGAGTTGGATCTTGGGAAAAATGGATTGTGGTGGGGGGTGAAATAAGGTGGATGTGGTAGAACTCACAAATTCCAGAGAGAGGACATTGGAAGTGTTAGAAAGTGGTAGGGGCCGAAAGGAAAAGGTAGTTGTTCCGATACTGGTATGCTAACTCTAAGATCTACAGAACCAGCTTGCAGAGGTCTTCACCTATAGCGCCCATGGTCCTTATAGTGCGTGAGTTGCTCACAAATACTTGGGCGCCCCCAGGTTTTCAGCTCTAGGTAGTGCAGGCTTAACTTGACAAGTATCATGTGGGGAGGACTTGACACAGGTAGGCCGAAGGAGAACATGCACAAGTGTCAAAGAAAAGTCCAGAAAGAATATCAATTCAAAGTCAGGGCAGGCTGAGTTCTTGTAAGCTTCAAAGTACAATCCAAAGGTCGTAGAAGCAGAGTTAAAGCAAAGTCAAAACATGCAATCCAAAGGTTGGGGCAGGCAGAGTATGAGCAAAATCCAAGCTGACGTCAAAATCCAAATGATCCAATCAGAGAACGATAGAGATACACAAACACTAGCAGAGATAAACTACAACCATCACAAGAAGCCTTTTAAAGAAGAGGTATCCAATAGCAGCAGCCTAATTGAATGATTAACAGCAGTGTCTAAGATGCAGTGATAGAACATATTACACAGCTGATTCCTAGCCTTGCTGCACTCAAGGAAGAAACTACCTAATCACCGAGGTAACAATTAGAAACCACATCAGTGACTGAGGCCCATAGCAGCCGCATGGACTGATGACGCATTTCTGCGTCTCTGCCAGATTCTTCTAACAGTGGTAGGGTCCCCTACAGAAGATAGTGATGAAGAACTTAAAATTTCAGATAGGTGGTGTTCTAAATGTCCTGTAGACTTCATGATATGCCCAAAAAGAGTGAGTGTTTGTTCCTGTTGCTAGAAGGTTTTGCAATGGGGGCCTATCATGGAGTGGCGTCAGCGGACTGCGCAGACTATGACATGGTAAAAAGTCCCTCCTTAAGCACTATATTATTACCTCAGAAACCTATCGACAAAAGTTTCGGGACTTGGCTAAAAGCCCTCACATCAGCCATGAGGAATTTGCCAACCAGCTGCGGCAGTTGGCAATGATACAGATTAATGGATCTGGCACCAAATCCTGGGAAGAATTAGTGGACTTAATTTCTAGAGAGCAGCTTCACCGCCGATGCACTCCGGAGGTGAAGGAATGTATATTGGACAGTAGTCCATGGAAGCCGTGCCCAAGTTAGCAGATAAGTATGTGGCCACTCTGGCAGTGGCGCCAGTCTAGCAGCCAGCCCCAAAGGACTGTACGAACAGGGGAACACCCCTCTTCTTCTGTTCATTACACTCTAAAGCAAGTAACTACAAAGCCGGGTGCTTCTAGCCAGCCCCTGCTCTGACCTGTCCCTTGAAGTTATCAGAGGCCACTGGGGTCCCTGCTGGAGAGAAAGTGTTACGGCTGCAGTAAAATCACCCACCTAAGGATGGGCTGTCCCACAGACCAAGCACACCAGTCTCATGCCCCTAATCTGAGTCGTGGGGCACAGTTGACTTGTTTAACTGGCGAACAAGAGCCCAAAGAGACTGTTTCCACACAAGCCAATCCAGAGGAGCGTTTCGGTGAGGAAAGTGACTCAGCAGAGAGAGTCACTTGTTTGACCAAAAGACCCCCCAAAAACATGTGGAGGAACCTGCAGCCAGTCCAAGTGGGACCTCTGCAGGGAGAACTCACGGGCCTCCATCGTTGTAGTGTGCCCCCATCTTATTAATCCTGCCACAGTATTGCAGGGTTGCACTGCCAAAAGTTACGATGGCAGATGGACTGCAAAGGAAGTGCCTGTAGCATGGGTCTATCTAGACTGGGGAGATGGCCAGAAGTTGCAAGATGTTGCGGTTATGGAGGGCCTCCGCACTGATGAGATGCTGGGCAACGATGTTGAGGGTGGAATTGTGACCTTATCTCCAGTACCTGGAGCCAAGCTGCTAGGCTACAGTCTTCAGGTTCTATGTCTGCATAACCCAGCCCAGAGAAAAAGACCACAGCTGCTAGACACCTGCCATTACCAGCAACCACAGTATCATCCAGCCAAGAGGTAAAGACTCAAGCTGCTAAATCTTCAGCAACCAGCTACCTCTCTGGAAAGACTATGTCCCCTAGCAACACAGAGGCTGTAGTCTCTAATCTTGGGGTGCGCAGTAATGCTCCTGCCCCTAGCAGTATGCCATCCCTGGCTGTGAGTTTACCTGACCACAGTAATCTCCCTTTGCCTGAACCTAGTAAACCCAACATAGACCCCTCTGTGACCGGATGGGCTTACTTTGCACCCTGGTCTGTTGGGGGAAGAAGGACAAAGGGATATTCGTCCACACGGTTTATCTGGTTTTCTCTCACTGTCACAGACTGTTACTGCCACTCCTAATGGTGTCACCTTGCCACCAGACACTTGTCTACTGCGAATGCCAACTGCACAATAGTTGAGAATTCGACTGCCGCCACTAGGCTCCTTCAACAGCACCTACAACCGCTTACTTCTAAGTAGTTAGTATAGCTGCTGCAGCGCATCTTTGCTGTGGACTGGCTGGTATCTCCTGACCACTTACTATGGATCAGGACTGCTGGGTAGCGGGCAGAGCGTTGACACAGAGATGCTGGGTTCAACACAGGAAAGCCAGGGAACGGATTCGAGTGTAAACTTTTATCTATTGGTCACAGGATACAGCAGGTAATAGGCCTCAGGAAGAATCTTCAAGCAGTGATGTTTTGTTACTCAAACTCACTAGTTGGAGGTAGTAGTGATCATCCTGAAGTACAGATAGAATAATAAATTTCAGGGTAAAACAGGGCTCTTTTTATACAGTTTTGGACACATAACCTGGCAGGGGGTAAACCAGCCTCCTTCCCCTTTAACCAATCCAGGCTGAGTCATGCAGCCTGGACATGAATCAGTCTGGAGGGGTTAACACCTTTTTACATAGTTTGTAGTGGCAGGGGGGAGGTGTACCTTCCTCGGTCCGCAGCTTCCAGGGGTAGGGGGGCTCAGCCTCCTCTCCTCTCCTGGTGGCAGAGAGTCTACAGAGGGAGATTTGTCTTTAATTCTCCCACCTACAACCACATCCAGGGATTGTGCATCTCCACCCTGACTGAACATATTACCAGTGGCAAGGCAGACAGATCCCGGGACAGCTTGGAGCTATCTGAGCCCCAGTATGCGGCTTAGCCTGCTGGGTCCCCCAGGGGACGTTGCATCTACTGGATTAATTTGAATCCAGGAGGCAGTTCTGAAAACCCCTCAGTGACTGCTGGGGTTGAAGTCTCCAGAGCTGCTCCAGGGAAGGGAAGTACATTTTCTTTTATAAATATGCATTTAGTTTACAACACAGTTTACACATTTTTGCAGTTAACCCTTTCAGCGCTACAATCTGCATTTACTCTCCCACAAAATCCTTTGTAAAACATCCTTCCCTTTGCATCTACCTGTGCAGAATTTGATATCTAGTCACTGGCTGGACTCTGGGGGTCTCCCTGGGTGGTTGGAGCCTGGTACTTGCTATTCCGGTCGTCAGAGAGTTGAGGCTGCGGGGGGTGCTGCTGTACCGAGCTCCTATTGAGACCAAGAGCTGCGTGCTCTCTCTCACTGGACAAACCGTCTAGGCAGTGGATTCCCTCCCCCCCCCCTCGCTCGGGTGACGAGGAGCGCTGGATTTGGATAATCCAGGTGCCGCCATTGAACTCCCTCAGGAGGTAGGGCGGGAAGCGGCCATTTTAGAGCTCAGGGTGTTGTGGCTGGGAGTGTGAGCCCCCCCCCTCCTGTGGTTCCGATTCTCCCGACACTGATGGCAGACACCTCCGCAACTGCATGCATGTGCTGGCTGAAGCCCTGAGGGGAGAGCACACCTCCAAGTGGAGATCTGAACGGTGCGGCTGTCTCACAAGCTCTGGGAGCCTCTATCATCTGCTATAACCTTGGGCACTGGTGATAGGGTCTGAGTACCGGCAATTTAATTACTTTCATTGAGCTACACTGTCTGGCACTGAACAAGGTGCGGAATGGTGGCTGATTGAATACACGTGAGTGCAGCCTTGGCAGTGCCTGTGCAAGTTGGAGAGGCAGAGTACCATATTTCCTCACTAGAAGATGTAACCGCTCCTATGAGGGGAGAAATTTCGGATTTAGCCACTCAAGTCAACCTGTGCAAACAAAAAATGTCCGACATGGAGGGCCGGCTCCGCAGGAATAATATCCGTTTGTGGGCCTTCCAGAATGTGCGGATGGTCCTCTGGGATGCCTTTAAAGCGTTCCTCCGTGGCATGCTGGTAAATCGGGTTGAGAGACAAAAGAGGTCCTCCAGGGCAGAGGAATCAATATTAGATCAGGCCTGCCGGGATCTGGAGCAGGTATATTTGTTAACAATGCTCCCCGCGGATTGGCTGACATGGTTACATGCGCAGAAGAATTGGGTGGACTATTTACTGGACAAATCCGCACGTAGGCTCCTCTTCTCTAAACACACTATGTATGCACAAGGGGAAAAGAGTGGAAGTCTCATGGCGTATTTGGCTAGAATGGAATTGCAAACCCAAATTATAACTGTCATTTCTAACTGGACAGAGACTACTCAATTTGAGACTGAGAAAATTGCCATAGTTTTCTGAGCCTACTATGAGGATTTGTACACCTCCAGGGTGGACTATTCCATACCTCATTTGGATGATTTTTTGTCTCAGGTGCGTCCACCCAGGCTCTCGCTGGAGGCTGTGGATTCCCTTGAGGTCCCCATTACTGTAGAGGAAATTGAGGCGGCCATAGCATCCTCTCCGTGTAACAAGGCCCTGGTCGGTGGATTGACTGCCCATGGAGCTGTCCAAAAAATTGGTACCTTCTTTGTCCCTACATTATTGGAACAGTATAACAAATTTTATGAGGTAGCCGCTTTGCCGTCATCCTTGTCTGAGGCAGTAATAGTGGTCATCCCCAAGCCGGGTAAGACCCCTTGCTACCTGAATTCTATAGGCCCATCTCCCTTCTGACAACGGACGTAAAAATGTTAAGAAAAATACTCCCTATGAGATTTAACACAGTTATTGACCAGCTGATCCCTCCAGACCAGACGAAGTTTATGCTGGGAAAGTCTACAGCCATCAACCTTCGCCACCTTTATACCCACCTACAAATGCCTGGCGGTCACAGGAATGGGCCAGTGGTAGTATCCCTAGATGCAGCTAAAGCATTTGACCCTGTAGAATGGGAGTACTCTCTGACAAATTACCACCCCATCTCTCAGCTCCCATGCCCCTCCAAGCTACTCGAGAGAATTGCCTACACTCGCCTCACACACTTTCTTGCAGCAAACAACTTTTTGGATCCTCTTCAGTCAGGCTTTTGCTCTCAACACTCCACAGAGACTTCGCTGACTAAGGTTGTCAATGATTTGATCACAGCAAAAAGTAAAAACCATTACTCTCTTTTAATTCTCCTGGATCTCTCTGCTGCATTTGACACTGTTGACCACTCTCTCCTCATACAAACGCTACAATCCCTAGGTCTTGAAGGCACTGTTCTATCCTGGTTCTCATCCTACCTATCTAATCGCTCTTTCAGTGTTAATTTCTCTGGATCCATCTCTGCTCCACTTCCTTTATCAGTTGGAGACCACAAGGCTCAGTCCTAGGTCCTCTGCTATTCTCTATCTACACCACTTCTCTTGGAAAACTAATAAGCTTGTTTGGATTTCAGTATCATCTCTATGCGGATGATACACAAATCTATCTATCCTCTCCTGATCTTTCACCATCTGTGTTGTCTCACTTTACTGACTGTCTTTCTGCCATTTCATCTTGGATGTCCTCTCGCCAACTCAAACTCGATCTTTCAAAAACTGAATTAATAATAATCCCACCCAAAAACAGAAGCTTCCTGCCTGACATTTCTATTTCTGTTGATAACATGACCATAAATCCCTACCCGCAAGCTCGTTGCCTAGGTGTAATCCTTGACTCACAACTATCATTTATTCCCCACATCAACTGTATATCTAAATCATGTTACATACATCTAAAGAACATTTACAAAATACGCACATATCTCACACAAGACACCGCAAAAACCTTAATTCATGCACTCATCTCCCGCATGGACTATTGCAATTCCCTCCTTACTGGTCTTCCCAAAGTCAGACTTGAACTCCTACAATCTGTTTTGCACGCAGCGGATAGATTGATTTTCCTTGTAAACCGTTCTTCCTCTGCTGAGCCACTTGTTGTCTGTATTTCATCGAATCCAATATAAAATTCTTCTACTAACATACAAGGCCGTCAACAAAATTGCACCGACATACATTTCCTTACTTGTCTCAAATATCTCCCAACTCAACACCTCCGTTCTGCACAAGATCTCCATCTCTCTTCCACTCTCATCACATCCTCCCATTCTCGGTTACAGGACTTTTTTCGGGCTGCACCCACTTTGTGGAATTACCTCCCTCGCACAGTAAGACTTTCCTCTAGTATTCAAACCTTCAAGCGTTCTCTGAAAACCCACCTCTTCAGACAAGCTTATGGTATACCTCAACCACCATCTTAATAGGTTACCCTCTACACAGCTAACACAAGACAACAACCCTCTGACCAACATTGCCACACACACAACCCACTCAATACTTTTACCTTCGCATTCTAGCTGGTCCATTGTGCAATATGATGTAGCACATGCCCTTGTGTATTATTATTATCGTTTATTTGTTAGGCGCCACAAGGTATCCGCAGCGCCGTACATGGTACAAACCGTAGACTATACAGGGTAAAACAATACAGATCAATAAACACAAAGTACCAGAACTTCAGAAACTCCAGGCAGGCAAATAGTGTAAAGACGGAGCGGAAGAACGGGTGTGGAGACAGGAGGGGCCCTGCTCATACGAGCTTACATCCTAAGGGAGGGAGACAAAATCAGGCACAAGAGGGAGCCAGTGAAGCAAAGGGGAGAGTAAAAAGGAGCCCGGGAGAAACAGAAGAGGTGAGGGGTTAAGTGGATGGTTGGTAGGCCTTAAGGAACAGGTGAGTTTTAAGTGCCCGCTTGAAGGAGCACAGATTGGGTGAGAGAAGGATGGAGCGAAGGAGGTCGTTCCAGTGAAGGGGGGTAGCTCGGGAGAAGTCTTGTATTCTAGAGTGGGAAGAGGTAATCAGAGTGGAGGAGAGGCGGCGATCATTGGCTGAGCGCAGGGAGCGGGCGGGAGTGTGAATGGAGAGGAGGTTAGAGATATAAGGGGCAGTAGACTAGGAGAGAGCCTTGTAAGTGGTGGTGAGGAGTTTGAAAAGTATTCTGTAGGGGAAGGGGAGCCAGTGTAAGGCAAGACAGAGAGGGGAGGCAGAGGAGGAGCGGCGTGAGAGGAAGATGAGTCTCGCAGCCGCATTAAGTATAGAGCAGAGGGGGGCGAGGTGGGAGCAGGGGAGGCCAGTAAGGAGGAGGTTGCAGTAGTCGAGGCGGGAGATGATGAGAGCATGGATGACAGTTTTGGTGGCATCTTGAGAAAGGAAAGGACGGATGCGGGCAATGTTACGGAGTTGGAAGCGACAGGCTTGGACAAGGGATTGAATGTGGGGGGCAAAAGAGAGAGAGGAGTCAAGAGTGACTCCTAGGCAGCGGAGTTGGGTGACAGAGGAGATAGTGGAGTTGTTAACAATTATAGAGAGGTCATGGTGGGAAGGGAGTCTGGGTGGGGGAAAGACAATGAGTTCAGTTTTGGAGATGTTAATTTTAAGAAAGCGTGAAGACATCCAGGAGGAGATGGCTGAGAGGCAGTCAGTTACACGAGAGAGTAGGGAGGAGACAAGATCAGGAGAAGAGATGTAGAGTTGAATATCATCAGCATATAGGTGATACTGAAGACCGAACGAAGAGATGAGAGCTCCAAGGGAGGAAGTATAGAGCGAAAAGAGTAAAGGGCCAAGAACAGAGCCCTGGGGGACTCCAATAGGGAGAGGGGAGGGGGTGGAGGAAAAACCAGACGTGGATACAGAGAAGGAGCGGTTAGCAAGGTATGAGGTGAACCAAGCATGAACAGAGCCAGAGAGGCAGAGAGAGAGAAGAGTATGCAGCAGGAGGGGGTGGTCCACGGTGTCGAAGGCCGCGGGGAGGTCGAGGAGGATGAGTATGGAGTAGTGATCCTTGGATTTGGCTGATAGGAGATCATTAGTAACTTTAGCCAGGGCTGTTTCGGTGGAGTGGAGGGGGCGGTAGCCGGATTGGAGAGGGTCAAGGAGGGAGTTGTCAGAGAGGTGTCTGGTGAGGCGGCTGCAGACAATCCGCTCAAGTAATTTGGAGGCATAAGGTAGAAGAGAGATAGGGCGGTAGTTAGCAAGAGAGGTGGGGTCAAGATTCGGTTTCTTGAGGATAGGGGAGATAAGAGCGTGTTTGAATGAGGATGGGACAATGCCTGAGGAGAGTGATAGGTTGAAGAGGTAAGAGGAGGCAGTAGGAGAGAGAGAGCGAAGGAGGTGGGAGGGGATGGGATCAAGAGGACAGGTGGAGAGGAAAGAATAAGGGAGCGAACTTCTTCACCTGAAGTGGGGATGAAGGATGACCACAGCTGGTTAATGGCGGGAGGTGATGTGGTGAGGGGGGCGGGAGAGCAGTGGGAGGAGGAGATGTTCCGTCTGATGGCTTCAATTTTGGAAAAGAAAAAGGAGGCAAAGTCAGAAGCAGAGAGGGAGGGTGGAACAGTGGGAGAGGGGGGGAGAGGAGTGAGTTGAATGTGGCAAAGAGGCGACGGGGATTAGAGGACTGAGAAGAGATAGGGGACTTAAAGAAGGATTGTTCAGCGAGGGACAGGGCAGAGCAGAAAGAGGAGAGGATGAATTTGAAGTGAAGGAAGTCAGCCAGGGAGCGAGATTTCCTCCAGAGGCGTTCAGCTGTGCGAGAGCACTTTTGGAGGGAGCGGGTGAGTTTGGAGTGCCAGGGTTGGGGAATAAGGCGACGACGGCGGATAGAAGAGGCCCGGGGCAACGGTGTCCAGGGCAGTAGCGAGAGATAGGTTGTAGAGAGAGGACGCCTGATCAGGGCAGGCCAGAGAGAGAAGGGGTGATAGGAGAGTATCCAGAGAGGAGGAGAAGGAGATGGGGTCGATGGCGTCAAGGTTGCGCCTGGTGAGGGTGGCTATAGGCGGGGTGGGAGCAGGGGCAGAGGATAGAGTGAAGGAGAGGAGATGGTTGTCAGAGAGTGGGAAGGGAGAGTTGGAGAAGTCAGAGCGATCACAGAGGTGAGAGAAGACGAGGTCGAGGGAGTGACCAAGACAGTGGGTGGGGGAGGAGGTCCACTGAGTGAGGCCAAGGGAGGAGGAAAGAGTGAGAAGTTTGATGGTGGCGGGGTCAGAACGGTTGTCAATAGGGATGTTAAGGTCACCCAGTATAATGGAGGGCAGGTCAGAGGAAAGATAGTGGGGGAGCCAGGCAGCGAAGTTGTCAAGAAACAGAGAGGTAGGGCCAGGGGGACGGTAGATGACGGAGATGCGGAGGTGGATGGGGGAGAAGAGCCGAATGGAGTGGACTTCAAAGGAGGAGAAGGAGAGGGAAGGTAAAGTGGGTATGACCCGAAAGGTGCAGTTAGGGGATAGGAGGAGGCCCACTCCCCCACCTGGCCGCTCGTCTGGCCTGGTGGAGTGGGTGAAAGAGAGGCCGCCATAGGAGAGAGCGGCAGGGGAGGCAGTATCAGAAGAAGTGAGCCAGGTTTCGTTTAAGGCAAGAAGATTAAGAGAGTTAGAGATGAAGAGGTCATGAATGGAGGACAGTTTGTTACGGACAGACCTGGAGTTCCAGAGGGCACACGAAAAAGGGAGATATGGAGAAGGGGAGATATGGATGAGATTGTCAGGGTTGACGGAGCGAGGGGGGGGGGTGAGAGATGGGACTGAGAGATATGGGCCCTTGGTGGGGGCAGGGGGAGAGGATGGGTATAGGAAAGGAGCGAGGCGGCATGATGAGAGGTAGGGGAGTAAGAGAACGGCCGGAGGAAGCGGGGGAGGTGAGAGGGAGGAGCACAGCCGGGAGGGCGGTGGTAGGGAGCCGAGGTGGAACAGAGCAAATTAGAAGCAGGGACAAAGCAGTGTAACCAATGTAGACAATGTAAATGGAGAGCAGTGGCAATAAAACAATGTAAAGTGGAGGAGAATGAAATCACGATCTAAGCAATGTAGACAATGTACAGTGGGGAACAATAAAATAAAGGTGGAGTAAATAAAATAAATAGATTAAATTAAACAGTTTGGTGGTATGGTGAAATTAATGAAATCACGATTTAAGCAATGAAGACCGTGTGCAGTTTTGTGTATCAAACTCCCATTGTCCCATAGACTGTAAGCTTGCGAGCGGGGCCCTCTTACCTCTCTGTCTGTATGTATTACCCAGTATTGTCTTATTAATGCTTGTTCCCAATTGTAAAGCTCTACGGAGTTTGCTGGCGCTATATAAATAAATGTTGATGATGATGATGAGCACTTGTGGGCAGTCATGAACAGATTCGGTGTTGGCCCCAGGTTCTTGTCCTGGGTGAGGCTATTATATTTGGCCCCAGTGGCCATAGTTTGTCTGTCATATGAATGGCCACACCTCTTCCCCATTGGCGCTGGGCAGGGGCACGAGGCAGGGGTGTCCCCTCTCTCCAGCCGTGTTTGCCGTAGCCGTAGAGCCCCTGGCATGTATGATACAGGCACAACCTGGAATCTGTGGACTCATGGCTGGAGACGGGTTAAGCAAGGTTGCGCTTTATGCTGACAATGGGTTTTTTTCTACAAGACAAAGACATCCCTAGCCACTCTGTTGCATCTGGTGGAGGAATTTGGCCTGAAGATAAACTGGTCCAAATCTAGCATTTGTCCCATTGGTGGGGGGCTCCCAGAGAGTGCTGCTGGGTCCCTCCCGTTGCAGTGGACAGTAAAATGTAGGTATCTAGGAATGTGGATCACAAATTTGCACACTGAATATATATCTCTAAACATTGATCCAGTGATCAGTTACCTCTGGGCCAAGATATGTACCTGGACTAGATTGCCCCTGTTGGTGTCGGGTGGGATCAATTTAATCAAAATGGTTTTGCCACTGAAATTCTTGTACCCACTGCACCACTCTCCAGTTTATCTTCCAAGGGGGATCTTCTATCAAATCAATAGATATATGTACTCTCTGGTCTGAAGGAGAAGCGAGCATGGGTTAGGTTGACCTACTTGTGTCGTCCCTGAACATCGGGCGGCTTGGCCCTCCCTGATTTCAGGGCCAACTACTTTGCTGTGCAACTGGCTCTTCTTCGTGAATGGATTGGGGACTCCCCGACAGCTGACCTCACGAGTTTCCTTAGAGGATGTGTATACTTTGACAGACCCCCATGCAGGCCCTACTGGGCACAAAAGTTACTAGAATGGTCCCACCACTACTTAAGCAGGCTTTAATCATTCTGAGCATTGTGAGGTGGGCGCTGCACTAGCTCAGTTGAGCGCGAAAAGCTCTAGCGGCTGCGTGCAAAATAGATTGCAAGGGTAAGAGTTTGTTTTGGGGAACACAAGTAAGGTGGGAATTGTAATAGTCAATGTGGGAATTAAGTGCATTCTAGGTTCTAGGTTCCGTGAAGGAGCCTAGTGATGGTAGCAAGATTCTCCTATAATTATTATGCAGTTGGGATTCGCAGTCGGTGAGTGTCTGGTGGCAGTCCCACCTGTAGGACTGGTCAGTTACAGTCGGTTGCTGACGGTAAAAAAGAAACCCAGATAAACTGTGCGGGAAGAGCATCCCTTCACCCTCTTCCCCAACAAACCTGGTGGCAAAGTAAGCCCATCCGCTCACACAGGCGTATCTGTGTTCAAGTCTAATTGAGTGACACTTACTTGAGCATGGCCTTACTGCCTACACCTCACTGAGCAACAGCGTTGTCTGAATTGAGAGTCAGTGGCGGGATCGGAGGATTAATATAGAGCCCAGATGATCCTAAAGTGAGCTTGGGAGTGTAGAGAGAGGAAAGCGAGAAACTCTTGTGAGGAATAGTTAATCGAGAGCCTTGTAAATAGACAGATTTCAATTAACTCAACTACCCATCCTGGAATAAGACTGAGAAGAGAGAGACAATAGTCAAGGTGCTGTCAGGAAACGTAATAGACAGTTACGAGGAGATTATTAAGAGAAGCTGCAGAAATAGTAAGTGCATTTACTGGCGTGTTCAGATCCTGAATCTGCTGTGACTAGTTAGTTGTGATAAGAAAGACCTCAACCCTTCAAGAAAGAACATGGTGACCAGCGATCTGGGTCTGATATCTATGTCCAGATGGAGTTAAGTGCAAAAGACATTTAAGGAAATATAAGATACTGGGCAATGAAAGGCCAGGAGAGAAAGCTGACACAGTAGACAGTACCCAGGAGAACAGGGACTGCGATTATACCCAAAGTAAGAAGTGTCAGCTCTTGGGTGCCATCATCAGTGTACTATAGTGAACTAGCTTGTGCAGTGAATTTTGTTGAGAGATGGTCTGGTGCCCATAAGTGTGCTAGGTTTACTATGAATTGTATTGATGTGGTTATAATGTGTTTATGTGCAGAAAGTCTGAGATTATCCACAGATACCCTTAGTAGGACATAGGTGAACTTGCTCTAACACTAAGTGGAAAAGAGGCTTCGCTAGTAATGTTAGATTCTTCAGATTACATGACAGGTCCTTTTTAATGTAATAAATGCAGTTCTAGCAAATGTGTTTTTATCTCATAGCTTTCAGCAGATGCCTCTCCATGAATATTTGGTATCGGGTATCTTTCACATTCAGATCCTAGAGGAATAACTGTGATTTCTATACCAGTAATTGCCAAAATTGAGTGTTTTGTTATCACCGTCCAGACTGGTGGTTGCCTATATCTTTCTTCATATGAGTGAGCATAGATCTACAGCCTGGCTGGTGGCCCCCAGCTTTTCAGCACCCCATTAGCACAGAAACTGGGTCATAACCCATAGCCCCTGATATCGGTCAGTCGATTCCTTTGGTTAGATCCCTCGGGCACAGTATGGAATACTAATTGCTGTTGGGGGGGGGGGAACTAATGTGGTCACCTCACACCATAAGGAAGGTTAGGTTATACCAACATCTCACCAGTGGTAGTATCCCTAGATGCAGCTAAAGCAGGCTCTAGCAATACAAACCAATCAATTACAGCATCGGTACATTGCCTCTCACTCCTCTGAGTAACAGGTCTACCATAGAGTCCTAATATCAGTGGCTGCAGAGAATAGATGTATTCTCCATTGTGCTAAATTCTGCAAAGACAAAGTTCATTATCAGACATTGATTTAAGGCAATCCGAAAAGAGGTTGTATAACACACAAAGCTTTCACTGTCACTGTGGACACATCCTATACACATGCATATTGCAGCTTAGCATTCTGTCTGGCCACTGGGCCCGTTTCTTCTGAAATGTCCATCTAATCTTCTTTTAAATTTTTTATCTCAATTTTCTCCTCAATAGAGGGCATAAAGAAGATAGCCTCCCTTCTGAGAAGTGTGGAGAGTGAGGGGGACAGACACAATGAGAGCTTGTCTGATGAATTCCCAGCCACGACTACTGACTGGAACATACCTCCGGAGAACATTGTGGAAGATATATATACTGACATGGCTCCAGAGGGCGATGATGAAGTCATATGTGAGCTAAAGGATGAAGAGCTAGATCAAGCCTGTAAAATATCTCGTGATGAGTATCAAGATAGAGAACTGGATGAAGAAGCTCAATTACTTCTAGCCATCCAAAGGTCAATGGACACCCAAGAAATACACATGGAGGAAGATGATGAGGAGCTGCAGAGAGCATTAGAACTGTCTCTTACACAACATGTCTTAGAGGAATCAGAGGAATCCTTACAAAGAGCACTAGAAATGTCTCTCTGTGACAAAGGGCTTTATGGTCACAGTAAGACATTTACTGCTAAAGAGGAAGTTCAGCCCATGTTCTGCAATGAAATGGAGAGGGCCTCAGACAGCGCCCACATTAAAGTTCTGGCGGGGGATGAGACCAGTCTTGTGGTGGCGTGTGCAGCTCTACGGAAAACGGTAACTGCCAAGTTGTCTACTGTGACTCTGGAAGGAATACGGGATTTACGGCACAATACAGAGATCCTCTCAGCCCTGGAACGGAAACACAGAGTTAGAATTACCGTGTCTGATGGACAGGCACATATACAAGGATTTTTACAATGCCCTACCAAATGTCGGCAAGAGCTCTCCCAAATTCTGAGCGCCCTCCATGAAGGGGCCAAACCTCAGGCTGAGCTGATGAGCCTCGATGTACAGCAAAAAGTAGAAATGATCCCGTTGCTTGAGTCCTCCGAGGAATATAACAGTGTTGTCCAGCCATTCCTCAGCACTCTACAGCAGCAGAAACCTATCACAAAGGTCCTCCAGGTAATTACAGTCCCACCTGTAGGGGCAAACTGCCACATAGTGATAATAATTCCACTAGGTAGCCATTCATGAGATTGTTAACATGTAGATGTACAGAAGACCGTGTGCAATTTGAACTTACAGCAGATTCATATATAAGCACCTTTCCTTATCCAACACAGAGTCCAGTCTCGTGAGATGTGGTAATCTAATGATTCCAGACTAAGAGATCTGCGACTGCATTGACAGCATAGGATTTGCTGTCAGGCTGCCTGTCTGCATAGTGACTTTGGGGCACTCCTTTAGACCAGATAGCTCCGGAATGCCTAGTTAAAAAATTTAATTAAATGGCCCCCCAGGCACCCAACGCCCCAGGCTGTAGCCTCATCAGCCTATTGGTTGATCAGGCCCTGATATTACCCCTGACTGATATCTCCTCTGTATCATACAGTTATATTCTGAGGTAATTCATTGGATGGTGTGAGTAAGAACCCCAGAGCGGGGTGTTACACCTGTAACCCTTTCATCCCTACACACCTGTAATGTGTTCAATCCATTTACGACTGTAAGCGTTTCACCACCGTGAACATTGCTTAGCTATTCATTACAGATGGTGACCAGTCATGTACATCTCTAATAGGTTTTCTGACTGAATATTGTTTGTGTAACCCCTTGATGCATTAATTTGAATTGAATTAGGTGTTGTATTGTGCCATTAGGGACATTTGTGCAAAGTGCGATCCTTGTGCCATGTAGCTTTTTCTGCAGTAGTGGTAAAATGTTCTAATGTGCACAAAAACATTCAAAAAAAGTTGCAAAAATGTCTGTTTAATAATATTTATACTCCTGATATACTTAGAGATGAAATATGAGAGAGACACGTCAGACAAGTGATAATTGAATAATGACCAGTCACAGCCTGAAATCCCCCTAATACAGCTCATTCCAACTAAGACATTTTTTTTTTTTGATAAGATATTTTATTGAGTTTTACAGTACAAACAAAAAAAAAGGGAAACAGGCAATACAGGTGAAAGTGAGCCGCGATGAAGTTTCCACGTAGAATAAGGAGCATATTGTTATTGATATGAAGATGAAAAATAAAATTTAAGAAGAGTAGGAGGGAGGGGAAAGAGAGGGGGAAGAATAGAGGTAAGAGGGACAGGGGAAATCACTAGCCAAAGCGGAGAAAAGAAAAAGTATGGAGAAGATGGTGAGCCATGATAAGGTTTAAAGTTAATAGCTGGGGCTCAAGGGCCTCAAAATGCAAGGGGGGAGGAGGCTCCATGATGATCAGTCCAAGGACTCCAGACCTTATAAAATTGGACAGAAGTATGGCGGAGGATGCTAGTCATATACTCCATATGGTAGACTTGCCAAATGCGGCCGATAACCGATGGCAGAGAGGGAGGGCTCGGGTTTTTCCAAAATAGAGCAATTTGGCATCTAGCAGCACTAAGTATGTGTGTGATAAGTTTCTGAGTTGTTTTTGATATCTTGGGAATAGAACGCGGGAGTAAGGAAAATGACAGAGATGGGGGAAGAGAGATCTGAGTGACGTCGGAAATCAACCGATGGACCGACTTCCAGAAGGGAAGTAGTTTTGGACAGTGCCACCATATGTGAGACAGGGTGCCCTCCCGACCACATCGACGCCAGCAAAGCGATGAGGAGCCTGGGTATATTATATGGAGACGGTGAGGGACCAGATACCAACGGTAAAAGATCTTGCGACTGTTTTCGCTTATCTTACAGCAAATAGAGGTCTTGGAGAGATTCAGACGAATCTTAACCCATTCCTCAGGGGAGAGCGACTCCCCCGTGTCGTCCTCCCACTTGAGCTCATGAGAATCCTTGGGAGGGCAATTGTATTTCACCATAAGGCGGTAGAATGTGGAAATCAAGCCCTGAGATGAAGAACGAAGCTTACAAAAGAAGACCAAGGGAGAAGTTAGATGTATATCAGTGACAGTACGTCGGATAGAGTTGTAGAAATGTCGGAGTTGTAGGTATTGAAAGAAGCAGGATGAAGGAATACGAAAGCGCGTCTGAATGTCAGTGAAAGGAGGAAAAGTTTGTAGAGGCCTAAGGTCGGAGAGAAAGTTGATGCCACAGCGTGTCCAGTAGAAAAATTGAATTGGGCGGAGTCCAGGGGGGAAGGCGGGATTATTCCAAAGAGGCGTCATGCGCCATGAGTTGGGGGCTAAATTATATGAGGAGACTGTATGAGTCCAAGAAGCAAGTGAGAATGCTAGTGGAGGGGGGAGCTGTGAGGAGAGAGGCCGATGTTGGGGTTTGAGCCAAAGAAGCAAGGAGGGCGAGGTAGTGTCTGTGAGAGCGGATTCAATATCGACCCAGACTCGTTGTCCTGGAGGAGAGTGAAGGAGTACACACTGGGTGAGGTGGGTAGCACGATAATATTTGAGAAAGTGGGGTACACCTAGGCCTCCTTCTTGGATAGATTTGTGAAGAGTCTGCATACGAATTCTGGGCTTCCTTGCAGACCAGACAAATTTGGTAGCCATTTGTTGAAGGAGCTTAAAAGAGTTAGCGGGAATTTTGAGGGGCAAGGTCTGAAACAGGTATAAAGGCCGAGGGAGGATGTTCATTTTAAGGGAGTTTATTCTGCCCGACCAGGAGATAATGAGTTTGTCCCACTTTAAAAGGTCAGCCTTAATGGCTAAAACTAAAGAGGGAAAGTTTGCTGCATACAGCTGATCGTAAAGTCTAGTGAGATAGATCCCAAGGTATTTAAGTTTGTGGGGCTGCCATCTAAAATCGAAGCTGGTTTTGAGGATTGACAGAAGAGTTGAGGGGATATTGAGGTCCAGGATTTCTGATTTGGAGGCATTGATTTTGTAATTGGAAAGAGTGCCAAAGAGAGTGATGTACTTGAGTAGATTTGGGAGCGATATGAGGGGGTTTGTGACTGATAAAAGAATATCGTCTGCGTATAGAGATATTTTATGCTCGGAGGAACCTACCCGAACACCGGAGATATCAGGATTAATACGAATTTTGCGAGCAAGGGGTTCAATCATTAGTGCGAAAATAAGTGGGGATAACGGACACCCCTGTCACGTGCCATTTCGAATTTCAAAGGGAGAGGACTGAAAGCCATTAGCTAGAAAGGAAGCTGTCGGGTTAAAGTATAGGGAGGCAACACCCCGAAGGAAGGGGCCCTTTAGGCCCATGACCTCGAGGGTCCGCTGCATATAGGGCCAGGCCACCCTATCAAAAGCCTTTTCCGCGTCTAGGGCTATGAGCAGGGTGGGGATATTGCGTGAGTTGGAAACATAAGTTAGATCAATTGCTCGTCGAGTGTTGTCCGATGCCTGACGGCCCGGGATAAAACCGACCTGGTCGGGGTGAACGAGAGAGGTGATGACAGAGTTTAGGCGATTAGCGAGGAGCTTTGCAAACAATTTGAGGTCTACGTTGAGCAGAGAAATCGGTCTATAGTTTCCACAGATTTGAGGATCGCGACCGGGCTTGGGTATAACCACAATGTCTGCCCGAGTTGTAGCCTGATCGAATTTAGAGCCGAGGAGTATGGAACTGAAGAGCTCGAGGATCATGGGCATAAGAGAGTTGGAGAAAGTTTTGTAATACACGTCGAATTTAGAGCCGAGGAGTATGGAATTGAAGAGCTCGAGGATCATGGGCATAAGAGAGTTGGAGAAAGATTTGTAATACACGGCCGTGAAGCCGTCAGGGCCGGGGGCTGAAGAATTTTTGAGTTCTTTGATGGTTTGAGTGATTTCGTCGGCAGTGAACGGTTCATTAAGGGAGTCAGATTGTGCAGACGTAAGTGAGAGCAGGGCGATAGAGGAAAATAAGTCGTTAATTTTAGAATGTAAAGATACCGGGTCAGGAATTTGAGATGGGAGGTTATAGAGAGAGGCGTAAATCAACTAAGACATTTTAAGTGTTATAGGCTCTGTTATTAGTGCAATTGTGATAAAAATATCAATCATGCAACCTGTCCTTTGTTGTACTTGGTAAATGTAGATTCTACCTATATGTTATATTCCTGTTTCATTATTGGTACCGGAATCCTCCTGGATGCTTCTTGTATTGACCGTAAGATCACTTATCTGTGTGGTTTTGTAGGTCCAAAAGGTGCAGAATACCTTGCTCTATAACCAGTACCAGCTGAAAAAGCAGAGCATGCTGGTATGTGAACCTAAGAAACCCATTGAGCATACACTCTACCACGGAACCACCAAGGATGGCGCCAGAGAGATTTGTCACCATGGATTTAATCGCAGTTTTTGTGGGAAGAATGGTAAGAGCGCCTTCTCCTCATCTGTTTGTCACTCTCCCTGCTCCTTTGCAATGTCGCACCCTTCCTGCTCCATTGCAGTCTCACATTCTCCCTGCTCCTTTGCAGTGTCGCACCCTTCCTGCTCCTTTGCATTCTCACAGTCTTCCTGCTCAAAATCTATGTGGTGTCACGTGCACTCTGTCCTACTCCTCTCTTTCTGTCATGTGGCAATGTGTCGTGCACGATCTCTGTTGCATTGAGCTCTATTCTCAGCATGTTCTGTTGTGTCACACACTGTCCTCTGTGCTCTCTGCCATTTTGCAATCTGCACTTCTCTACACTATTGGTTGTGTTGCACTGTCCTCCGCAGCACTCTCTCTGCAGTGTCTATCACTGTCCTCCTCCATACTTTTTCTGTCATGTTGCACTCATGGGGATTTTTCAGTTCCCCATTTTTCATTTCTGCTGCTACCATTTTAGTTCTCTTCTTATAAAGTTGCTACTTTCATTTTTCACCTTTTCTTCAATTTTCTCTCCTTCACAGCAACCTTATATGGGCAGGGTGTGTATTTTGCTGTCGAGGCTGCAATTTCCACACTGGACAATTACTCACCCCCCTCGACTGAAGGAAAGAAGTTTGTTTTGGTGGCTCAGGTGCTTACAGGAGAGTTTGTTGTTGGAAAACCAGACATGCGAACCCCTCCCATCATGCCAAACAGCAACGGAGATGTTTCACGGCGATATGACAGCTTGGCGGACAACCTTCGGAAACCCTCCATCTTTGTCATATTTAATGACACACAGGCTTATCCACAGTATCTGATAACATGCTGTAAAGAGATAAATTCCTCGATGTGAGTTGGAGCAAAGCTTTATTAGAGTGCTAGCTGCAAATCAAGGGCTATAAGTGGGCAGAATAAAGAAACCAAAGTGGTAACAATGATATTTAAAGCAAGTGGGATAATAGTGGGTGGGTTATTGTGTGAGGCATTGGGGGGACTCTAGAGGAAAAAGATATATTGGAGATAGTGTATAAAACTGGAGGAATCTGAAAATGTTCTTAAAAATGTCTGTAATGGAAAAATTATTTTACACTGTATAATATTAAAGTCTTTATTTACAATTTCAAAATGTCTATCTGTAAAAATGTATTAAGCTGGGTACACTCTACACTGTTTTCGTTCAATAATCGGCTCAAACAGCCGACATACGAACGCTCGTTCAAAAGTCGGGTCAGTGTGTGTAGTGAAACGATGGTCGAAAGTCTGCCCAAATGGACGATTGTTGCCTCATTTGGTTGGTCGTACCATTTAATATTTTCGTTCCAATCTCGTTTCCGCTGTGTAGTGTGTATAAACTTCCGACCGACCCACAACAGTGAGTACGAAATTACAGTCATTGCTCACGACAACATGGCTGTAAAAAGTCGCTAAAGGGACGTCCGCTCTTCCCTTTATCGTCCTAAACAATTCTAGTGTGTATGCAGTCCATAAAAAGTTGGTCGAAATTTCTGTAGTGTGTACCCAGCTTTAGTCCTTAAATTCCTCAATCCTTAAATTATTGTTTTTGGGTGGTTTCTTAAGAAAATAGATGTTTCTATAATCATTGTCTATTCTCTTCAGAGTGAACGTGTCCCTTATGTGGTGACATTGGAGGACAATAGATGTGCTCGCCAATTAATCTGATTGAAAACATAAAGAGCGTAATCATAGATCATGAATATATTCCGTCATCCTGAACACCACTTCCTATCTAAGGGTAGAAATACACAGACAATTGTCATCTCATTTTTCCAACACACTAACGGCCACAAAACGCAACCGCTCCATTGTCTATATACTTGTCCTAGGGACTCATTTAATATACTAGAATGACTGGTCTGGACATTATTATTATTATTATTATTATTATTATCTTTGACTTATAAGGCGCCACAAAGGGTCCGCAGCGCCGTGCATTACATATACAGAAAACAGAACCAAGACACAACATGATACACAAATATATACAAACACAGGTGACAGGGTAAAGCACATCAGATTATATTTGACAGATAGTGAAAGGGATAGTAGAAATCAGCAAGAAGGCCGAAGATTAATAAAACAGGGAAAACAGGGCTAGCGAAGCAGGCCAAGAGGTACAGAGGGTGAAGGAACAGTAGAAGGAGCACACAAGGAAAGAGGGCCCTGCTCATGAGAGCTAACAACCTAAAGGGAAGGGGGAGACACATAAAGGGTGGTACTAACTAGGGGAGAGAGCCAGGACAAGAAAGTTAGGAGGACTGATAGACTTGAATAAATAAATGAGTCTTAAGGGCACGCTTGAAGCCTTTGAGAGTAGATGCTAACCTGATGGAACGTGGAAGATCGTTCCACAGCAGGGGAGCAGCCTGGGCAAAGTCCTGAAGACGAGAGTGAGAGGAGGTGATCAGTGAAGTAGTGAGACGGCGGTCAGAGGCAGAGCGGAGGGGGCGGGTAGGAGTGTAGGTAGAGATAAGATTGGAGATGTAGGGAGGGGAAGATTGACTAAGAGCATTAAAGGTGAGGGTGGGGAGTTTAAATTTAATTCTGTAGGGTATGGGGAGCCAATGTAGTGACTGTTGGAGGGAGACTGCAGAGAAAGAGCGGCGGGAGAGAAAAATGAGGCGGGCAGCAGCATTGAGGATAGACTTAAGAGGATCAAGGCGAGAATCAGGTAGGCCAGAGAGAAGAAGGTTACAGTAGTCAAGGCGCGAGATAATAAGCGAGTGAACAAGGGTTTTCGAGGCTTCCTTGGTGAGAAAGGGACGTATCTTAGATATAGGGTCCCAATCTTGTTATTTACCCCAGGGTATGGAGAACAGGCTTATGGGCGCCTAAGGCTCATTGATACGCGTGGGGAGCGAAGGCTAGCCAGTCTGGTCCAAACCCACAGAAGAGCTACTTTAGCACAAATTGATGAAAAAGTTAATTCTGGCTATGATAGAAAGGTAAAGAAATGGAGGTTGCTCAAATCAATTTATAGGCTATAGCAGGTGCATGAAAGGGTGGGGTTATCCTAAAAGGAACAAGCACACAAAGAGATCCCCCAGCACATTGCTATAGCCAGCAACATATCTGTCATTTTTACTGTAGATAAAAATGCAAAAGTCTTAGTTGCACACATTTGCAAATGTATTTTAAAGCCACCGCCTCTCCACGGCGCTTCTGCTAATAGGGTGGTCCTAACTGTAAACAGTCCCATATATTTGGGCCATACATATGTGTTTTTAAAATGAGAGCTAACTTACCAAAGATGTACCCCAGAAGCCTCCAAATAGCAATCCAATGTCAGCACTCCCCCTCAGCTATAAATTGATTTGAACAACTTCCAGTTCTTTATTTGTCTGAGAGGCATGTTGGTGTCAGTAGCTGAGGGGGAGTGCTGACATTGGATTGCTATTTGGAGGCTTCTGGGGTACCTCTTTGGTAAGTTAGCTCTCATTTCAAAAACACATATGTATGGCCCAAATATATGGGACTCTCATTGTTTAGAGTCTTTAGACTTTTGCATTTTTATCTACAGTAAAAATGGCAAATATGTTGCTGGCTATAGCAGTGTGCTGGGGGATCTCTCTGTGTTTGTTCCTTTTATGATAGAAAGGTGTCAGAATACACAGAGAATCCTCGCTGGGACAACCCACACTTCCCTCCTGGCAATTCAACACAGCAATTTAATCATTGGATAAAGGCGGGAATACGGGTGGTTTCGGACCTGGTGGTCAATCAAACTTGGGCTTCTATGTCGGAACTTCATCATAATTTTGAACCGTTTCATCCGCTCTTTTTTGAGTACTTCCAGGTCCGACACTTCGCCATGTCTATGCCCCCCCAGGAGGTTCTCCAGGCCCCGACCTCCCTTGAGTATATGTGTCTACATTCCCTTCTCACTAAAGGGATGATCTCCAAGATCTATAATTGGCTCACAGACTATACTTTCGATACTCCAGGCCGACATGAGCGGGAATGGGAAAGTGACCTGGGACCTCCTCCAGACAACTCATGCTGGGAGGAGATCAGGGAGGGGATTGCCAAGAGCTCGATCTCTACATTAATTAAGGAAACAGCTTACAAAGTGTACTATAGGTGGTACTATACTCCTGATAGGCTGTCTCAAATGTTTCCAACGGCCACTCCGAGCTGCTGGCGGGATTGTGGCCAGAGAGGTACAATTCTACATACATGGTGGACCTGCCCTCGCATAGTTCCTTTCTGGAACATGGTTCTTACACTCATAAACTCTGTGTCAGAACAACAGATAAATAAGGACCCCTGGTTATTCCTTCTCTTTCGCCCTATACCTGATGAGAGCGCGCCTTCTAATAAGCTTATCTCCCATATCTTGGCAGCGGCTAAATCCCTAATAGCAAAACACTGGAAAGACCCTAGGGCTCCCTCTATGCAGGAGTTACGGTCCTACATAGGACATGTCGCAAGCATGGAGAGTATAACATGTTACCTTCATGATAAATCATATAATTTCGATAGGATATGGGCCCCGTGGTATTTACTAGAAAGCCGTAGCTGCCTATCCAATATGGTTCCCCCTCCTGCAGTTGGAATATAGCTCTTGGGCCGCCTCCGGACCCCCCGGGCTGGATATGGCGCGCTGCTGGTGAGTAATGTTTGTATGCTATTTCTCTTTTGGGTAGACAATGTAATCTTTTGACTTAGCTTTTCCTAGCAATGTTCCAAGTTTGCTTTCTTATTTACTTAGCTATATTGTTAACAGTACTTGTGCGTTTCTACCCCCACCCTTCCTTCCTCTTTCCCCCTCCCCACCGATATAAAAGTATAAAACATAGAGGAGACCTCTTGAATATTAAGATTTATATGTCAAAAGTGTTGATTGTACTTTTCCTGTTGTTTCCTCTTTAAATAAAAAGTTTAAAAAAAAAAAAAGAATACACATAGAATCACAGCTTTCTGCATATGCGGTTGCGTAGCCACAGACCGTTCAAAATGCCCATACTCACCCCTGTCCACTACTGAAAGTGCATGCAATGGGCACATGAGTGCCAGAATTGGACCATGGAGCAATAGAAGAAGGTGGCCTGATCTGATGAATCACGCTTTCTTGTACATCATGTTGACATCCGGGTTGTCACTCACCGGACCGTGAGTGCCTCTTCCCGGACATTTAGGAACCGTGGCCGTCCGCCATCCTGAGGGTCTGCGCATGCGCAGCCCTTTCCTATACTTCAGTGTATGTCCCTTTAACTCAATTGGCAGATCAGGCAACACTCCCTATATTAAGCACCTGTGGTCAACACCACGTTGCCTGATCTTGGAGTCTCATTCCCCATGAGTCTCTGAAGGTGTTCCTGTATTCCTCGTGTATTCAGCGCTGCTGATTCCTGTGGTTTCCAAACCACTTCTATCTCTGTGGTTTCCAAACCACTTCTATTCCTGTGGTTTCCAAACCACTTCTACTACTGTGGTTCCCATACCACTTCTACCATCAACTATATCATCGTGACTGTTTGCTGATTCCTATCCGCTGCCTCCGTGCACTACAGTCTTCTAAACCACTTTACCGCTATTATACATCGTTGTGACTGTTTGCTGATTCCTATCCGCTGCCTCCGTGCACTACAGTCTTCTAAACCACTTCAACGCTATTATATATCATTGTGACTGTTTGCTGATTCCTATCCGCTGCCTCCGTGCACTCCAGCCTTTACTTCACATCCACTCACCTGTTCATCATCAAGTTCCTGAGCTGATTCCTATCCGCTGCCTCCGAGCACTACAGTCTCCAGCTTGCAACTCGCCTGTGTTCATCATCGTGACTGTTAGCTGATTCCTATCCGCTGCCTCCCTGCACTACAGTCTCCAGCTTGCAACTCGCCTGTGTTCATCATCGTGACTGTTAGCTGATTCCTATCCGCTGCCTCCGTGCACTACAGTCTCCAGCTTGCAACTCGCCTGTGTTCATCATCGTGACTGTTAGCTGATTCCTATCCGCTGCCCCTGTGCATTGCCGTCTCATCTCAGCTCTCCTGTGTTTCCTCGAGACTTCTGCTCACATTGCCATCCGCTACACTTCTGGATCAACAGCTCCTGGTCTACTCTGCCATCCCGTGTTCCATCACTGTGGGTCCTGTTGGTTGCCCCTGGTTACCTCCGTGGGCCGCAGAGTCCTGCTGCTGCTGTCAGCGCTATCGTCCATCTCCTGCTGATCCGCTCTCCACGCCTTCACGTGTCCCGCTGGTCTCTACCCTCCTGTCAGCATTGGATTTGTATCTCATCAACTACTCTGCTGGATCATCTCCATTCTCCTGGGTCCTCTATGAGTCCAGTTCCACGTGTTACTGATTCCTGTGGATTCGTGTCCCTGTTGGTCTACTTACCTGTGCGCTGCACCTACTACTCCGCTGCCTCATCCATCCAGGGACTTCTCATCCAGTCGGCCTCCTGCCGCTCAGGTATCGCTGCACTCCTATCTGACTGCCTGCTTCTGAACCACGGTATGCATACTTCTCATTGACTGTGCTGGTGTATTGCATATCTTGCTGGACTGTGTTTGGTTCTCTCTGGAGTCTGCTATCCGCTGAGTCTTTTGCCATCATTGACTGTGTTATCTTGTGCTGGACTATTTCAAGAGACTTTCTAGATTTGCAGACCTGCTCAGTCATATATATATATATATTGTGCATATTACTGTGGATCGTGTATAAGGTGCCTGTGTATATCCTGTGTTGCAGTCTCTCCCCGTGCACCTCCTCACATATATATTCAGTGGTACAACTTGCTGATGTCAGACCACTGATCCCTGTTTCCGGTATCACCTGTTCCATTATCCTTTCACATAGCAGTGGTACAACTTGCTACCGCAGACCACTGACTACCCGGATACCTCCACTTGGATTCCATTCCTTCACTCAGACAGCGGTACAACTTGCTATCCGCAGACCGCTGACCCTCATCACCTCCTTGTTTCTGTTGGACATTCCTCCTCACTATAGCAGTGGTACAACTTGCTATCGCAGACCACTGACTACCTTCACGTGCCCTTGTCCATACAGTTCCTTGTGTATTATTACCTCCATATTACCAGTGCTGCTAGTCATAGACTTTCCTGAGCATCTCATCATCCATCATTTCATGTTCCGTGATCACCCAGCTACCAGAGTACCCTATTACCATCTACATTGCTCTGGTAAGCCTACCATCTGGTGATCCCTGGGTAAAGACTCCTAGTGCCCGTGACAGTAAGATCAGGCCATGACAGACCCAGATACGGAACCTACCGCCAAAGAGATGCTGCAGCATCTGGTTAGCCGTGTGGAGCAACAGGATGCCCGCCAACAGCTGTTACTTCAGTGTTATCAGTCATTAACCTCCCAAGGAACATCTGGACAGACTGTGACAGCTACTACTGAGGCTCCTGTGCTTTCCTCCGTTTCCCCATTGCCATCCCAGGTGTCTACAGCTTCCACGCTTCACCTGCCTACTCCGTCAAAGTACGATGGAGACCCCAAAACTTGTAGGGGTTTCCTCAACCAATGTTCAGTCCATTTTGAGCTCCAACCTCAAAATTTTTCTACCCATCGTTCCAGAGTGGCCTATCTTATCTCTTTGTTTTCAGGACAAGCCCTGGCTTGGGCCTCCCCTCTGTGGGAGAGAAACGATCCAATATTACAAGATAGTGCCAAATTCATTTCTACATTCCGAAGTGTGTTCGATGAACCAGGTCGTGTGACCTCCGCTGCTTCCAGCATCCTCCGTCTGCGACAAGGATCTCATACAGTAGGCCAGTACGTCATTCAATTTAGGATCTTAGCCTCTGAACTTCAGTGGAACACTGAAGCCCTAGTTGCCGCCTTCTGGCAGGGGCTCTCCGATAAAATTAAAGATGCACTGACTACTCAGGAGCTTCCTTCGTCACTTGAAGATTTGATCTCTCTATGCCATCGTGTTGATATGAGATTTCGTGAAAGAGAGGCTGAGAAAACGACTTCTGCTAAAGCACCTCTTCGTTCTAACCCTCAATTTCGTCCAGTGTCACCCTCTGTGATTCCCATGGAGATAGGACGTTCCAAATTATCTTCTGAGGAGAGGAAACGAAGAGTCAAGAATAGACTCTGTATCTATTGTGCTGATTCCACTCATGTTCTCAGCTCCTGCCCTAAGAGATCGGGAAATGCCAGGCCCTAACTAGTTCTGGAGAGGTGAAGTTAGGGTCCCTGGAGTCCTCTCCATCTTCTATGAAATCTAAAATCTGCGCTTTTGATGTTACAATTTCCTTTGCTACTAAAACCTTTGAGTCACAGGCATTGATTGATTCCGGAGCAGCAGGAAATTTTATTTCCAAATCATTAGTAAATCAATGGTCTCTACCAGTGATTACCTTAAAAACACCCATTACTGTGACGGCTATCGATGGATCACGTCTCATCAACGGTCTCATCACCCAGAGTACGTCTCCAGTAACCCTTCAGATTGGTGCCCTGCATCATGAAGAAATATCGTTTTTAATCCTTCCTGTTACGACAAGTCCGATTGTCTTAGGCCTTCCATGGCTTCAGTGTCACTCTCCCCAGATTGACTGGTGCACCCCTCAAGTCACGTCTTGGGGGTCTGAATGTCACCATCATTGCCTTTCCCAAGTCATTCCTCTCAAAGTACAGCAATCTTCCATCTCATCTACCTCATCGGGACTCCCTCCTCAATATGCTTCATTTACCGATGTTTTTGATAAAGCTCAGTCTGAACGTCTTCCTCCTCATCGTTCTTGGGATTGTCCGATCGACCTTCTTCCTGGCAAGACTCCTCCCAGGGGCCGGGTCTATCCACTCTCGTTACCTGAAACTCAAGCTACATCTGAGTATATACAGGAGAACCTCCAGCGTGGGTTCATTCGACCTTCCACCTCGCCCGCTGGAGCTGGGTTCTTCTTCGTCAAAAAGAAGGATGGATCATTACGCCCTTGCATAGATTTTCGTGGACTCAATGCCATTACTATCAAGAATCGGTATCCCATTCCGCTGATCACTGAGCTATTCGATCGCATCAAGGGAGCCCGTATCTTTACTAAGTTGGATCTTCGTGGTGCCTACAATTTAATCAGAATCCGTTCCGGTGACGAATGGAAGACAGCGTTTAACACCAGAGACTGTCATTACGAATATTTGGTAATGCCTTTCGGGCTGTGTAATGCCCCCGCTGTTTTTCAAGGCTTCATCAATGAGATCTTTCGGGACTTATTATATGTATGTGTCGTCGTCTACCTGGACGACATATTGATTTTTTCACAGGACCTGCCTTCTCACCATCAACATGTGGCAGAAGTCCTCTCCAGACTACGGAAAAATTAATTGTTCTGTAAATTAGAAAAATGTTCATTCGAATTACCCCAGATTCCATTCTTGGGGTATATAGTTTCCGGAGTTGGCCTGAAGATGGATCCAGACAAAGTGAGTGCTGTACTACATTGGCCCCAGCCAACTACTCTTCGTGCTATCCAGCGTTTTTTAGGTTTTGCCAATTACTATAGACGCTTCATTCAAGACTTTTCTTCCATTGCATCTCCTATTGTAGCCCTGACTCGAAAAGGGGCTAATCCTAAGCAATGGTCACCTGAGGCTCTTCAAGCCTTTCAAACACTAAAAGAGTCCTTCTCTTCGGCTCCAATCCTTCGACAGCCTGATGTGACACTCCCCTTCTTTCTAGAAGTAGATGCCTCTAATGTGGGCTTAGGAGCTATTCTCTCCCAACGCTCGGAACAGCAAAAATTCCATCCTTGTGCCTTCTATTCTCGGGGTCTCCTGCCCGCAGAGAAGAATTATACCATCGGGGACAAGGAATTACTGGCTATCAAAGCCGCATTAGAGGAATGGAGATACTTATTGGAGGGAGCTCGCCATCCGGTGACGATCTTCACGGATCATAAGAACTTGTCATATCTCCAGTCTGCCCAATGCTTGAACCCTCGTCAAGCAAGATGGTCTCTTTTCTTTTCCCGTTTTGAATTAATAATTACCTTCAAACCAGCTGCCAAGAACAAAAAAGCTGATGCTTTATCTAGAGCCTTTGTGACGTCCTCTGATATAGAAGAGGGTTCCAACCATACCATTCTAGATCCCAAATGTATCTCACTGGCTGCTTCATCCACCAAAACGCTACCATTTGGGAAGACCCTCGTGCCTCCTACTCTAAGGAGGAAAATCCTTTCGTGGTTCCATGCCTCTCGTTTTTCTGGACACGCCGGTGAACACAAGACCTTTGAGATCCTCTCTCGAAGTTACTGGTGGCCTTCAATGAGGAGAGACGTCAAAGAGTTCATTGCTTCCTGTGAACTATGTTCCCAGTTCAAATCCTCCCGCAGAACTCCAGCAGGGTTGCTGCGACCACTACCCATTCCGTCCAAACCATGGACCCATATTAGTATGGATTTCGTTACTGACTTACCACCTAGTAAGAATCATAACACTATTTGGGTGGTGGTGGACAGATTTTCGAAGATGGCTCATTTCATCCCTCTGCCTGGTTTGCCTCCCTCGTCCATCCTGGCTGAACATTTCATTAAAGAGATCTTCCGTATCCATGGATGTCCGTCTGAGATTGTGTCTGATAGAGGAGTACAATTCGTTTCCAGATTCTGGCGAGCCCTTTGTAAAACCTTGGGCATACGATTAGCACTCTCATCTTCTTACCATCCGCAATCTAACGGACAAACTGAACGTGTCAATCAAGATCTTGAGACTTTTATAAGAATGTTTTCATCAGCCAATCAAGACAACTGGGTAGAGTTGCTTCCTTGGGCTGAATTCGCCCATAACAACATGTACCATGAGTCATCATCCAAAACTCCATTTTTTGTGGTCTACGGTCACCATCCGTCTTTTCCGGAATTTCCTGCCCTCCCGCCCACCCAAGTTCCTGCGGTGGAAACTGTTTGTCAGACCTTTAAAAATATCTGGTCTCAGGTCAAAACCTGTTTAAAGAAGACATCTATCAAATATAAATCTTTCGCAGATAAGAAGAGGCGGGCTATTCCACCACTAAAAATTGGAGATCGTGTCTGGTTATCTACCAAAAATGTTCGTTTGAAGGTTCCATCCATGAAATTCGCCCCTCGTTTTATTGGTCCATATAGGATCATTCAAGTAATCAATCCAGTATGTGTGAAACTTCTTCTTCCTAAGAATCTTCGGATTTCTAATGCCTTCCATGTATCCTTGCTCAAACCTCTTATTATCAACCGTTTCTCAACTCCTCCCTCAGCTCCGCAGCCAGTTCAAGTCCATCAGGAGGAGGATTTCGAGATTACTGAGGTACTAGACGCAAAAATTTCGCGAGGAGGTCTCCATTTCCTCGTTCATTGGAAGGGCTTTGGTCCTGAGGAGCGCTCTTGGATCAAAGCTGAAGATCTTAATGCTCCTGCCCTTTTGAAGAAGTTTTATGCCAAAAATCCGGACAAGCCCGGTTCCAGGCGTTCTGTGCCCACCTTTAAAAGGGGGGGTACTGTCACTCACCGGACCGTGAGTGCCTCTTCCCGGACATTTAGGAACCGTGGCCGTCCGCCATCCTGAGGGTCTGCGCATGCGCAGCCCTTTCCTATACTTCAGTGTATGTCCCTTTAACTCAATTGGCAGATCAGGCAACACTCCCTATATTAAGCACCTGTGGTCAACACCACGTTGCCTGATCTTGGAGTCTCATTCCCCATGAGTCTCTGAAGGTGTTCCTGTATTCCTCGTGTATTCAGCGCTGCTGATTCCTGTGGTTTCCAAACCACTTCTATCTCTGTGGTTTCCAAACCACTTCTATTCCTGTGGTTTCCAAACCACTTCTACTACTGTGGTTCCCATACCACTTCTACCATCAACTATATCATCGTGACTGTTTGCTGATTCCTATCCGCTGCCTCCGTGCACTACAGTCTTCTAAACCACTTCACCGCTATTATACATCGTTGTGACTGTTTACTGATTCCTATCCGCTGCCTCCGTGCACTACAGTCTTCTAAACCACTTCAACGCTATTATATATCATTGTGACTGTTTGCTGATTCCTATCCGCTGCCTCCGTGCACTCCAGCCTTTACTTCACATCCACTCACCTGTTCATCATCAAGTTCCTGAGCTGATTCCTATCCGCTGCCTCCGAGCACTACAGTCTCCAGCTTGCAACTCGCCTGTGTTCATCATCGTGACTGTTAGCTGATTCCTATCCGCTGCCTCCGTGCACTACAGTCTCCAGCTTGCAACTCGCCTGTGTTCATCATCGTGACTGTTAGCTGATTCCTATCCGCTGCCTCCGTGCACTACAGTCTCCAGCTTGCAACTCGCCTGTGTTCATCATCGTGACTGTTAGCTGATTCCTATCCGCTGCCCCTGTGCATTGCCATCTCATCTCAGCTCTCCTGTGTTTCCTCGAGACTTCTGCTCACATTGCCATCCGCTACACTTCTGGATCAACAGCTCCTGGTCTACTCTGCCATCCCGTGTTCCATCACTGTGGGTCCTGTTGGTTGCCCCTGGTTACCTCCGTGGGCCGCAGAGTCCTGCTGCTGCTGTCAGCGCTATCGTCCATCTCCTGCTGATCCGCTCTCCACGCCTTCACGTGTCCCGCTGGTCTCTACCCTCCTGTCAGCATTGGATTCGTATCTCATCAACTACTCCTCTGCTGGATCATCTCCATTCTCCTGGGTCCTCTATGAGTCCAGTTCCACGTGTTACTGATTCCTGTGGATTCGTGTCCCTGTTGGTCTACTTACCTGTGCGCTGCACCTACTACTCCGCTGCCTCATCCATCCAGGGACTTCTCATCCAGTCAGCCTCCTGCCGCTCAGGTATCGCTGCACTCCTATCTGACTGCCTGCTTCTGAACCACGGTATGCATACTTCTCATTGACTGTGCTGGTGTATTGCATATCTTGCTGGACTGTGTTTGGTTCTCTCTGGAGTCTGCTATCCGCTGAGTCTTTTGCCATCATTGACTGTGTTATCTTGTGCTGGACTATTTCAAGAGACTTTCTAGATTTGCAGACCTGCTCAGTCATATATATATATATATTGTGCATATTACTGTGGATCGTGTATAAGGTGCCTGTGTATATCCTGTGTTGCAGTCTCTCCCCGTGCACCTCCTCACATATATATTCAGTGGTACAACTTGCTGATGTCAGACCACTGATCCCTGTTTCCGGTATCACCTGTTCCATTATCCTCTCACATAGCAGTGGTACAACTTGCTACCGCAGACCACTGACTACCCGGATACCTCCACTTGGATTCCATTCCTTCACTCAGACAGCGGTACAACTTGCTATCCGCAGACCGCTGACCCTCATCACCTCCTTGTTTCTGTTGGACATTCCTCCTCACTATAGCAGTGGTACAACTTGCTATCGCAGACCACTGACTACCTTCACGTGCCCTTGTCCATACAGTTCCTTGTGTATTATTACCTCCATATTACCAGTGCTGCTAGTCATAGACTTTCCTGAGCATCTCATCATCCATCATTTCATGTTCCGTGATCACCCAGCTACCAGAGTACCCTATTACCATCTACATTGCTCTGGTAAGCCTACCATCTGGTGATCCCTGGGTAAAGACTCCTAGTGCCCGTGACACGGGTGTGTATGTGTTGTTTACCTGGGGAAGAGATGGCACCAGGATGTATTATGGGAAGATGGCAGAGGCAGTGTAATACTCTGGGCAATGTTCTGCTGGGAAACCTTGGGTCCTGGCATTCATTTGGATGTTATTAACATGTGCTACCTACCTAAACTTTGTTGCAGACAAGTACACCTCTTCATGGCAGCGGTAATCCCTGATGGCAGTGGCCTCTTTTAGCAGGATATTGAGCCGTGCCACATTGTAAAAATTGTTCAGGAAAGGTTTGAGGAACATGACAAACTGTTCAAGATGTTGACTTGGCCTCCAAATTCCCAAGATCTCAGTCCGATCAAGCATCTGTGGGATGTGCTGGAAAAGCAAGTCTGAGCCATGGAGGCCCCACCTCACAACTTACAGTACTTAAAAGATCTGTTGCCATTATTATTATTTCCTTTATTTATATAGCGCCACAAATGGTCCGCAGCACTGTAAAGAAAGCATAAGGCCGAAACAGAACACGGTATTCAGGACAATACAATAAACAAAGTGCAGATAAAATATCTACTTCGCTAAGAACAGGAACACAAAGCAAAGAGGTATAATTGAATGCCAGAACATTTAGAAACTAGAAAAGGGAAGTAGGGGAGGTCGGGAATGAACTAAAGCAAGCTGAAACTGCCCATGAGTGTGGGTGCAAATAACAGGATCAGACACAGATGCGAAGGCAATGGAGATGAATCCAAGTGCATAGACCTAGTGTCTAGGTGAAAAATGAAGCTGGGGTGAAGTCAAAGGTAACAGGAGACGGAAGACGTGTAATGATACTGGTGGTATTATCTGAAGCCCAATAGCCAAGTAGATATCCAGCGAGTAGTCAGACGTTTGCCAGGTCGGTACACAAGCAGTTAGTCACAGATTCAAGGAAGTGTAACAAGTAGAAGTAGCTGAGCAAGCACAATACTCAAGCACATGTCTGATCCAGGAATTGCCTATTATAGGCCCAAACAGGAAACCGGATTCAAGATGGTTTCTCCTTGATGCCATTCTGGCCATCTTGGATAAGGGCAAATCTAAGGACAAGTTTATAAATACAGAGACCTCTAGTGGTCAGAGGTGCAGATATCGGTGTAATTCCCTACAGTATTCCTCCATTTCAATAACGTCCTCTGAACGGTGCTTTATTGGGTTTCTCTGTGTATCTTTTATAAAATTTACGCAACAATCAAGTTGCATAGACATTCTCTTCTGGTTTCCATGAATTGTCTTCTGGACAATACGATTTAGGAATAAACCTCATCTGGCTAGTTGAGGAGAAAGTCTCTTTGCAGATCGAACAAACTCTATATTCTGGTGGTCAGTAAGCACTGTAATTTGATGTGCAGCACCTTGAAGCAAATGTCTTCATTCATTAAATGCAGCAACAATGGCTAATAGTTCTTTATTCCCTACATCATAATTCTTTTCTGAAGCAGTCATTTGACAAGAGAAAAAAGCACATGGATGTAGAAGCATCTTTACCCATATTCTCTGTGATACAATTGCCCTTACTGCTGAATCTGAAGCATCTGCCTCGATGGTAAAAGGAAGTTCTGGCTTGGGATATATTAATATGGGATCTGTAGTAAATCTTGTTTTAAGCAAAGGGCCCTTTCAGCTGCTGGAAACCAAAGGAAAGACGATACTTTCTTAGTTGAGTGATTGGTGTCGCAATCTTGGAGAAGTCTTCAATGAAACCTCTAAAGAAATTGGCAAATCTTATGAACCTTTGTACCTCTTTGACATTTCTTGAGGCTGGCCAATCTACTATAGAATTGACTTTACTAGGGTCCATTCCCAAAACTTGAGGTGAGATGACATAGCCCAAGAACTGAGCCTGTGTTTAGTGGAATTCACATTTTCCAATTTGATGTACAAATGGTGTCTGCGAAGACGTTCCAGTACAGTTTGAACCTGTTGTTGATGCTCCTCTTGGGAATTTGAGAAAGTATGTCGTCGATATAGATAATAACAAATTGGTCAATTAAATCTTTAAAAACGTCATTCATGAAATGTTGGAATATAGCAGGGACATTGCACAATCCAAAGGGTATCACCAAATGTTCAAAATGTCCATATTTACTTAGACAGTCACCAGGTTGTATGCAAATTAAATTATATGCTCCTTGTAGATCTAATTTGGTGAAAATCTTTGCTGAGTGAAGCTTCTCCAGTAATTCTGAAATAAGTGGGGGTGGGTAACTGTTGTTTATTGTCACTTTATTCAACGCTGTATAATCAATACATGGTCGTAATGAACCATCCTTTTTCACAAAAAATATAGGTGCAACTGCTTGGGGTGTGGAGGGACGAATAATGCCCTTTCTAAACTTTCATCTATATAATCCTTAAGGACCTTTAACTCAGGTTTGGTTAATGGATAATGTGCCCAAAGGGTATGGCAGACCCAGGTAACAAGTCAACTGGGCAATCATAGGGCCTGTGAGGTGGTAATTTGTCAACTTGCTGCTTATTACAGACATCAGAAAAGTCTTTATATTGTGGAGGTAGCTGGTCCAAAACATGAGGAGGGGAATTATATAACTCACTCACCTCTTCAACAGAGGGTTCGGGCTTAGTCTAGGGCGCATGAGTTTCTTGTGAAAATGAAAGGGTCTTTAATTCCCAGTTAATGGATGGATTATTTGCAGCCAACCAAGGAATTCGCAAAATAATAGGGAACTGGGAAGAAGAGATCAATAAGAAAGTCAGAGTCTCATATTGATTTGGCTCAATTACGAGGTCCAGGGGTTCAGTCTCATGAGTAACTGGACCAGAGTTCCAAGGTGAACCGTCCATGGTCTCCATTAGCACAGGCATCTCTTCCTCTCTGAACTCATTCCTGTTTCTCTTAGCAAACATAATGTCCATATATGTGCCATTCGCAGTAGAGTCCACCATTGCTGTACTGGAAATCCAGTGTGAAATCCGATCTGAAATTGAATAAGAATTGAGAAATGTGAATTATTATTCCCCTTTTCTTCTCAGTTGAGGCTAAAGAGGGGAGACATGGAATGATTACATTTAAATGCTGAGGAATATCGGAAATCACAGACTCCTGATCCGAAGAGTCTGCCTCTGCTATAGTGCCCACTGTCTTCTTAGGTCTTTTAGGACAATTTGAGACATATAATGTCCTGATTTTCCACACTAAAGACACAAGTTCTCTTGAAGTTGTTGTTCCCTTCTCTCATTGAAACTAAGTTTGCGAAGTGTGTCTACTTGCATGGGTTCAGACTCACATTCCTTAGTGGATCTGACCTCAGCATTCAAATAATAGTTTGAAGTTGTTGGTTCACGATAACTGGGGTACGTCCAGGCCAAGGCCCTCATTACTTGTCGTCTCTAAATCGTGCATCAATGCGAATACAACGTTTGATCAAAAGTTCAAGTTCAGTTGGTGCCTCTGCTTGGGCTAATTCATCTTTAATGGTCTCAGAAAGTCCCTTACGGTAGATGGACAACTGCGCCTCAGAATTCCAAGTAGAGTCAAGGACCCATCTTCGAAAATCTATAGTATATTCTACAACTGAGAGTACAACTGAGAGTCTCCTGACGTAATTTCAATAATGTTTGTTCAGCAGTATCTTTCCGGTTCGGATCATCAAAGGTTTATTTCATTACTTTGAGAAAATCATCAAATTTCTCTAATATTGGACTAGAAGTCTCGATATAGGGAGAATTTCATGCAAGGGCAGTGTCCTTAAGTAGCAAAAGCATACACCGGACATTTGACTTATCAGACTGGAAATGGGACTCATACAGTTGGAAATGCAACTGGCATTGATTAATAAATCCACAATACTTTTGAGGGTCCCATCCAAACTAAGCTGGTGGGAGAGGGAGAGCAGCAGGGGATGTTACAGGCACTTGTGGTCATCTGTTCTCCAACTCTGCGATACTTTCCTCATGTTGAGACAGCCTAATTAGAAATTTCTGGAAACCACTATGTGCGTCACGAGCCTTTTGTGAGACAACTTGAATTTCTTGCTGATTCAAGAGCCAAAAAACTATCCTTCAGGAATTTCAGCTCCGCCTGGCACTCAATTAGCACTGTGGTTATACTGTGGTTAAACTTGCCACCAGTGTGTAACTGTTCTTGTAAGGACTACTGGAGCTAATAAGACACTGCTTTACGATCCTGCTTTGACGGTTACTTACCTGCTTACTTAACTGCTGTATTTCCTGTGACCTACAGATTAGACCAATCTAATCCATTATCTGGCTGTTCTGAGGTTGGAACCCAGCATCTAATAACGGTCTGCCCGCTACCCTGCAGCTCTTGCCTTTTTGAGAGGTCAGGGGGAACCATCCACACCAACCCTAGTATAGCAGCGAGAGTTACCCAGAAGGAAGCGGTTATAGGTGCCGATGAAGCAGCCTAGTCGTGGCAGCAGGCCCCTCAAACTGCAGTTAGAGGGCGCAATTTGGATAAAGAAAGGGGAGTCCAGCCACCCAGCAACACGGACAGGGTGACATAAGAGGTTCATCACAGGAGGTGAACCATGAGAGGACAGTGTCAGAAAGACAAATGGAGCAAAGCAGGAGAGGGTTGTCAACTGTGTTGAAAGGCTGCAGATAGGTCCAAGAGGATGAGCAGGGATTAGTGGCCTTTTTATTTGTTAGATAGAAGACCATATGTGACTTTAGTCCGGGCAGTTTCGGTGGAGTGGAGGAGCCAAAAACCAGATTGGAGAAGTCTACTCCAGTATCCTGTGGTAACGCTCTGCAGATTATTTCTACCTGTTGTCTGAAGTTCCCAGCACATCTATCCGCAGATCATCTCAGCCACTGTGTCTACTCCAATATCCTGTGGTAACGTTAGTGCCAACTAACAGATCAAGTAAGGGATCTGTCACAAGACTGTCCATGGACAGACAGCAACCTGACATAGCCCGCAGCTCCCTTTCCATGTATGCTTTGACCCAATTAATGTGGAAAGTTTTCAGATGGGTGCCTGTGCTATCTAGGGCCACTGTATAATCTGTGTCCCTGTGCCTCTGCACCATGGTAGCCCAGGTAGTCTGAAGTTTTTTTTTCAAGCTGGGACTAGCACTATCACCCCTTTTCCGATAGCTAATTTGCGACAATTAAGTATTCAATACTGGGTACCTCGGGTACCTTGACAAAGTGTCTGCCAGTACCCCCACCTCCAGCTGTTCAAAATTGTGTTCTTAGTCCAGGCACACTTTGGCCACAGGGATGTCCTTAATTTGTCCCCCAGCCATTTCAATACAGACCCTATGGCCCCTTAACACTTGGGACCTCAGGACCAAGTTATGCCACACCAAGTTAAGGTATGCTCCTGAGTCTCTCAGCCCTATCATCTCCATATTCCCCATCAAAACAGTTTGCATGTGTCCCGCACTTATTTTCTGCAGGTCATCCCACCTTACCTCACAACTGACACCGGGGACACCAACTCTTCCGCCTCTGGCAAATCAGAGAGGTATAGCGCTTCCTGGAATGATTGAAGGGCCTTCTGGAAACAATTCACCATGGGCACCTGTGACAGGATGGACACCTATGCCACCCTGTCTGTTGTTGCTGGGAACCGGCTGGGCTTACTTTGCCACTGCCTCCTTTTGTTATTCCGAATATGCCCCTCCTGCCACAGTAGTAGGAGTCTGCTGCCACCATTGGACTCCTTTATGGCATCCAGAACCATGTTCCTTCTGGGTAACTGTCAGTTAGATTTTGGGTCTAATCTGTAGGTCACAGGATTACAGCAATATTGAATAAATTGTCAAGCAGGGTCTTCAAGCAGAGAGTGATGTTTATTTCACTCAAGTGTCCTGACAAGGACAGTTCCACTGATTAAAGGTATTAGTGGTCAGGTCAGATGGAACATCAGAATGATACATTTCAGTTTACAAGGGCTCTCATTTTATACAGTTTTAGACACAGCCTCGCATGCTATTTTTAGAATCAGGATGCAATTTGTTTAACATGGATTTACAAGCAATGCAAAGCTAACAATATTTACGCTTATCTGTGATATCCTAAAACCTTGCTGTGATTTCCTGCATCTTATTTTGGACATAGTGAACATCTGACAGCAAGTCTAATTACCCCTTCCTTTTCCTTAAGGGGTGTTGAACACTCACATCAAAAGGTCTAATCAACATGAGATTAGCATGGGTGCTTTCTTCCAACAGTTGCAGAATACATATTTCCTCCCCAAAAAACAATTCCCTAAGAAAAGTTGCAAAACCCCAAACAAGGTATTTCCTTACACCAAGATACAGAAAAGACTTCCTAACAAAGGCTTATTGTATCAGATATATATCAGAAATAATGCATTTCCTCTAGCAAGGTCAAAACAAATGAGTTGCTTCCCTGGTCTCAGAAATAAAGATTTCCATTACCAAAATATACACAATATCAAAACATAAGTGCATTTGCAATTATATAAATAAGTGCCCTGCGCTATTTCCTTTAAATACATTTATACCATAAGTTACTTATAAGTGATCCAGTCACAGCACCTCAGGGTGGGCACCAGGGAATGGGCCACAGCTACTCAGGCAATCTCACTGCATCTAGCTGAGTTGATCACAGTGTTGAAGAGAGAAAGATTCTATCGCACTAGTTGTCATCTGAAAAAATAACCCCAATAAATGTATAATCTTGTTTGTATATCAACCTGGGGGTGCCACCTAAACTTGAATACTAGTATTATAGAAGAAGAAAAAGAAAGTTATATTGTAGGTGCACTAATGTTTTCAGATGATTATGTTTAATTTTAAGATATAACTTTTATTCAGTGTTAATTAAAATTTAGCGAAATATAGGTTAAAAAGAATAAAAAAAATAAAAATACTCGCTATCTGTTTGATTATTCTCTATTGATATTAGGACTTATGCTGATAAGGGTAGTGATCATAGCAATATTTATTATAGCAAATGTGCTTATTATTTATAGCCACTCCTTGCTAACATTTTCCTGATATAAGATTAGGCTGTGGTATTGCTAATCAATGACATGTTGTATACTAAGCAGTAGTAGCGATAGTGGTAGCGTAGCGGTAATAATTTTAATCAATGTATTTATTGTTTATAGCCGTTTTTTGCTAACATTCTTCTGGTATACAGTGAGGCTATAATATTGCTTAGTCAATGCCAAATTAATTACTAAGTAAGTAAGATCTACTAGTCTTTATGGAAGTATATGTTAGAGGGAGTGAATTGCTAGCTACCTACAGATACCTCCGAACTAACTCTGGGTATATCGGGGTATACTTTCAGCTGCCAATATGAGAGATATCAGCTTAACAGACAGCGAGGACGCCGACGCGCGTTTCGCTAGAGTCTGCTTTGTCCAAGGCCTGATGGGGAGCCCTGAGGACTGGGTTTGGGAAACCCTGGGTTATGGACTATAAGAGGTAAATAGATGAAATAATAACTCTTACCGTTGGTAACCTAAAGCAACTGAATGATGTTTGAATGAAAAATTTGACCACATTATCCTTCAGTAGACCCTTTTGTATATATATAAAAAGCTGTATCTTTCTCTTAGTAATATCTTATTATAAATAGTTGATACGACCTTGATATTTATGTTTATATTACAACTATATTTGTAAAGGTGAAGAATACATAAGTTATACAATACACGATATCATGATATCATTATGATGGTTTCCAAATTTCATAGAAAGTATTAAAAATATATCTATATGTGATAATTTATAGGGACAGTGTTTCCTGATGAACTAAGAATGATAAATGACCAACGATCATAATATGATCATAAACTAACTAAACAAATTGTTATGAAAGAATAAAAATATAAATAATTTAATAAATTAATATAATAAATAAAAGACTAAGGGCTAGATTTACTAAACTGCGGGTTTGAAAAAGTGGGGATGTTGCCTATAGCAACCAATAAGATTCTAGCTTTCATTTATTTAGTACCTTCTACAAAATGATAGCTAGAATCTGATTGGTTGCTATAGGCAACATCCCCACTTTTTCAAACCCGCAGCTTAGTAAATCTAGCCCTAAGAATGTATATTTTTCCAATTCACAGGCAATTTATATTATCTGTCGAAGTCAGCATATTGGATAAAGTAATTTCAATTAAAATCAAGCAAACTTGGTTGTCTTTGTTTGAAAAGATGCGTATGGTACGCTACGGCGTGAAAGGGCACGATACGACGTGGAAGGGCGTACGCAGCTGCATCACGTGGCAACAACAGTATTTAGTCTTTTACATACATTCGCACAAACACGCACACTTGTAAAATAGTACACATTAATGGTAGTTGCAACACATAGTCATTTATGTCGAAATATAGTAGCATTTATATGTAATATTATAAGTTATAGGCATATCAGTAAAACATATGGTACTCGTTGAAGGAATCTAGTCATGTGTGGTATCATACTAATCCTCTTCGCATTCGCAACTGTCCGGTTCACTCCGAAGGAATCGTAGAGTGCATACGCAAGTTATTAATGTTAAGGAATTATGGACTATTATGATGAGTAATCTTGGCGGGAAGATAAGAGCTCATCCCCTGGAGAGATGACCCCTTCCTTTGGATTCCTGAGCTTAAACTAGCCTATGATCTGCAACCCCCTGGACCCTCCTGATGCCTGGACCAATAGAAGCAAGCCACACCTTAGCATTGTTTTACTGTATCTCTGTTTGCATATAAGCAGCAGCTCCTCATCCAGAGTTCAGTCACCTAGACCACAAACTTCAGGACTGAATGACTGTTCACTGGATCCAGAGCGCCTGCGATAAGTAACGGCTGTACTTATTATTATTTCGCTAAGATATATCTACTGCTACTTTTTTAAAATAAATCTTTGTGCGTTGGAAACACAAATCGAGATTCGACAATCGTTATTGGATAGCGACAAAACGCTCATAACAATTTGGAGGCTCGTGAGTTTGGAGGTTTCGTTGCCGGACGATACGCAAGACCAACGGATTTCGGTTCCGCAACAAAGGGTGGAGACGCGTCATATACGGGTAAGAACGCAATGTGTTCAAAACCTGAATTTTACTCTGTGTTGCGAAACCGAATGTTCATTTTGCATTATCTAAGGTACGCTAACTGAACCTAGGGACAAAAGAGAAAACTGTTTCTTTTTACTGTCATTGTGCGTTTTAACTGTTTTGCATTGCTTAGCGTATGTGTAACTTCCTGCTTTGCATATGCGAACTTCCGGTAGATTTTCCACGTGGTTAAACAATCGTTTTGATAGTTATTATATGTGCATACTAAAATTACTTGTGAAAACCTCTGGGACATTATTACTATTGTTGGGAACTTTTGATTTTCTGCGCAGAAAAAGGTGTATAGTGTGTGATTTCGTGACATAGATACACTGTTTATTGTTGAGGTGCTCAGTTGCTGTCTGACAAGGCAGGTTGCCCAACTGAGGGACGGTATACGTGGCAGGTATACCGGGAGCAAAAACAAAGGAAGTTTTCGTGCGCGCTCCCAAGAGCCATTGCAACGCTTATTCATAGTTAGTATTTGTAAGCGTAGCGATCGGACCGCGCGGCAAGGAAAGCCGTGATTGTAACTTGGGAAGACAGCGGGGAGGAATTACATTGGAAAGGCTGGTTGATTGTATCGACTTTGTTCTAACAGTTGTAATAAACTCAACAGTTTTTTGTGGTTGCACAGCGGAAGTAGGCGTGGCGAAAAGCGCGCGCACAACGGAAGTAGCCGTTGCGAAGCGTGGAGAACTTATGTAGCGGGAGGAGTAAGTACAGCCGTTATTAAAAATGAAAAAAAGGAAATTGCTAAGTTATATCCTGTTTTGAGTCAGTTTAAAGCAAGTGTTTCTGAAGAGGATGAACCCACGGTAATTTCAGCCATTGCCCATGCTGTTAATATGTTAGAGGTTCAGCGTAAGTATGGAAAGGGGGCAATGGCTGAGATAGGTGAGAGTAGTGTGACCACTAGGAGAGATAATATTCAAAGTACTGAAGTAGCTAACCCTGAAGATAGTGAACCAGTGGGTACGTATCCAGTCCGCACAATATCAGTTACCAATGGGAAGGCGGAAAAGGATGGTGTAGTTCCTTTAAGAAATGTTACAATGCATTGTCCCTGGACTAGATCAGAATTACGTTCCATTATGTCTGAATTCCCAGATCCTAGAAAAGACTTGGCTAAGTGTCAGAAGTTTCTTAAAGACTTAGGAAGTGCACACGAACCAACCGATAAGGATTGGCGTGTAGTGTTGAGGGCGTGTCTTCCTCCCAATACTAACGTACAACAATTCATTAGAGATTGTTCGTTGGAGGAAGACGACACCTTGACAGATGAGGGGAATCAAGAGAATATAGAACAGATTGTCAAACATTTAGCCATCTATTTTCCAGTAGTAACGAATTGGAGTAAAATTTTCACCATCAAACAGAAAGATAGTGAGAGAGCATCAGATTACTTCGTTAGAGCTGTAGCAGCGATTACACGGTTCACTGGGATATCAAACATAGGTGAGGACCCACATCACAGGGAAGTAGCTGTAGGAGTACTAATGGATGGTCTTAGGGAAAATTTAAATCCAGAGTACAAACCACATTACCTAATTGGAGAGGCATCACAGTAGATTCTCTTAGGGAGTCTGCTGTGGAGCATGACAAAAACCTTTTTAGAAAGAAGGAAGAGAAAAGTGATAGGTTAATGACGGTGAGTATACAGGCTCTAGAGGGGATGCATACACGACCACCAGCATACAACCCACATAATAAGAAACATAGAGTGATCAGATGTTTCAACTGTAATGAAGAAGGACACGTTAGGAGGGATTGTAAAAAAGACAGATACAACCCTAGAGGTGGGACACATAGATATCCTATAAGGAAGAACTCACATAGAATAGAAGATTCACATCTACCCGCACATATCATAGCAGCAAATATTGCACAGGAAAATGATAGTCAGCGCTAGGGGTCAGGTCATACCTGTAGTCTACAGCCAGTGAGGTTAACTGAGAGTCTGAGAGAAGAACCAACAATGATAGTTGACATAGCTGGTAGGAAACAAACTTTTCTTGTAGATACAGGGGTGGCCAGATCTGTGATAACCTCTCCTTTTAATCTACAGGTGACCAGTAAAACTATTCCAGCTATGGGGGTAACGGGAAGAGTGTTGCATTATCCTCTAACTAAACCCGCTGAAGTTACTATCGGGCCTCTGCATACTAAGCATTCATTTCTCTTGGCTGCAGCGGCTCCTACTAACTTGCTAGGGAGAGACTTGTTATGTAAAATGGGATGTGTCATATACTGTACTTCAGATGGTGTGTTTCTAGATATACCCGAGAAGGTCACTCATGAGGTACAGGATATATTGGACACCCCTCAAAGGTTAATGTTACACTCTACTGTTATAGAACAAAGTCCATCTCAAGTAAAGGGGATGTTGCTGGAAATACCGGGTTCACTATGGACCAGAGATGGACAGGACACTGGACTGATGGCAAACGTAGCCCCTGTCATGGTAAATCTAAAAAGTGGTAGGATAGCTCCAAAAATCCCACAGAATCCATTAAAACCAGAGGTGGAATTAGGGGTATATCCTGTTATTGAAAGGCTGTTGCAACAGGGGATTTTAATTCGTACATCAAGCACAGCAAATAGTCCCATTTTCTCTGTGAAGAAGAGTGGGGGGAGGGGCTATAGATTAGTCCAGGACTTAAGAGGAATTAATAAAGTTGTTTAGAGCCAATTCCCCGTAGTGCCGAATCCAGCTGTCATCCTCTTGCAGATTCCACCGTCTGCTAGTCATTTTACTGTCATTGACCTATGTTCTGCTTTCTTCTCAGTCCCTCTTCACCCTGACTGTCAATACCTATTTGCATTCTCCTACAGGAGATTGCAATACACATGGACCAGACTTCCCCAGGGGTTCATTGACAGCCCCAGTATTTTCTCCCAAGCCTTACATGACTGTTTGCAATCCTTTCAACCCCACAATGGGTCTGTTCTAATTCAATATGTGGACGATTTGTTGCTGTGCTCTGATTCTTTTATGTCATGTTTACATGATACTAAATTGTTGTTGCTTCATCTCTCACAAACAGGGCACAAGGTGGCAAAGGATAAATTACAGCCATGTCAGACTAAGGTCAAATACTTAGGACACTGCCTCACCAAGGGGCTAAGACACCTGACAACCGACAGGATTGAGGCCATACAACACATGACCCTGCCACAGAGCCAGAAGCAGATTCGTACTTTCCTGGGGATGTGTGTATACTGTAGATCCTGGATCCCAGGTTTTTCTATTCTGGCATTACCATTGCAGGAACTAGTCTCTTCCTCAAAACCAGAACGTGTCGTACACACAGAAGAGTCAGAGCAAGCGTTCTTTAATCTTAAAGATAGTCTGACTAGAGCACCTGCATTGGGAATACCTGATTATGAAAAACCTTTTGAGTTATTCTGTACAGAAGCTGATGGTTATGCAGCAGGTGTCCTCGCACAGAAACATGGTGACGCTAGCAGACCGGTAGCATACTACAGTGCACAATTGGACACTGTGGCTAGATCACTCCCAACATGTCTCAGAAGCGTAGCAGCAACGGCACTTCTGGTAAGTAAGATCGAGGATGTAGTTTTAGGACATAATTCAACCATCTATACACCCCATGCTGTATCAGCTCCGTTAAATTCAGCCCAAACCAGACATGTTTCTTCAGCTAGATTCACAAAGTGGGAACTAGCCCTGATGGCACCCTCAAACATCACCATCAAACGATGTAGCACCTTAAATCCAGCTACATACCTTCCATATGTGTCTCTAGAGACACAAAGGGTGGGAGGTGAGGAGACCCTGGTTGATTATGAGTTAGGCAAGAGTACTGACACGCATGATTGTATGGAACACCTGAACCAGACCTTTACTGCAAGGCCCGACATACGTGACACCCCCTTAGAAAATGTAGATTTTACGTTTTATACAGACGGGAGTTGTCATAAACAGACAAAGACAGGAGAGCTATGTACTGGTTACGCTGTGGTAGACGATCAGGATGTGGTAGAAGCTGAACCCCTTGGCCCACCTCACTCAGCCCAAGTGGCGGAACTAGTAGCATTAAGGAGAGCGTGTGAGTTGGCAGAGGGTAAATCAGCCAATATATATACTGACTCTAGGTACGCCTTCGGGGTAGTGGACGATTTTGGGGCCCTTTGGCGTCTTAGAAACTTTACGACAGCAGCAGGTACGCCAGTGGCACACTCACAACACATAAAAGGACTTCTGACAGCGATACAGTTACCCAGAACAGTAGCCGTCATAAAGTGCAAAGCCCATACCTTTGAAGAAGACCTAGTGTCATTGGGCAACAACAGGGCAGACGAAGCTGCTAAATGGGCAGCAGGGCAACCTATGACTGTATCGACCGAGACTATGATGGTTTTTCAGACATTAGACATGCAGAAATTAATTGAAATGCAAGATTTGTGCTCCCTGCAGGAAAAGGTGGTCTGGAAGGCGAAGAGATGTGGTCAAGAGTCCTCAGGACTCTGGAGGGATGGACACGGTAAGCCTGTAGCTCCCCGAACATACTATCCAAGCCTGGCTGAAGCAGCACACGGTCTGACTCACCTGGGTAAAGAAGGTATGTGCAAACTGGTGAGAGCATACTGGTGTGCTCCTGGATTTTCCTCTCAGGCTGGTAAGAAAGCAATGTCATGTCTTACTTGTTTGAGGAAAAATGTCGGGAAAACTATTCCAACTTAACCATCCCACATCCCTCTTACAGACGGACCTTTTCAGGTAATTCAAATTGACTATATCCAATTACCACCACGCAGGAATCTAAAGTATGTGTTAGTGTGTATTGATGTGTTTTCCGGTTGGGTAGAAGCATATCCGGCAGCCACTAATACTGCTGTGTTCACTGCAAAGAAAATTGTACAAGATTTTGTGTGTAGGTTCGGTATCCCTAGAATCATTGAAAGTGGTAGGGGTACCCACTTTACTGGTGATATCTTCCAGAATATGTGTAAGCTCATGGGAATCAGTAGCAGACTTCACACCCCTTACCGACCACAAGCCAGTGGTAAGGTGGAGAGAGTAAATGGTACTATAAAGAACAAGCTTGGTAAAATAATGGCTGAAACTGGGTTGGCATGGCCTGAAGCTTTGCCACTAGTCCTCCATAGCATTCGAACCACTCCTAGACCTCCTCTTAATCTGTCCCCCTTTGAGATACTGTTCGGACGACAACCTCATTTGATCGTGAGTCCGCAAGACGACTTAAAGTGTAATAATGAAGTGACTGTGCAATATCTTATAAAAATGAGCAGACAGCTGAAACAACAACAACAAAAACTCAAAATGCTGTCACCTGGTATGCCAGAAACGAATTGTCATGATGTTGAACCTGGGGACTATGTTATGATCCGCAATTTCTTACGTTCAGGTTGTTTAACAGACCGTTGGGAAGGCCCGTACCAAGTGCTGCTGACCAGTACTACATCACTGAAGGTTGCAGAGAGAGACACTTGGGTCCATTCCACCCACTGCAGGAGAGTTAATAACCCGGAGAAAGTGCAAGATAAAACTAAGACCGACGACACAGATCTGTCACTCGTAAATCTGTTCCGGGAGACCTAAGGCCCGCATTTAAGACACCTGAGCCAGAGACGTTGCATCAGAACTATCTTTCCAGCTATGGAGTGGCGGTTTTTGTTTTTCTTTTGTTCCAGGATTTTCCTTGTTTTTACTTTTTCTAGGACATTCTATTTTTGTGAAGGAGGATGGAGGACAGAGGAAGGTTCTGGCAGTGATACGGATGAAATGGAGGTTGAGGAAAAGTTATTAGAATACCCAGAGCAGTCCATCATCAAGCTTGGTCCAGGGGTTATGAAAAGGTCTGCTAGCTCGGGAACTCGGAGGCAGTGTGAGGGGCTATTGTCTGATGAGTATTGTATCTGCAAGTTCTGTGACTCCCTAGTTGAAGAGAGATGCATCCAGCGATGTCAGTCCACCGGTAATCTGAATGTGGGCGGGCATCCTTTGGAGGATTATCACTCCCTGGTGGGTAAGGTGCTAAACCAAACCGAGTGCTGGGTGTGCTCTCATGTGCCGCAGGGGCAGCATAACATAGGACTAGTGCCATTCCCATTAAACATCTCCGAAGTACTCAAATTGAGGGGTGGGAGGCCCATAGAGGGGAGGTACAATAACACTAGGTCCCCTAGTCTAACGCTTCGACAATACTCTGTAGACAGATCTTTGCTGTGTCTAAATATCTCTCATGCAAAGCGTCTGGAGAATTAGGAAGCTGACCTATCAGATCAGACAATGGGTCGCCACGCTCATTTTGGAGGGAGACTGAGGCCACCAATAAGCAGGAATGTTGACGGAAGTCACAAATTAGGACGTGTAACCAAACATAAGAAAGTATCCATTGGAAAAATCTCTATAGATAATTGTAAAAATGTCCTCCATGCTGACACGTGTCTTGAGCAAATGGAGACACTAGGCATGGGTAGTTTTATCGAAACTCTGTGTGATATAATTAATGGACATACTGTTCCTTATGTTCTCCCTGATGATGTGTACTTTGTTTGTGGGAGGAAAGCTTATTCCTGGGTGACTCCGAGTTCCAAGGGCTTGTGTTTCTTAGCTAAACTGGTTCCTGAAATCATGACTATTACTCATGAAGAAATGGTTGGTATTCACAAGACTACATCACCACCATACATACACACACACACAGTATGAACACCGTGGCAAGAGAAATATGATTCCTGGTGAGGAGCCCATAGCTACAAAATTGATTAGTGAAACCGCTGGGTTTCAAGTTATGGTTGCTCTAGATCTCACCAGGACCGCTCGGGGAACATTAAACTTTAAATATATCCAAGATCTAGCTAAATTAATAGATAATATCACCAAGATGTATGATGACACTTTCAGGTATACTGGAAGGGAGCTACAAGCGTACAAGAAGGAGTTGGTGCAACATAGACTGGTACTAAATTATCTCACCTCTATTACTGGTGGGTACTGTGTGACACTGGCCACCCAATTCGGTGTAAAATGTTGCACGTACATCACCAATAATACGGATGACCCTAAGGAGGTTATAGACCGGAAGATGGATGAAATTCTGCAACTGAAATGGGAATTTCGAAGGAACCATAATTCTTCGTTATATGAGGTCGGGGAAAAGGTGGCAGGTTGGTTCTCATGGTTGAACCCTGTGAAATGGTTCTCTGGTCTGGGGAAGTGGGTACAGGAAATGGTTGCGAGTGTAGGTAAGCTCCTTCTCCTTATACTGGGTGTCATCTTAGCAATTGGTTTGTGTGTCAAATGTGTTCCTACTGTGTTGAAGTGTGGAAAACAGTCTTCTGGGAGTAACACTGAGAAAGAGACTGAAAGGGTGGTGCAAGACACCGAGATCATGGTATGTGAAGAAGTGTTGTATAACCCTGAACTTGAAACGGTGATTAGGTGATAGTTTATTATACTATCAAAGGGTGGAGCTGTCGAAGTCAGCATATTGGATAAAGTCATTTCAATTAAAATCGAGCAAACTTGGTTGTCTTTGTTTGAAAAGATGCGTACGGTATGCTACGGCGTGAAAGGGAACGCTACGGTGTGGAAGGGCGTACGCAGCTGCAACATGTGGCAACAACAGTATTTAGTCTTTTACATACATTCGCACAAACACGCACACTTGTAAAATAGTAAACATTAATGGTAGTTGCAACACATAGTCATTTATGTCGAAATATAGTAGCATTTATATGTAATATTATAAGTTATAGGCATATCAGTAAAACATATGGTACTCGTTGAAGGAATCTAGTCATGTGTGGTATCATACTAATCCTCTTCGCATTCGCAACTGTCCGGTTCACTCTGCGAAGGAATCGAAGAGTGCATACACAAGTTATTAATGTTAAGGATTTATGGACTATTATGATGAGTAATCTTGGCGGGAAGATCAGAGCTCATCCCCTGGAGAGATGACCCCCTCCTTTGGATTCCTGAGCTTAAACTAGCCTATGATCTGCAACCCCCTGGACCCTCCTGATGCCTGGACCAATAGAAGCAAGCCACACCTTAGCATTGTTTTACTGTATCTCTGCTTGCATATAAGCAGCAGCTCCTCATCCAGAGTTCAGTCACCTAGACCACAGACTTCAGGACTGAATGACTGTTCACTGGATCCAGAGCGCCTGCGATAAGTAACGGCTGTACTTATTATTTCGCTAAGATATATCTACTGCTACTTTTTGAGAATAAATCTTTGTGCGTTGGAAACACAAATCGAGATTCGACAATCGTTATTGGATAGCGACAAAACGCTCATAACATATCATACTCATCACATTATTATATACTCTGCTAGTGTTACTTAGGCTGTTCTGTAACACTAATAAAATTAGCACGTCTTCACAATTCACAGTAATATATTTATATTTAATATACATAGGGATAGTGCAATATCTTCACGATATATAGTATTACTATTCACATTCTGTCCCAGATGGTTGTATATATTTTACTTTTTGCATAATTGGGACTATTCACATTCTGTCCCAGATGGTTGTATATATTTTAGTTTTTGCATAATTGGGACTCTGTTCCATTTTCACATTTTCTTACACTATTCGCTACTCTTTTTAATTTATTAATATGCCTCGTTAATCCTTATATCTTTCTTAGTATCACCATGTGAATAAGTCACAATTCCTATGCATGATAATATAATACTTGATATATGCTCAAAAGTATTAGATTAAGTAATTTTTAACAATAACCCCCCTTCTATTCAGCTAGTTATGGATCATATTTATTTAGAGAAGGCAATTATGAGTCATCATATGGGTGAAGATATGTTTATCTCTATATGTAACTATACTTACCATTATATGTTACATAGTGAATTTTAACCTATGGGCAATTCAATGTATTACAGACATTTACCGATATAAAGTGTTCATGGGCTTCTTAGATGAGATTGATATTCAACCAATGAGGAATGCTGAAAGGTGGGACTTACTATCCATTCTCCTCTAATAGGAGAGCAATTCACCTTTTCCTCTCTCGGACCACCATCTCCTCTCTTTTAGCATCTCTCCAGCCCTCTCATCGTCCCCATCCCCCAAGGTTACTCTCACCAGGCGTAATCTTGACACAGTTGATCCTACCACTTTTTTCTCCTCCCTGGGCTCGCTCCTCTCCCCCATCACCACTCTTTCTTGCCCTGATGAGGCTGTCTCCTCTCACACTCACACTCTTACCACTACAATTGACTCTGTCGCCCTTGCTGTCACCATCAAGCTTCATCCGTCCCCGCCTGAACTGTGACACTCAAAACTTACCCGCTATCTTCAAAATAGCTCCCACCATGCAGAACAGCTCTGGAGAAGGTCACGCACTCATGCTGACTTCCTCCACTTCCAGTTCATGCTTGCGTCTTACAGTTCGGCCCTCTAGCTCTCTAAACAATCCTTCTTTAAGGCACTAATTTCTTCCCAATCCTCCAATCCCGGTTGGCTTTTTGCTGCCTCACTAGTTCACTGATCACCTCTTCCCACTCCCGTCTCCAGGACTTTGCCCAGGCTGCTCCCCAGCTGTGGCACAATCGTCCACGTTTCATCAGGTCAGCATCTACTCTCAAAGGCTTCAAGCGTGCCCTTAAGACTCATTTCTTTATTTAAGTCTATCAGTTCTCCTCCAAACTCATTTGTCCTGGCTCTCTCCCCCAGTTAGTGCCTCCCTAACTGTGTCTCCCCCTTTCCTTTAGGATGTAAGCTCTCAGGAGCAGGGCCCTCTTTCCTTGTGTGCTCCTTCTACTATTCCATCACCCTCTGTACCTCTTGGCTGCTTTCCTAAGCTTCGGCCTACTTCTCACTGATTTCTACCGTCACTTTCACTTATTGTCCCAGAAATAATTTGATTTGCATTACCATGCTACTTGTGTGTGTGTGTGTATATATATTTATATATTTTTGTTCTTCATATTTTGTTCTTTATGTATCATGTTGTTTCATGGGTCGCTGTTTTCTGTATATGTCATATACGGCGCTGCAGACCCTTTGTGGCGCCTTATAAATGAAAGATAATACTAATAATAATAACAATACTGTCGTTCAGAATGAGACTAACGGTCTCTGATTGGCTACAATAACTCATGTGATGATGGGGGTGTGTCCCTCAGAGTATTTAAGAGATGTCAGTTCCGTCTCTCGGCTTGCCATGGACTAAGCAGACCTAAGCGAAATGCACGTCGGCGTTACTGCTGTCTGCACCTTTTATCTGAATTACAAGGCAGCCTATTCATAACGGATTCATACTGTTCCAATAAACCCTCATTTAGTTTGGAGTCAGTATCTAGGCAGACAGCAATACACTCCCCATATCTTTGGGTAGGTTGTGGACTTACATTGGTTTGGGACAGCTTCAGAGCTAAGGTTTATCAGGCTTCACATATATCGCCTCCGATTTCTGCCTTTAAGCATAAGTCCTGTCATTGATACAGAAGATCGTTGGCGCAGACAGCAGTTTTATTTGAGCACGGTGTATGCACACACACCTGGTTTTATATTTCGCTTATTTTAAATTTATTTAATGAAAGTTAGATTTTAATTTGGTGATGATCCCTATAATATAAAGTATTGGAGCTGATAGTGCATCTTTATAACAAACTTTCTTTGTCTCCTAATTGTACTATAAGTTTAAGATTGCACCCTATGTAATAAAGATAAGACTACATATAGAAATACTGAATAGAAAAGATATGAGATGTTTAAAAAATATATTTTTTGTAATAAAGTACAGATGGGAACTCAGCTCCCTGTAATTAGTGCGATCATTTTATTTTTCTTTCTATTACATACACTCTGTAAACAGCCAGGCTCAGGGCATGGGAAGCCTCCAATGCTTGACCCATGAGACTGGCTTTTCCTTGATACCGTGTATGGTCATCAGTGCCCGGAACACCTGCAGATGTGCGCCTCATTGTTCCTGCATCCCAAATGAGGTCCGGAGCTCCTTCCTTTCTGGTTGAGCCGGACCGACTAATATTCTGTGGGATCTGGACTCATTGATGACTATTTCAGAACAGTCCAGTGTCCATTCCTGGGTGTTTTTTGAAGTGTGTTTGGGTCATAATCCTACTGGAATACCCCTGACCTTCAATGGAGACACAGATTTCTGACACTGGGTTGAACACTGCACTCCAAAATGGCCTAGTAATCTCCAGATTTCATTATGCCATGCACATGTTTATGGCACCCAGTGCTGGATGCAGCATAGCAACCCCAAAACATCACTCAATTTCCTCCATGTTTGATTGTAGGGAAGGTGTACTCTTCATTTTGCTTTCTGTAAACACAAGACATTCTCCCAGAAGGAATTTGGTTTCTTCAGGAATGTTATTATTATTCTTTATTTATATAGCGTCACAAAGTTTTCGCAGTGCCGTACAATAAGCACAATACAAACAGTAGAATACAGGGAAATAGTACAGAACAATAAACGAGTAATACCATAACTCCAGAAGCTCCAGGCATAGCAATTATAGTGAAGTTTTGGATTCTGAAATGGGATGAGGTGATCAGAGTGAAGGAGAAGCGACGGTCATTGGCCGATCGCAGGGAACAGGTGGGAGTGTGAATGGAGAGGAGATTGATGATGTAAGGGGCAGTGGAGTGGGAAAGAGCCTTCTAGGTGAGGGTAAGGTGTTTGAAAAGGATTCTGTACCGGAAGGGGAGCCAGTGTAAGGCAAAGCAGAGAGGCGAGGCAGAAGAAAATCGGCCTGAAAGGAAAATAAGTCGCGCAGCCTCATTGAGTATAGCACAAAGGGGGGCGAGGTAGGAGTGTGGGAGGCCGGTGAGAAGGTTATAGTAGTCAAGACAAGAAATGATGAGTGCGTGGATAATGGTTTTGGTGGCATCCTGTGAAAGGAAGGGCCGAAAGCGGGTGATTTTGCAAAGTAGGAGGTGACGGGATTGAGTAAGGGATTCAATATGGGAGGCAAATGAGTAGAGGGCCGAGAACAGAGGGGGAGGAGAGGAACCAGACGTGGTTACAGAGAAAGAGAAGTTAGCGATGTAGGAGGTGAACCAGGCAAGGACAGAGCCAGAGAGGCCGAGAGAGAGAAGGGTCTGCAACAGGAGGGGGTGGTCCATGGTATCAAAGGCAGCAGAGAGGTCTAGAAGGATGAGCAAAAAGGGACGCCTGGATTTTGCGGAGAGAAGATCATTAGTTTCTTTAGCCAGGGTGGTTTCAGTGGAGTGGAGGGGGCAAAAACTAGACTGGAGAGGGTCAAGGAGGAAATTATCCGAGAGGTGACTGGTCAGGCGGTGTAGACAATCCGCTCAAGTGATTTAGAGGCAAAGGGGAGAATTAAATTGGAGCGGTAGTTAGCAAGTGAGGTGGGATCAAGATTGGGTTTTTGAGAATGGGAGAAATAAGGGCATGTTTAAAGGAGGGGACGATGCCACTGGAGAGAGATAGGTTGAAGAGGTGTGCTAGGTAGGAGCAAGCAGTGGGGGAGAGGGAGTGAAGGAGGTGAGAGGGGATGGGATCCAGGTGGCAGGTGGACGGGGGAGAGGAAAGAATAAGGGAGTGGACTTCTTCACCCAAAGTAGGGCAGAAGGAGCACCAGGGTTGATTGTCAGAGGAGGGTGGCAGGAGATGGAAGGGAGGAGATGTCGAGTCTGATGGCCTCAATTTTGGAGGAGAAAAAGTAGGCAAAGTCAGTAGCAGAGGCAGAGTGGGATAGGAAGGGGGGTGTGAACGTGCCAAAGAGGCGGCGGAGATTAGAGGACTGAGAAGAAATGAGGGACTTAAAGTAAGATTGTTTAGTGAGGGAGAGGGTTGAGCAGTATGAAGAGAGGATAAATTTAAAGTGAAGTTTTAGCAAACTCTGGTTGGGCGTTCTTATATTTCTGTTATACATAATAGTCCCTCTTATAATGACTGACATCCCAGTTATACACAGTCATTCCCCATTATACAAACTGATACCCCAGTAATGCACAGTGACCCCCTTATACAGACTGACACCCCAGTTATACACAGTGTCCCCCTTATACACTCTGACACCCCAGTTATACACAGTGACCTCCTTATACAGACTGACACCCCAGTTATACACAGTGACCCCCTTATACACACTGACACCCCAGTTATACACAGTGACCTCCTTATACAGACTGACACCCCAGTTATACACAGTGACCCCCTTATACAGACTGACACCCCAGTTATACACAGTGACCTCCTTATACAGACTGACACCCCAGTTATACACAGTGACCTCCTTATACACACTGACACCCCAGTTATACACAGTGACCTCCTTATACACACTGACACCCCAGTTATACACAGTGACCTCCTTATACACACTGACACCCCAGTTATACACAGTGACCTCCTTATACAGACTGACACCCCAGTTATACACAGTGACCTCCTTATACACTCTGACACCCCAGTTATACACAGTGACCTCCTTATACAGACTGACACCCCAGTTATACACAGTGACCTCCTTATACACTCTGGCACCCCAGTTATACACAGTGACCTCCATATACACTCTGACACCCCAGTTATACACAGTGACCTCCTTATACACTCTGATACCCCAGTTATACAGTGACCCCCTTATACACACTGACACCCCAGTTATACAC
>JAVHZZ010000005.1:0-75000 GCA_036250195.1 Mixophyes australis | reverse complement strand
CTATATTATATATGTGTATATACTCTGTTCCTTATATTCTAACCTGTATTATATATGTATATACCCTGCCTGCTATATATTGACTGATTATATATGTGTATATTCCCTGCCAAATAAATATACTGTATACACTGATCTGTATTATATATGTATATTGCCTACCCCCTATATACTGACCTATATTATATATGTATATACCCTGCCCCATATACACTGATCTACACTATATGGATAAAAGCATTCAGAAGCTTGACCATTACACCAACAGGGACTGTAATGACATTGTACACAAATACATATATTTTAATATGGAGTTGGTCCCCCTTTTGCAGTGATAACAGCTTCCACTCTTCTTGGAAGGCTTTCCACAGGATGTTGGAGTGTTTCTGTGGGAATTTGTGCCCATTCATTCTGTAGAACATTTATGAGGTCAGACACTGATGTTGGACAAGAAGACCTGGCTCACAATCTATGTTCCAGTTCATACCAATGGTGTTCGATAGGGTTGAGGTCAGGGCTCTGTGCGGGCCAGTCAAGTTCTTCCACACCGAACTCATCAAACCATGTCTTTGTACTCCAAGCTGTTGCCACAAAGTTGGAAGCATAGCATTGTTCAAAATGACTTGGTATTAATATTGCCCTTCACTGGAGATAAGGGGCCTAGCCCAAACCCTGAAAAACAGCCCCAAACCATTATCCCTCCTCCACCAAACTTCACAGTTGGCATAGTGCATTCAGGCAGGTAACGTTCTCCCGGCATCCGCCAAACCCAGACTCGCCCATCTGTCTGCCAAACAGAGGAGTGTGATTCGTCACTCCACAGAACACGTTACCACTGCTCCACAGTCCAGTGTCGGTGTGCTTTACACCACTCCATCCAACGCTTGGCATTGGTCTTGGGGATGTGAGGCTGCATGCAGCAGCTCGGCCATGGAAACCCATTCCATTAAGCTCCCGCTGCACAGTTCTTGTGCTTACATTAATTCCAGTGGAAGGTCGGAACTCTTCAGCAATGGAATCATCACCATTTATTGATATATAGTGTCACTGATTCCGCAGCGCTGTACAGAGAACTCATTCACATCAGTCCCTGCCCCATTGGAGCTTACAGTCTAAATTCCCTAACACACACACACAGACAACGAGAGAGACTAGGGTCAATTTTGATAGCAGGCAATAAATCTACTAGTATGTTTTTGGGTGTGGGAGGAAACCGGAGCACCCGGAGGAAACCCACACAAACACGGGGAGAACACACAAACTCCACACAGTTAAGGCCATGGACAGGAATTGAACTCATGACCCCAGCGCTGTGAGGCAGAAGTGCTAACCACTGAGCCACCGTGATGGAATCAGCAGAGCGTTGGCGATTTTTACTTACCTTGCACCTTAGCAGTCGTTGACCCTGCTCTGTGATGTTATGTGGTCTTCCGCTTCGTGCAGAGTTGCACTTGTCTCTAAACGCTTCCACTGTCTAATAATATCACTTCCAGTTGACCGTGGAATATCCAGCAGGGTTGAAACTTCACGAACCGTCTTATTGCAAAGATGACATCCTATCACAGTACCGCGCTTGTAGTCACTGAGCTCTTCACAACAACCCATTTTGTATCACAAATGTTTACAAATGGAGACTGCATGGCTGGTGCTTGATTTTATACACCTCTTGCAACGGGTCTGATTGAAACACCTCAATTCAATAATTAAAAGGTGTGGCCAAATACTTTTGTCCATATAGTCTATATTATGTATATACCCTGCTCCTATATACTGTATACACTGCATTGTTTTCCCCAGAACATTTTGGCAACCGGGTGACATTAAGAAGTAGCCGGGTGGGGGCAGCTATAATACTTTGCAATAATAAAGAAACATTTTGTAGGTTTTTTCCCACACCTGCCAGGACTGGTGGTCAGTGGTCTAACACACACTGGCTGTAGGGCTCAAATAGTGCCTGTTCTAATAGGAGAAACAATGGTTTGTTCTATTATAATAGGACTCTGTTGGACTCCAAGAGCCGGGTGGAACACCAAGGAAATAGTTGCTGGGGAGAACACTGCACTGACCTATATTATATACTGACCTATACTATGTATATACGCTGCCCTCTATATACTGTATACACTGACCTATATTCACATACACTGATCCCACACACTGACCTATATTGTACATTTACGTATTAAATGTATTAGTATTTTATCTGATTACATAATATGTTATGTGTTGTTTCCACTAGTTATGAATTGATACTTTTTCTATTATAGATTGCGTATGTCTTTATATCATTGTGATTGTCCTCTTTGAATGGGATCTGGAGTCTGTGTCTGGAGCTGTTAGTAACACCATGAGTGGCCCTGAGGTGGAGGACCACATTTCGCAGAAGTATGATATAAAGAAACGTCTTGGAAAAGGGGTCAGTCTGTTACTGTTATAGGACACACAACATATCAGAGAATGGTCCTGTCATGGTTTATAGCACCAAGGGAGACATCTGTCGTTACCATAACTCTTTATTTACTTTGTGTAATATTATAAATATGGTTCAAGTATAATGTTTATTTTATGTTCCAAATCATCCATTCCTATTTTCTGCGCAAGGGACTTCTAAGATGCTGATGATACTCATTGGCTGGCGCTGTGGGCGGGGTCTGTGCATATTGAGTTTTAGTGCATATAAAGTAAGTGCTAGATCTTGCACACGGTAGCATACATTGTCCCATTAGTATAAAACAATTTGTGACTGTCAATGGAGCACTTCACTCGGTGTGCAGCCAGATATGTATCAATGAAGGACCACCAGAACTTCAATCATAAACGTACATAATAAACAAATTGATACATACATATAGCGCTGCCTTCTCGCACACTTGTTGTATAGGAAATGGATGAACATATGTGACAAATGTCCTCCAGATGAATTTCTACCATCTAAAATAACACATATAAAAAAACAATAATGGTGCAGTACATCAACAAGAAGGTTGAAATGCCAAATTATAGAGGTTTTATCCTTTTTCCTCTTAATTCCCGTGTGCATATAAATTACTGAGCACCCGTGTTGTCATTTGTTGTGGAAAACCCTTTTGGGTCTGCGCTTACAAGAACATAGATGTATATTCGCCCTTAGTAGGATTGGAGAACAGACCCGATTCTTCCTTTAATCTTGATGTCTCGTGCTCATAAAAAGATAAAAAAAACACCAATCTGGCGCATTATCTTTTTTAATAATATAAAATTGCTAAAATCACATAGGACTCGTACCAGAAATAAGCAGTATGAAGACAGTATAACGGCAAGGTAAATGTGACATCAACATCTCACCACGATCTCTCCATGCCCGATGTTTGAAAGTCCATACAGCAATCTGTTTGTGTCTAGTGTAAACGACTTGAAACCAACGCGTTTCGACTTACATACAAAGTCTTTTTCAAGGTAAAAAACAATCCGTCCGTGTCCTTCTTAAATATTAATGTCCGGTGGGCGTGCCTCCCCAGAACGAGGCTTGGATACCTTCAACGTGCATTATTTCCGGTTTCTTCCTTTCAAAGCGAGGCGTGGATTCCTCCTGTGACACGATACTCACGTTGTTCTCCGCTACCTGACTAATACAAAGCATTGGCTAAACTACTCGATGTTATTATTCCTATCGTTTGCCTTGTTAGCAGTCCCGCTCCATACTCGTTACTTTTCCCCTCAAAGAGAGCAAAATAAATTGTGATGACTACAAAGCATATGTAATATCAAATATTATGCACAACATAACAATGAAATATGAATATTTCTATAGAAAACATTTGAGCTCAAAATCAGCATTATGTCCCTTTGGGATGAGAGTATCCAAATCATATATCCATCTCATCTTTGATCTGGATAACATGGATAGAATGTCCTTATTCTTCCAACTTGTTTCTATTTTCTGTAATCCCCAAAAACCTGTTACATGTTTATCTGAGCTTGAATGGTATAACTTAAAATGCTGAGACAATGCGTGTGTTTCCAAACCTCTACGTATATTGTAGAAGTGTTCACGTAGTCTTATCTTAAGGGGACGTGTTGTTCTCCCTACGTAAACCTTCTCACAGCTACATCTGATAGCATATACCACATTTTTGGAATTGCAGGTTATGAATTGTTCTATCTTGACCTCCTTATTGTTCAAAACTACCATAGATGTTTTGTTATGTTCCATATGGCAGGTTTTGCATGCCACACATTGTGCACACCTATAAAAACCTTTTGATCTCACTGATATCCTTTTCTCTTCCTGCAAGTGGCTTCTCACAATCTTATCTTTCAAGTTAGGAGCCTTCCTATACACAAAGGATGGTTTTTCAGGAATCATGTTTCCTACTACTGCATCTTGTTTCAACAAATGCCAATGTTTTCTAAGAACTTTTTCTATTTGCCGATAGTTTGAGTTGAAATTTGTATTGTATGCCCATTCGCATTTTTTGCTCTGTGTATTCAACTTTTTAACCTTTGGAATCAAAAGATCTTCCCTCTTGATTTCCCTTACTCTATTCTCTGCTTTCTCCAAGGACTCTACCTTATATCCCTTAATTTCAAAACTGTTCCTCATCTCCTTAATCTGTTCCTGGAATACAGTTTCGTTCGTACAATTTCTTCTGACTCTCGTCATTTGACTCAAGGGCACATTATCGAGCCACACTCGATGATGGTTACTGTTGTAATGGATATAGCTGTTAATGTCCGTAAGTTTATGGTAAGTTTTGGTCTGTAATATATTTGCTTCAGCATAAATGGTGATATCCAAAAAGTTCACTCTATCCTTACTATATTGAAATGACAATTCAATGTTGCATACATTATTGTTTAGATGACTAAAGAACTTTTGTAAGTCAATTTCTGACCCTCTCCACACAAAAAAGACACCCCTCTTTGAGGAGAAAAGTAACGAGTATGGAGCGGGACTGCTAACAAGGCAAGCGATAGGAATAATAACATCGAGTAGTTTAGCCAATGCTTTGTATTAGTCAGGTAGCGGAGAACAACGTGAGTATCGTGTCACAGGAGGAATCCACGCCTCGCTTTGAAAGGAAGAAACTGGAAATAATGCACGTTGAAGGTATCCAAGCCTCGTTCTGGGGAGGCACGCCCACCGGACATTAATATTTAAGAAGGACACGGACGCATTGTTTTTTACCTTGAAAAAGACTTTGTATGTAAGTCGAAACGCGTTGGTTTCAAGTCGTTTACACTAGACACAAACAGATTGCTGTATGGACTTTCAAACATCGGGCATGGAGAGATCGTGGTGAGATGTTGATGTCACATTTACCTTGCCATTATACTGTCTTCATACTGCTTATTTCTGGTATGAGTCCTATGTGATTTTAGCAATTTTATATTATTAAAAAAGATAATGCGCCAGATTGGTGTTTTTTTTATCTTTTTATGAGCACGAGACATCAAGATTAAAGGAAGAATCGGGTCTGTTCTCCAATCCTACTAAGGGCGAATATACATCTATGTTCTTGTAAGCGCAGACCCAAAAGGGTTTTCCACAACAAATGACACCACGGGTGCTCAGTAATTTATATGCACACGGGAATTAAGAGGAAAAAGGATAAAACCTCTATAATTTGGCATTTCAACCTTCTTGTTGATGTACTGCACCATTATTGTTTTTTTATATGTGTTATTTTAGATGGTAGAAATTCATCTGGAGGACATTTGTCACATATGTTCATCCATTTCCTATACAACAAGTGTGCGAGAAGGCAGCGCTATATGTATGTATCAATTTGTTTATTGTCCCATTAGTAGATTATCCCCCTAGGTCTACCTGGGTAGCATAGTAAAAGTCAGCAAAATTCATACATTGCCTTATGGAATCTGGGGGGGTTTATATTTTAGATCTCACATGTTTAATGGGGTTCTCTCAGCTTACATGTTATTCAATCTTCCACACCCCATTCTAGACTGTCAACATGGGAAAAGGAAGAACAGATAATATATGTATAAGTAAGTGACAATTATCAGCAGGGTTACTCCCAGCATTAATATGTATCATAAGACCCTAGTGTTACCGGATCTCAGATGTAGAAATATCCCTGTTTGTGTGTAATATATATATATATATATATATATATATATATATATATATATATATACTGGAATCCCGTTCTCTGCATATCATTTGGCATGATGGGTACAGTGGGGAACATCATACAACATGGTTTCCATCCTGTCGGATCCAGTCCTGTTCAGGACAGTGCCATAGACTGTTCTCACAATCCACCAGATAGTTGGAGAAAACCTTCACGGCCGGCAGTGAAGATACGGGGAACTTTGGGATGTAAGAGGGGGGTTTTATCTTGTCCAAAGTTCTTGTAAGTAGAATGGCCTAACATTGATAATGAGTAAGTGACTCTTATTGCTGAGCTCAGATGTTATTATGTTAGACACTTTCTTCCATTCCATTTGGAGTGACTGTGATTTTATGGTCTAGTGGTAGATATAATGTAACTGAAGCTTGGTGGTTACTTAAGGAGGTTAAGGGGACAATGCCCAAGGAGGGACTGACCTTCAGCCATTTAGCAGCTGCCCCCTCAGCCCCAGGCGGCAGCTAGCAGGTGCCCCCGCAGCCCCAGGCGGCAGCTAGCAGGTGCCCCCGCAGCCCCAGGCGGCAGCTAGCAGGTGCCCCCGCAGCCCCAGGCGGCAGCTAGCAGGTGCCCCCGCAGCCCCAGGCAGCAACTATCAGCTGTCCCCGCAGCCCCAGGCGGCAGCTAGCAGGTGCCCCCGCAGCCCCAGGCGGCAGCTAGCAGGTGCCCCCGCAGCCCCAGGCGGCAGCTAGCAGGTGCCCCCGCAGCCCCAGGCGGCAGCTAGCAGGTGCCCCCGCAGCCCCAGGCGGCAGCTAGCAGGTGCCCCCGCAGCCCCAGGCGGCAGCTAGCAGGTGCCCCCGCAGCCCCAGGCGGCAGCTAGCAGGTGCCCCCGCAGCCCCAGGCGGCAGCTAGCAGGTGCCCCCGCAGCCCCAGGCGGCAGCTAGCAGGTGCCCCCGCAGCCCCAGGCGGCAGCTAGCAGATGCCCCCGCAGCCCCAGGCGGCAACTATCGGCTGTCCCCGCAGCCCCAGGCGGCAACTATCGGCTGTCCCCGCAGCCCCAGGCGGCAGCTAGCAGATGCCCCCGCAGCCCCAGGCGGCAACTATCAGCTGTCCCCGCAGCCCCAGGCGGCAGCTAGCAGGTGCCCCCGCAGCCCCAGGCGGCAGCTAGCAGGTGCCCCCGCAGCCCCAGGCGGCAGCTAGCAGGTGCCCCCGCAGCCCCAGGCGGCAGCTAGCAGGTGCCCCCGCAGCCCCAGGCGGCAGCTAGCAGGTGCCACCGCAGCCCCAGGCGGCAGCTAGCAGGTGCCACCGCAGCCCCAGGCGGCAGCTAGCAGGTGCCCCCGCAGCCCCAGGCGGCAGCTAGCAGGTGCCACCGCAGCGCTAGGTGCCAACTAGCAGGTTCCCCCACAACCCATAGTAGTAGAGACAGACTGGGAAGCTGGAGGCTGGTATCCTCGTGCATCGCTAGAGGTCTTCAGCTACTATGCAACACCTTTCAACACTAATTTTGACAACGTCTTCGAGCAGGAGAAAAGAACTCTACTCCCTGGACAGTGCACCAGGCCAGAGACACTTTGTTCCTGTACAGATGCCAGCAGTTTAATGAACCCTGGACTATATGGTGTTTAAGCTGACGGTTCTGGAGAAAGCCAGTAGTTTGAACTCATTCTATTAGCAGCCATTGGTTTAAGAATCTCATCCCAGATTGGTCATGATCAGGTGGTTTATGGAGAATTAGGATTTACCATTCAGACACAACAGTAAATGTTTAGAGGAAACCTTAAATTATGCTTTTGCACATGGAGCAATGCGCTTATCCACAGCATGACAAGGGACATAGTCTAGAGGGACATAGCGCTAGAGGCAGATTACAGACACCCATGAGCGAGTCCGCAGCTTTATCCATAGACAGACTTGCAGCATCTTGGTAGACTCCACAGTTGTGGACAGAGGCCGATCTCCAAGAGACTGTAGGTCGGTCCTACCCCGCACAGAACAAGCTTGGTGTACATGGGACGCATTAGTCCCTCTGGAGATGCAGACAGCACTAGGACTCTCACTGCACCACGTTAGCAAGTTATTTTATAATGGATGTTCCAGTAGGTTGTGCTTAGTGGTGACTTGTACCATCCACACTACACTCCTCACGCCGTGCAGTCTATAGGGTGAGTGCTTGTTGGGATGTTGGTACTTTTGTTTTCGCCCCAGTAACTCATGTTACAACCATCATTATAACCACAGGCTTACGGCATTGTGTGGAAAGCAATCGATCGCAAAAGTGGAGAAATTGTTGCTGTGAAAAAAATCTTTGATGCCTTTAGGAACCGGACAGACGCTCAGGTGAGGTGGCCTCAGTTTTCTCTCCTTCTGTGTGAGTGATGCCTACGGGAACAGTGAGAGGGACTGTGGTGCTTCTACTTATCCGTGTATGGTATCTAACCTGTCATCTCTTACCTCCGTTACAGCGAACATTCCGGGAAATCATGTTCCTTCAGGTGAGATATTCATGCATGTTGTGTCCAGGGCTAATAGCTACATCATTACCCATAATAACCACATGTACCCCGATGTGGCCCAGCAATTCCCGGCCTTCTGAGAACTAATAATGTTCCAGGAAACAGTCACCCACTAATGCAGGCAGTGTGGATACATACATGTATGGGATGATGGTAGTTGTAGTTTGCTGCTACTGTCATTGGACACTTTGGGCCGGAGTCTTTAATTAGAGTAAGGCAAAAAAAAGGAGTAAATTTACTCCTGGACAATCCATGTTACAATTCAAGGGGTGCAAATTAGTTTATTATTTTGCACATAAGTTAAATACTGGCTGTTTTTTTATGTAACACACAAATACTTCATAGTTTTATTTTTATACTAACATTTAAATTTGATCTAGGACATGTCCTACCCCAACTATAAATCTGTCCCAACATTTTAAATTTACCTCCCCCTCCAGTGCAACATGGTTTTGCCCATGTGCAAAGATACTCCTTTTTTATTTTTGCTTTGCTCTCCTTAATGACTCAGGCCCTTTGTGAGCTGCATTTTAATAAGATGAGAAAGTGATCTATAGGATGCATATAAGAGTCTACAAAAGTATTTCTGGGGTCATAATAAAAAAACATTTGTTGGCCATATATTGGCTTTTTTACAGATCTTATTGAAAGATGAAATTAACCTTTAATCTTTACATTTCCTGCTACACCATGAGTGTGCTGGAATTTTCTCTGTGACATATGTGGTTGATTAAATAATCCCCCTTTTGTTAATACCCCACTCACACCCGACCCATATAATTAACATACAAGCATGATAACTGTATCAGGAAAGTCAGTGAAACAAGGAAGGTGACAATTGTGTTGTGCGCAAGTGATCTCTCCGCACCTGTAACTCCTGGAAATTAAATGGAATTTCAACAAATAATGTCAGTAAATCAGGAGCCCACATTGTAAAATCTCTTGTTTTACCATCAGTGGCTGAGCAACTGGATGTGTAAAAAAGGGTTTGATTTATTACACAAAGTGCTCTGTAGTAGGACTCTGGGAAATTGCTCTGTGCTAGTCGTAATGGAGGCCGCGTCTCCGTAGTGGTGGCGGGGACGGAGGCCGCGTCTCCGTAGTGGTGGCGGGGACGGAGGCCGCGTCTCCGTAGTGGTGGCGGGGACGGAGGCCGCGTCTCCGTAGTGGTGGCGGGGACGGAGGATATTGCTAAAGGTACATATAGCTGGAATCCAGATTGGTCTTGATGGGTTGTATGTTAACAACTCCTCCTTCATGTCCCAGCCAAGAGATCACAGTAACATCACTCTGCAATGTAACCCCACAACATACACACTTCCAAGCATACTAGTCCCTACTTTCCCACCCTATATAGGTGCAATGACTGTTATTCTTTTTTCAGCTGTATCATTTGTTTCCTATAGGAATTTGGGGAACATCCAAACATTATCAAGCTGCTAAATGTGATCCGAGCTCAGAATGATAAGGATATTTACCTTGTGTTCGAATATATGGGTAACGTAATGATATATATATATATATATATATATATATATATATATATATATATATATATATATATATATATATATATATAATTACTGAGCATCTCTCAGTACTCTTCTCTGTGACATTATGTATTGTGGTATCATGGTAGTAATGATTAGTGAGGTGTGACGTGAGCAGGCCCCAGGTACCCGATGTAATGTCATAAGACCAGACTAGGCCCCAGGTACTAGATGTAGTGACATAAGACCAGACTAGGCCCCAGGTACCCGATGTAATGTCATAAGACCAGACTAGGCCCCAGGTACTAGATATAGTGACATAAGACCAGGCTAGGCCCCAGGTACTAGATGTAGTGACATAAGACCAGACTAGGCCCCAGGTACTAGATATAGTGACAAGACCAGACTAGGCCCCAGGTACTAGATGTAATGACATAAGACCAGACTAGGCCCCAGGTACTAGATATAGTGACAAGACCAGACTAGGCCCCAGGTACTAGATGTAGTGACATAAGACCAGACTAGGCCCCAGGTACTAGATGTAATGTCATAAGACCAGACTAGGCCCCAGGTACTAGATGTAGTGACATAAGACCAGACTAGGCCCCAGGTACTAGATGTAGTGACATAAGACCAGACTAGGCCCCAGGTACTAGATGTAGTGACATAAGACCAGACTAGGCCCCAGGTACTAGATGTAATGTCATAAGACCAGACTAGGCCCCAGGTACTAGATGTAGTGACATAAGACCAGACTAGGCCCCAGGTACTAGATGTAGTGACATAAGACCAGACTAGGCCCCAGGTACTAGATGTAATGACATAAGACCAGGCTAGGCCCCAGGTACTAGATGTAATGACATAAGACCAGGCTAGGCCCCAGGTACTAGATGTAGTGACATAAGACCAGACTAGGCCCCAGGTACTAGATATAGTGACAAGACCAGACTAGGCCCCAGGTACTAGATGTAATGACATAAGACCAGACTAGGCCCCAGGTACTAGATGTAATGACATAAGACCAGACTAGGCCCCAGGTACTAGATGTAGTGACAAGACCAGACTAGGCCCCAGGTACTAGATGTAGTGACATAAGACCAGACTAGGCCCCAGGTACTCAATGTAGTAATGATGAATGATAAGACCGAGCCCCAAGTTTTCTATGTCATATAATGAGGTAGGACCAGGCTGGGCAGTATAATGTATCTGTAGTACCTCTTTGTCTGTTTTACCCAGTATTGTTTATTACAGTGTTTGTCCCCAATTGTAAAGCGCTACGGAATGTACTGGTGCTTTATAAATAAATAAATGATGATGTTCATGATCTGTAGTAGTGAAGAGCGAGCTAGGACCAGGCCGAGCAGTATGATGTCTGTGTAGTAATAAGAGACGACCTGACGGTATTGTCTGTTGTGTGTGTACCACAGAAACAGATCTTCATGCTGTGATAAAGAAGGGAAATCTACTGAAGGACATTCACATGCGGTATATTCTTTACCAATTACTTAAAGCCACCAAATTTCTCCATTCTGGGAACGTCATCCACAGAGACCAGAAGGTGAGTGTGCAGTTGGGTATTTAGGACATCCTCATATGGACACCAGACAGGGTTCATCTGCCAGTTTTCTATTAGTTTACCTACTCTGTCCTCTTCTGTGCTCACAGCCGTCAAATATCCTTCTGGATGCAGATTGTCTAGTCAAACTTTGTGACTTTGGCCTTGCTCGGTCCCTGTATCAAATCCAAGAGGATTCTGGGAACCCAGCACTAACAGAATACGTTGCCACGCGGTGGTACCGAGCTCCGGAGATCCTGCTGGCCTCTCACCGGTATGTGGTGGAAGGATCCAATGTCTATTCCTGAAAACAAATAATACTAATACATCAACATAAACTTTTTTATTTCTGTTATTGTATCAACCAATGGACAGCTCAGAGGACGTGGATATTCTGTGATTAAATTCAGTGCTCAGAGACTAATAATGGATTGTCTGATTTACCCCTTCCCAGATACACAAAGGGTGTGGATATGTGGAGTGTGGGCTGTATTCTGGGAGAAATGCTCCTGGGGAAACCCCTCTTTCCCGGGACCTCCACCATCAACCAGATTGAGCGCATCATGAACGTCATCCCAGCACCCTCGCAGGAAGGTAAGTCATATGATGTGGTCACTATTGGGGAGCACGTGGCTTTCCGCGGTTACTATTGGGGAGCACGTCACGTACCGCTCTCACTATTGGGGAGCACATCACATGCCGTGGTCACTATTGGGGAGCACGTCACGTACCGCTCTCACTATTGGGGAGCACATCACATGCAGCGGTCACTATTGGGGAGCACGTGGCTTTCCGCGGTCACTATTGGGGAGCACGTCACATGCCGCAGTCACTATGGGGGAAACACTTTGCTTTCCGCGGTCACTATGGGGGAAGCACGTCGCATGCAGCGGTCACTATTGGGGAGCACGTGGCTTTCCGCGGTTACTATTGGGGAGCACGTCGTGTGCCGCGGTCACTATTGGGGAGCACGTCGTGTGCCGCGGTCACTATTGGGGAGCACGTCGCTTTCCGCGGTCACTATGGGGGAAGCACGTCGCATGCAGCGGTCACTATTGGGGAGCACGTCGTGTGCCGCGGTCACTATTGGGGAGCACGTCGCTTTCCGCGGTCACTATGGGGGAAGCACGTCGCATGCAGCGGTCACTATTGGGGAGCACGTCGCTTTCCGCGGTCACTATTGGGGAAGCACGTCGTGTGCCGCGGTCACTATTGGGGAAGCACGTCGCATGCAGCGGTCACTATTGGGGAGCACGTCGCTTTCCGCGGTCACTATTGGGGAAGCACGTCGCATGCAGCGGTCACTATTGGGGAGCACGTCGCTTTCCGCGGTCACTATTGGGGAGCATGTCGTGTGCCGCGGTCACTATTGGGGAAGCACGTCGCATGCAGCGGTCACTATTGGGGAGCACGTCGCTTTCCGCGGTCACTATTGGGGAAGCACGTCGCATGCAGCGGTCACTATTGGGGAGCACGTCGCTTTCCGCGGTCACTATTGGGGAGCATGTCGTGTGCCGCGGTCACTATTGGGGAAGCACGTCGCATGCAGCGGTCACTATTGGGGAGCACGTCGCTTTCCGCGGTCACTATTGGGGAAGCACGTCGTGTGCCGCGATCACTATGGGGGAAGCACGTCGCTTTCCGCGGTCACTATTGGGGAAGTACGTCACATGCCGCGGTCACTATTGGGGAGCACGTCGTGTGCCGCGGTCACTATTGGGGAGCACGTCACATGCCGCGGTCACTATTGGGGAGCACGTCACATGGCGCGGTCACTATTGGGGAGCACGTGGCTTTCCGCGGTCACTATTGGGGAGCACGTGGCTTTTCGCAATCACTATTGGGGAGCACGTCACATGCCGCGGTCACTATTGGGGAGCACGTCGTGTGCCGCGGTCACTATTGGGGAGCACGTCGCTTTCCGCGGTCACTATTGGGGAGCATGTCGTGTGCCGCGGTCACTATTGGGGAGCACGTCGCTTTCCGCGGTCACTATTGGGGAGCACGTGGCTTTCCGCGGTCACTATTGGGGAGCACGTCGTGTGCCGCGGTCACTATTGGGGAGCACGTCGTGTGCCGCGGTCACTATTGGGGAGCACGTCGCTTTCCGCGGTCACTATTGGGGAGCACGTGGCTTTCCGCGGTCACTATGGGGGAAGCACGTCGCATGCAGCGGTCACTATTGGGGAGCATGTCGTGTGCCGCGGTCACTATTGGGGAAGCACGTCGCATGCAGCGGTCACTATTGGGGAGCACGTGGCTTTCCGCGGTCACTATGGGGGAAGCACGTCGCATGCAGCGGTCACTATTGGGGAGCATGTCGTGTGCCGCGGTCACTATTGGGGAAGCACGTCGCATGCAGCGGTCACTATTGGGGAGCACGTGGCTTTCCGCGGTCACTATTGGGGAGCACGTCGCTTTCCGCGGTCACTATTGGGGGAGGACAAAGCGCCTAATTCAGTGGTGTGTAGAATAATTGCCACATCACAAATGTTTTTCATGTGACTGTTTTTAAGTTATTATAAGTGGACCTTTATTTCTGGATTAACATCACCGTCTTTTTTTCTTCAATTTGAGCACATTTAAAAAAAGAAAAATTCATGAAAAAAAAAATTTCTTCTGGATTTAATTGCAAAATAGGCATTTGTAAGACGGATGTGTAGAACGTATAATCTGCCATATTCCTACAAGCAACATGAGTTATTGCACATTTCATTGTTTCTCCTTCATTCATCTACAATGAGAACCTGTCTGGCAATGACCCCGGACGCTGGAAGAGAAGCCACAGAATGCACAAGAGATCGGCTTTAGTAAAACATTGGATCTATTTTCTCTGATTGTGACTGTTATACTCGTATAACTCTATCTATCCAATCATTACTCCAATCTCTGAGTATTGACCGTGTTCTGTGGCTTCTCTTCCAGCGTATGTCAGGGGTCATTGTCGATGAATGAAGGAGAAACAAAGAGATGTAGAGCTCAATCTTTTATAACTCTGAATAACACACGTTGCTTGTAGGGATATAACGGGTTATATGTTCTACACATCCTGCGTTACAGTCCTGGAGGCCGCTGTGGATCAGGAACATTACTTATTTGTTCTCTTATGCGGCCTCATTGGTAACAGGTGGAAGCAGATTGGATTGGAGCAACCTCCTTCCCACATTGGACTCGCCTGTCACAGCTCTAGATGTTACATAGTGTTCATTACACATCACACCGACTATATAATATGGGGGTGATGTATACAGCGCTGTGTGTTAATATGGGGCGTGTCCTCCCCTCCTTCTGTTCTGGACCACCCACATTCTGAGGATTATACCCATACACTGCACATAAGACCTGTTATTTACCAGGTATTACAGGACCATGGAGAGAATTGCAGATGCTTCAGTTGTAACTTGCAGCACAATGTGTTCCAGTAATGCTGGACTCTGACGTTACCAGTATGTTACACATGCTGTGTTGTATCACCGCTGTCGGGATTCTTTTCTTTCAGACATCCTGGCTATAAAGTCCGAGTATGGAGCATCTGTCATCGGCCGCATTAATCCCCGGTGAGTGCCCCCCCACATCAGTTCTCTGGTGACTGATCACAGCCAGGACTGACAAGTGAGGTTAATGAGAGACTATATTAGGACACAGCTGTATATTCTGGTCACATTTACTCTATGGTAACGCACATACGCAGGGTTTGCTGTGTTGCTTGTTTAGACTTTAGAATACATGAAAATGTGTGTCAAAGACAGTGCAGGATACTGATAGTGCACCCTGCACTATTTCCATAACACGTACTAAGCATCTAATAGGCACCATCTCCCTCTCCCCAAGCCAGCCCCCCTTCCTGTCTGTAAGGTGTGCACTGTCCCCCCCCCCCCCCCTTTATGTCAGTAAGGTGTGCTCTGTCCCCCCCTCCTTTATATCAGTAAGGTGTGCTCTGCCCCCCCCCCTTTATGTCAGTAAGGTGGGCTCTGTCGTCCCCCCCCTTTATGTCAGTAAGGTGTGCTCTGCCCCCCCCCCTTTATGTCAGTAACGTGTACTCTTCCCCCTCCTTTATGTCAGTAAGGTGGGCTCTGTCCCCCCCCTTCCCCTCCCTTTATACCAGTAAGTTGTGCTCTGACCCCCCCCCCCCTTTATGTCCGTAAGGTGTGCTCTGACCCCCCCCTTCCTGTCTGTAAGGTGTGCACTGTCCCCCCCCCCCCCTTTATGTCAGTAAGGTGTGCTCTGTCCCCCCCCTTCCCCTCCCTTTATACCAGTAAGTTGTGCTCTGACCCCCCCCCCCCCCTTTATGTCCGTAAGGTGTGCTCTGACCCCCCCCTTTATGTCAGTAAGGTGTGCTCTGACCCCCCCCCCTTTATGTCAGTAAGGTGTGCACTGTCCCCCCTCTCCTTTATGTCAGTAAGGTGTGCTCTGACCCCCCCCCCCCCCTTTATGTCAGTAAGGTGTGCTCTGTCCCCCCCCCTTCCCCTCCCTTTATACCAGTAAGTTGTGCTCTGTCCGCCCCCCTCCTTTATGTCAGCAAGGTGTACTGTCGTCCCCCCTTTCCCTCCCTTTATATCAGTAAGGTGTGCTCTGTCCCCCCCCCCTTTATGTCAGTAAGGTGTGCTCTGTCCCCCCCCCTCCTTTATATCAGTAAGGTGTACTGTCGTCGTCCCCTTCCTTTATGTCAGTAAGGTGTACTGTCCCCCCACCCCTTTATGTCAGTAAGGTGTGCTCTGTCCCCCCCTCCTTTATATCAGTAAGGTGTGCTCTGCCCCCCCCCCCTTTATGTCAGTAAGGTGGGCTCTGTCGTCGTCCCCCTTTATGTCAGTAAGGTGTGCTCTGCCCCCCCCCCTTTATGTCAGTAACGTGTACTCTTCCCCCTCCTTTATGTCAGTAAGGTGGGCTCTGTCGTCCCCCCCCTTTATGTCAGTAAGGTGTGCTCTTCCCCCCCCTTTATGTCAGTAAGGTGTGCTCTGCCCCCCCCCCCCCCTCCTTTATGTCAGTATGGTGGGCTCTGTTGTCCCCCCCCTTTATGTCAGTAAGGTGTGCTCTGCCCCCCCCCCCCTTTATGTCAGTAACGTGTACTCTTCCCCCTCCTTTATGTCAGTAAGGTGAGCTCTGTCGTCGTCCCCCTTTATGTCAGTAACGTGTACTCTTCCCCCTCCTTTATGTCAGTATGGTGGGTTCTGTCCGCCCCAACCACCCTATTTCAATGAGGTGGGTTCAGTGTCTCCTGCACCAGTGATTTTAATATTGAATAAAGGTATCCGACCCATCCTCTTGTTCTCCTTCACTCCAGGGACCCAAACTGAAAGACATGAACCAAAGAACATCTCTCAGCTTCATTTATAAAGGAGAATGTACATCGCCAACACATGTCCCCGCTTTTTGAAGAGATTTTGGGGGATCTGACAGTATCACTCTTCATGAGTGTTTAATTCTGGGTTACAGCTGCGTAGATTGGGAGTCCCAGGGGAGGGTGTAATGTGTCCCTCTATCTGCTGGATAGAAATACACTGATTGGGGTCTTCTCTATGTTCTGTCTGTAGTCAGAGAACATCACTGATGGACCTTCTGCCTCCAAGTTGTCCCCCAGAAGCTGTTGACCTGCTCAATAGACTTCTCATCTTTAATCCGTACAAGAGGCTGACGGCAGATGAGGCTCTTCAGCACCCCTATGTGCGCAGGTAAATCATAAAGAAATTGAATGTCCAGATATTGATGAAGCATTGTTCATTTATTGCAATAGATATCATGGATATAGATGGCACAGCTCCAGAATCACAGATGCAAAAGACATATATACATATATATAATACATACATATATACATATATATAATACATACATATATACATATATATAATACATACATATATACATATATATAATACATACATATATACATATATATAATACATACATATATACATATATATAATACATACATATATACATATATATAATACATACATATATACATATATATAATACATACATATATACATATATATAATACATACATATATACATATATATAATACATACATATATACATATATACCATCTGCTTATGTACCATAAAAGGAATAAACAATTCATTGTCCAATGTTAACACATTTGAAGGGGGGTTTGTGATGCTAAAAACAGTTGTCTCTCTTAGAGTTACATTACACACAGATAGCAAAAGAGATTCCACAACAATGTCAGTAAGGTGTACTGTTAAATATTAACCCTTAAGTTGCATTCTCATTACCATCTTTTGTCATAATTTGCATTATACTATACAATAATATCTATTTGCAAATTCTATTTCTGCCTATGGACTTTACCCAATTTAGTGATACATATAATCATTAGCTTAATAAACAAAAGTACTACTATACCATCTACTAGGACTGCAAGACCTATAAATAATATTTCCTTTATATATTCACCAATGTCCCCAACTTACCCAAATACAGACCAACTTTCAGCGCCCACAGTACAATGTCCTAAATATCTCTGTGTAATCCACGTACATACCCTATAGTCTCCCAAATAATACATCCCTCAGATATACATGTTTAATTCACTTTAGGATTTTATTCCCTTGTCTATACCTTGTTGTGTACTTAGTCAGTTTGTTTTCCTTTCACAGACCGCAGTAACATTTTCACAATAAGAGCTAAGATAAAACCGAGTACTATTAGATAGATCAGCTCTCCACCCAAAACTCTGTCTATTCTTTCTGAACAGTACAAGTAACATGAGGGGTGCATTCATTTAAATAGCAATTTGTACATATAGTTTTTAATATTTTTGTTTATCGTGCGAAGATAAAAACCCTTCACTAAATCCGTATTAACAGGGGTGGTCAACAGTTTTCTTGTTCAGGCCAATGCTCCAGAAGTGACACTGCTCAGTGTGTTACACATTGTTCATGTGGTATTTGCAAACATTCCCACCAGTATCAGCAGATTATCAGCATCCTGAACATGTTGTCCAAGTGATTGTAACGTACCTCAAAAGGCAAAGTAACATGTACATTATGTCAGGAAGTTCTTACCCACAGGGAGGCTATAAATCCCTTCCTGGGTAGGGACGGAGGGGTGTTATTATGACCATTACACTCTCTAGGGCCTACTTCAGAGTAACCTCTTCCCTGGGTCCTTGATCTGGTGGTTGGCGGTGAAGTTGTTACAAGGAGAGAGACCATTTTAGTTGGTGTTGATTGAAGTGCTCTGGTAGGCTGTGCAGACTCCACTCGCTTACATTGCAACACATGAATCCATGTGATAACTCAGTTTATCAGCTTTGGGTGTGACGAGCGGTACCTGGTATGGTTTATCCACTTGGGAGACAGAGAGTTATTTTTATGATGGACATTGATTAAGACTAGACCACCAGGCTGTAGATTGCGTAGATCACCTTCCACTTTTCCCATGTTGGGCCTCTCTCACCTGTGTGTGGATATGTAAATAAAGTCTTGCAAGATGTTAACAATAAGACAATAACAATAAGAGATCAAGAAGTCATTATTAAATTGCAAGTTCTTCTGTGTGGGAAGTAATGCTGCTGGCATGGGGTCACCAAACAATAATTAATACAGAGGCAGTTTAGTCTTACTCATCTACAGGATGAATGGGCACAAATTCCCACAGAAACACTCCAACATCTTGTGGAAAGCCTTCCAAGAAGAGTGGAAGCTGTTATCGCTGCCGAATACTTTTGTCCATATAGTGTGTATATAATATATTTATATATTATGGCCGGATCATGTAGAAATAATTTATTGTGCAAATTTATTTGAATTAGTGGCGCAGGCTCCAATTTACATAATTGCAAATGCACTTTTTTTTTAATATTGGTATGGTTTTGTATGGAAATGTATTTATTTTGGAGACAGTATGTTTGTAACCTTTCTATAGGAAGTCCCAAGTAAGCATATAAATGGGAGGGATGTGTTTTTGCAACTGTCTGGAGTCAGGTAATCTCATGTTAATTAGACCTTTTCGTTGATGAATGACCAACACGTCTGTTGAGCCTGAAAGTACAGGAGGGGTAACTGGACTGGCTGATAGACTTCCTATGTGTGTAAGACTCAGGATGCAAGAATGCAAGTGATCACAGATTAATGTGAATTTTGCAAGTTAAATTGTGTTAAAAGCAAGATTAGTGAAATGTTATATCCTGATGGTAAACATTCAATATAAAACCTCAGAAGATGTGGTGCCGCTAGCAGCAATGTAGAAAGGTGTTAAACTCCTCCAATCTGATTTATGTCCAGGCTGCATGAAGCACCTGGATTGGTTAGAGGGGCAGGAGGCCGGATTACTTCCTGTCAGGGTATCTGTGTAAATATGTATAAAAAGCAGACTGTTTGGTCATGTAATATATCATTATTATATCATCTGTAACTTCTGGATAGATGGCCAGTACCACAGACTGGTGTGTAACTGTCCTTATTAGGACTACATGAGCAAATAAAACATCACTGCTTCAAGATCCTGCTTTGACGGCTACTTACCTGCTGTAAATCATGTGACCTACAGATTAGACCAATCTAATTCGTAATTCTGAGGTTAGAACCCTGTATCCAGTGTCTGCGCTCTTAACCTTGGGGAGTCTGTTCCTCTATAGATTGTGAGCTGCAGCTGCACCTTTTTACCACTTTGTTTGTCTGTTAATACCCAGTCTTCTTATTGTATTTGTTCCTAATTGTAAACTACTGTGGCTTATGCTGGAGCTATTTAAAAAATAATTATCTTTGAACGTAGATTTCACTCTCCAGCTCGAGAGCCAGCGCTGGATTATGATGTCATTCTCCCTCTGGATGACGACATTCAATTGTCTGTGGCTGAATATCGAAATAAGTTGTATGAGGTGAGGAACATATGTATGCGCCTGTGTCCGTGTACCAGCATAAATCTTATATGGAACTACACGTGTTCTTATCCGTATCAAAGAATATATTCTAAGACCTCATCCAGATGAGACCCGCTTTTACCTCAAATGTCTCCAGTTCTCGATGTCTTTCTTTTTAAGTCAATATCCTGGCAATCACCATAGCCTCACACGGACTAAACATGCTCGCCTGACAGGTTTTCAAAATTACCGCCATCTTCCAGGCAAATTCCTCCACCCAAAATTCTCTGTCTGGCCTGTCAGATATAGGCTGATGCAATTATTGGACATGACCATATATATACCATATATTGTGTATTTACCAGCTCAGCCGTATGTGGGCTTTTTCCCCTTTTCTAGATGAGCTGTCTGAATAATGTAAAAATTCCCCAGCATGGCGGATACGTGAGGTCTCTGGGTATAAACTGCCAGGGGTGAAGTGCCTACTTATTTCTGGGTGCAATGTGGGTTTTTGTTTATACATTTCATGTCCCTGACATTTGTGGAATATATATACGCTTAATGACCTTTGCTGTATTCCTGCAGATGATTCTAGAGAGAAAAATTAACACTCGGAGACAGAAACGAGAAACTCTTAAAGAAATTGTCAGCCCTGTGGCCAAACATTCCCAGGAGCCAAATGTACAAGCAAAAGAGAAAGACGCAGAAGCTTCTATGTCGAACGCTGGCAGGATCCAGGGGTCCACCACCCACGCTGTTCCTCGTGTCCCCGACAGCTGTGCTGCTCCTGCCGGGCACACAGACAGCATGCAGCCGGGCCCTAAACCTAAGGCTCCAACTTATAACCCCATAACACACAGTGTGACACAGTGTATGTAATACATAGATCATAAGACATGATACTACATGCCATTTATGTTCTGTCCTTTATATATATTTACTTACTGATATTCATCATTTCCATCTCCTGCTCTGATCCCTCGCCCTGCCACTACTCTCCCGCTCTGACCTCTGGCTCTGTCACTTCTCTCTCCCGCTCTGACCTCTGGCTCTGTCACTTCTCTCTGCCGCTCTGACCTCTGGCTCTGTCACTTCTCTCTCCCGCTCTGACCTTTGGCTCTGTCACTTCTCTCTCCCGCTCTGACCTCTGGCTCTGTCACTTCTCTCTTCTGCTCTGACCTCTGGCTCTGTCACTTCTCTCTCCCGTTCCGACCGCTCGTTCCGTCACTTCTCTCTCCCGCTCTGACCTCTGGCTCTGTCAATTCTCTCTCCCGCTCTGACCTCTAGCTCTGTCACTTCTCTCTCCTGCTCCCACCCTGCACACTCTGGAGCTTCTCTTTCCCGCTCCCACTCCGCACACTCTGGAGCTTCTCTCTCTTCCATGTGTCCATAGTCTGGTTTCTGTCTGTACAGTGATACAAAATATGTTTACTTTATTTGCAGTTCGCTACTACTAATAATTGTGTGTCTTGCCCATTATGCGCACTTCCCCTACCTAGTAACATTATCATTTAACTTTTAGCTGGGTCTGGCCATTGGCGAGGTAGTGCCCCACACAAGAAGTCAGGATGTCAGCCGAGCCAGGACCAGAACTCAGCCTCTCAGTCTGGCACAAACATGGTAAGACAGCCGTTGTCGTCCGAGAGGCGCAGACACATACGATGACCGTTTTCTTTTATCCATTCTTTATAAATAAAATGCAATATACACATCTTCCACACACACACACACTTGTTTTTATTTTATGGTAAGGACCCATGTCTGGTACATGACGCATAGGGACATGCCTTTCCCAATGCCCTGTCAGAACAATCATATGGGTATATGTAGGAGCTGGTTGTCAACAGAGTAACTACTTGAGACTTACACTTTGACTTTGCTTAAAGTACTGACACACACTGCATGGTGTGGAAAGTTTCATGTATTTTACCCGTCTGAGGACATCCACATGCCGGCATACACAGACACCTAGCCCTGGAGGTTACAGCCCTGTTCAACCACTGTATGATTTCAACAAGTTTGATCTCTCTTTAAAGCTGTTATTCAGTTCTTTATGTAGAATTTCACCTTCGACCAGTTCCGATCTATCAGTATGGCTGGTTCAGCCATGCGGCACGGAACACAGTCACGCTTGCTGGGCACCCGGCATGTTTGGATAAATTTCATCATGTGTTCTCCACAGCTTGGTTCTTCTCTCTGTCCCAGGTTTTTAGCCGCATTTCTCTACAACCTGAATGGAAGTAGAGCAGTCCATTAGACCCTGCAAAATACAAAGAAGGCAAAGTGCTTTTGCCTAATGAAACTGTGTGCTACACCTACCTGTGGAAGCCTTGGCTGCACACTGGTTCTGTGTTGCCAGGTCCCTGCACAATCTCTCTTTTGACGTGGAAGTTTCGACCGAACGCTTGACCATTTGTCCCTTTGTCACGGGGGATTGCTCATCATCTGACATGTCGCTCTGTAGCTGGACCGGTCCTGAAAAGAAACAGATATGTAAATGAACGAGGGTAAAGGTCAAACGCATACATCAGATACAAGATTTCCAACTTGCCGTCCGGATCAGTGTGCATATCGTCCAAATTCTTGCGTTTGAATTCGGCCAGTCTGCCACTCTCGAGAGCCATTAACAGTTTGCTGATCTTGGTGAGTTGGAGGGTACCTGCTGGGAGGCGGTAATACTGCCGGTGCACCCTGATGTCGTGCCCAAGGAAGTCTGCTAACTGATCCAGTTATGTATCGTTTAGGTCAGTGTTGGCTAACCTGTGACACTCCAGGTGTTGTAAAACTACAAGTCCCAGCATGCTTTGCCAATATATAGCAGCTTATTGCTGGAAGGGTATGCTGGCACTTGTAGTTTCACAACACCTGGAGTGTCACAGGGTAGCCAACACTGGTTTAGGTTGAGGACCTTTGAGAGAGTGGAAACCAGCTTTCAAAGCATTATGGAAGACTTGTGGGGATGTTTAGCCCCGCACTCTCGGCAAACAGTCATATGCAATCGGAGCCTCTGAAGTGTGACAAGGCAGCTGGTCTGACAGACATGTAGACATTTTGGATATCCACTCCGCATTCTTTGTGCTTCTCTACAAGATTACTTATGCCTGGGTGATTTTTGCAAGCAGTGCCCAGTGGTTAACTGTAGGCCCCGTGGATAGACCACTTCAGTAGGCTTGATGCTTCTCATCAAGGTACAAATGCATCTTTTTCACATCTTCCATGAAAGGTAAGAGCTGAGCCATGTTCCACTTGGACTCCTTAAGAGTTTTCAAGGCAGCTCGTTCCATCTCACCTTGTATATCCTCCGAATGTTTTGTGTGTTTTTTTAACCGCAGCAATGCAGCCCTCCATCATGGCTCGGCACTCCACAATGCCCGACCTTGAGTGCCAGCAAAGGCGTCTTACATGTACCTGTCTCATCATAGCCAGCTTACCAACTTCACAGCATCTACTACGTGCATAAAGTCTTCCATCCTCTCTAAAGGGGTAACTCTTCTGACCTGTAGTAGTAGCTTGCCTATTTCTCTAAGCTTCTGACGCCAACCAACATCTGAACCGACCCGGTTGAAGAGATGCTGCCCCATCTGCATGATGCATCAGTCATTTTTGACTGCGAGTAAGATTTAATCTGTGGTCATGTCACTCAAGAGCTTACAACAGCCACCACTAATGTCAGGAGGAACAGGCTGAGCAATGGGGCACAGTGACTGGACTCTGTTTTGCCAGGTCTGGGTATTTTCTTGCAAACAAGCCTTGGCAGGCAGCAGAGTGCATGAAGCTTTTGGCATCGATCTCCTTGTCTGGAAGTGTGCACGGGACCAGAACCCCATGTCCTGCCCTTATTGCTTCAGCATTATGTGTAAAGTTGCCCCTATTGTGAAGATGTGCCAATTGCTTGCGCCTTTCTTTTGAAAGCTTGGGGAATTTCATGGCCCAGGCTACTTCAGTCTGATTGCGGTGAACATGCCCCATGTGCCGGGCTATTTTTGAGAGGGGCTTCTCAGAGTACGGTCAGTACTGCCATTAGTTATACACCCTGCAGCCATCACTGTTTGTGGATAGCGTTTGGGCAGACACCGCATCGTCTCTCCGACCCTCTGTGTTTAAAACACCGTTTTCAGAAGGTCAAGAATGGTGGTAAAGAGAACTAATCTCTGGGTACCTGCACTTTGCTTCACTGGCAGGCAATGGATTATCACTGCTGGTGCCTGCACGGCTTTCCTCCGAAGTGTCATCTCCACTACTCTCCAGGCTATAGTTGGAGCCACTGGTGGGCTCTGCTGTGCCCACTGTGCCCACTTTGCCTTCGGCAGCAGACGGATGCAACCGTGTATTGACCTGTTTGGTATATAAAACAAACCTGCAGTCACTTCCTCTTCCTGCTATATATATGGACGGTCTACTGACCTTTAGCGGTAGGATGCACACACACTTTCCCCTCCACATTGGGCACACGCACACTTTTGATCCGACAAAAGTGACTCGCGGAGACATTGGCAGATTTTTATGCCGAGCAAATCAACAATGTCCCCTCTATTGATTAGCCTTGGTAAGGTTTGTGGGGACCTCAATATTTGTTCCCACTATGACTAAGGTCCCCACCGTGTTGGCGTGTAAACAGGTCAATGTCCCCACAAGCGTATGAACACACACACACACACACACACACACACACACACACTCCAGACTTCGAGCAGCAGAGTCCATAAATTGCACATAAAATGTTCTTTATTCTTCCCTATTACGATACCTAAGTGGCAGCCGGTTTGTGCTCATTATCAATAACTAATGATAATCCACTTGCATATTGTTATTTTTCCACACAGGTCACTAAAAACATGGAGCCAAGAGGAAAAACTGCTCCTATTACTAGAGCTCGCTCTTTTTCACTAGCCCAGCAGGCGCGGGCAGCAGCTCCTAACAACCTTCTCATCCGGAAAGAGACAGTACCCACCGGGGCTGTGAGCGTAGCAGCAGTCAGTGCTAGACTGGTGAGTAGGGGGTGGGTACACTGAGTGTGACTGAGGTGAGTAGGGGGTGGGTATGGTGAGTGTGACTGGAGTGAGTAGGGGGTGGGTATGGTGAGTGTGACTGGGGTGAGTAGGGCGTGGGTACGATGAGTGTGACTGAGGTGAGTAGAGGGTGGGTACACTGAGTGTGACTGAGGTGAGTAGGGCGTGGGTACGATGAGTGTGACTGAGGTGAGTAGGGCGTGGGTACGATGAGTGTGACTGAGGTGAGTAGGGCGTGGGTACAATGAGTGTGACTGAGGTGAGTAGGGCGTGGGTACGATGAGTGTGACTGAGGTGAGTAGGGCGTGGGTACGATGAGTGTGACTGAGGTGAGTAGGGCGTGGGTACAATGAGTGTGACTGAGGTGAGTAGGGCGTGGGTACAATGAGTGTGACTGAGGTGAGTAGGGCGTGGGTACAGTGAGTGTGACTGAGGTAAGTAGGGGGTGGGTATGGTGAGTGTGACTGGGGTAAATAGGGCGTGGGTACAGTGAGTGTGACTGAGGTAAGTAGGGGGTGGGTATGGTGAGTGTGACTGGAGTGAGTAGGGCGTGGGTACAGTGAGTGTGACTGGGGTGAGTAGGGGGTGGGTACGATGAGTGTGACTGAGGTGAGTAGGGGGTGGGTATGGTGAGTGTGACTGGGGTGGGTATGATGAGTGTGACTGGGGTGAGTAGGGGGTGGGTACGATGAGTGTGACTGAGGTGAGTAGGGCGTGGGTACGATGAGTGTGACTGAGGTGAGTAGGGCGTGGGTACAATGAGTGTGACTGAGGTAAGTAGGGGGTGGGTACAATGAGTGTGACTGAGGTGAGTAGGGCGTGGGTACGATGAGTGTGACTGAGGTGAGTAGGGGTGGGTACAGTGAGTGTGACTGAGGTAAGTAGGGGGTGGGTATGGTGAGTGTGACTGGAGTGAGTAGGGCGTGGGTACAGTGAGTGTGACTGGGGTGAGTAGGGGGTGGGTACGATGAGTGTGACTGAGGTGAGTAGGGGGTGGGTATGGTGAGTGTGAGTAGGGGGTGGGTACAATGAGTGTGACTGAGGTAAGTAGGGGGTGGGTACACTGAGTGTGACTGGGGTGAGTAGGGGGTGGGTATGGTGAGTGTGAGTAGGGGGTGGGTACAATGAGTGTGACTGAGGTGAGTAGGGGGTGGGTACATTGAGTGTGACTGGGGTGAGTAGGGGGTGGGTATGGTGAGTGTGAGTAGGGGGTGGGTACAATGAGTGTGACTGAGGTGAGTAGGGGGTGGGTACACTGAGTGTGACTGAGGTGAGTAGGGGGTGGGTATGGTGAGTGTGACTGGGGTGAGTAGGGCGTGGGTACAGTGAGTGTGACTGGGGTGAGTAGGGGGTGGGTACGATGAGTGTGACTGAGGTGAGTAGGGCGTGGGTACGATGAGTGTGACTGAGGTGAGTAGGCGGTGGGTACAATGAGTGTGACTGAGGTGAGTAGGCGGTGGGTACAATGAGTGTGACTGGGGTGAGTAGGGGGTGGGTACAATGAGTGTGACTGGGGTGAGTAGGGGGTGGGTACAATGAGTGTGACTGGGGTGAGTAGGGGGTGGGTACACGGAGTGTGACTGAGGTGAGTAGGGGGTGGGTATGGTGAGTGTGACTGGGGTGGGTATAGTGAGTGTGACTGAGGTGAGTAGGGGGTGGGTATGGTGAGTGTGACTGGAGTGAGTAGGGGGTGGGTATGGTGAGTGTGACTGGGGTGAGTAGGGCGTGGGTACGATGAGTGTGACTGAGGTGAGTAGAGGGTGGGTACACTGAGTGTGACTGAGGTGAGTAGGGCGTGGGTACAATGAGTGTGACTGAGGTGAGTAGGGCGTGGGTACGATGAGTGTGACTGAGGTGAGTAGGGCGTGGGTACAATGAGTGTGACTGAGGTGAGTAGGGCGTGGGTACAATGAGTGTGACTGAGGTGAGTAGGGCGTGGGTACAGTGAGTGTGACTGAGGTAAGTAGGGGGTGGGTATGGTGAGTGTGACTGGGGTGAGTAGGGCGTGGGTACAATGAGTGTGACTGAGGTGAGTAGGGCGTGGGTACAATGAGTGTGACTGAGGTGAGTAGGGCGTGGGTACAATGAGTGTGACTGAGGTGAGTAGGGCGTGGGTACAGTGAGTGTGACTGAGGTAAGTAGGGGGTGGGTATGGTGAGTGTGACTGGAGTGAGTAGGGCGTGGGTACAGTGAGTGTGACTGGGGTGAGTAGGGGGTGGGTACGATGAGTGTGACTGAGGTGAGTAGGGGGTGGGTATGGTGAGTGTGACTGGGGTGGGTATGATGAGTGTGACTGAGGTGAGTAGGGGGTGGGTACGATGAGTGTGACTGAGGTGAGTAGGGGGTGGGTATGGTGAGTGTGACTGGGGTGGGTATGATGAGTGTGACTGGGGTGAGTAGGGGGTGGGTACGATGAGTGTGACTGAGGTGAGTAGGGCGTGGGTACGATGAGTGTGACTGAGGTGAGTAGGGCGTGGGTACGATGAGTGTGACTGAGGTGAGTAGGGCGTGGGTACAGTGAGTGTGACTGAGGTAAGTAGGGGGTGGGTATGGTGAGTGTGACTGGGGTGAGTAGGGCGTGGGTACAGTGAGTGTGACTGGGGTGAGTAGGGGGTGGGTACACTGAGTGTGACTGGGGTGAGTAGGGGGTGGGTATGGTGAGTGTGAGTAGGGGGTGGGTACAATGAGTGTGACTGAGGTGAGTAGGGGGTGGGTACATTGAGTGTGACTGGGGTGAGTAGGGGGTGGGTATGGTGAGTGTGAGTAGGGGGTGGGTACAATGAGTGTGACTGAGGTGAGTAGGGGGTGGGTACACTGAGTGTGACTGAGGTGAGTAGGGGGTGGGTATGGTGAGTGTGACTGGGGTGAGTAGGGGGTGGGTATGGTGAGTGTGACTGGGGTGGGTATAGTGAGTGTGACTGAGGTGAGTAGGGGGTGGGTATGATGAGTGTGACTGAGGTGAGTAGGGGATGGGTACGATGAGTGTGACTGAGGTGAGTAGGGGGTGGGTACGATGAGTGTGACTGAGGTGAGTAGGGCGTGGGTACAATGAGTGTGACTGAGGTGAGTAGGGCGTGGGTACAATGAGTGTGACTGAGGTGAGTAGGGCGTGGGTACAATGAGTGTGACTGAGGTGAGTGGGGCGTGGGTACAATTAGTGTGACTGAGGTGAGTAGGGCGTGGGTACAATTAGTGTGACTGAGGTGAGTAGGGCGTGGGTACAATGAGTGTGACTGAGGTGAGTAGGGCGTGGGTACAATTAGTGTGACTGAGGTGAGTAGGGCGTGGGTACAATGAGTGTGACTGAGGTCAGGATTCTGTAATATAAATGCTTAGTGGCGTGTGTTTGTCTGTGTGTGGAAAAAATAAAACCAAGCTGCAGCGCCACCTGCTGGGCAGAGTTATACACTGACCTATATATTTCTTGAAGGAGAAGTGACAGTGGGGAGTGGTTGGTGGTTGCCGGGGGTGACAGTGGGGAGTTTTTAACACCTTAAGTAGCTTGATTTGACTAGAATGCATGAGTATCATACACGGGTTAATATGTAGTTATATCTGTCGGTCAGCACTGATGCCTCCAGTAGATGTTACTGAATTTGTAGAATGTCGGGGTTGATTCTTTTGTTCTTTTCACTACAGAACCAGCGAACGCCGGTCGGCCAGACTCGTGAGGTGCGATCCGCTCAGAAATTCAGCAGGAAGATGTTCCAGGGAACATCCAACATTGGCACAGCTGGTGACCCTAAGGCTTCTCTTCAGAGTTACACCCAGGCGTATGGGACCATCAGTAAATCGGCATTACAGAGTCTGCCTTTACAGAGCTGCTCACATGGGGACAAGTGATGGGGCAGAGAAACTTGCTTGTTTCTGCTGTAAGCACATTAGCTGCTACTGGCCCTATCTTCCAGGGGCTGGATCTACAAGTTGGATCTACAGTCCAGTCGCCATTTAAGTGCCTGTTTCTTTTGCTGTGTTCAGATGACATCTCCGTTCCAACTATGTCACACACGTCCTCAGCATACATCTGATATGTGCCTTGTATATAGACTGACCCTGGGACCACTGAGCAGGCAATAAACAAGTGATGTATTTTCATGTGATGTGATATTTGTACCTTTTACATCATGGTGTATTTTATACTGGTCTAATGAGATAATAGAGGTGGATTATTTATACAAACTGTTTTGTGTGGTTATTTTTGAAAGGTAACCTTATGGGTTGTAGGTAAAAATTGACAATATCTACTACATCACTTCTTGTGAAATAAGCTGCTTATTATATGTGTCATAAAATGAATGAAAACTGAAGATGGAGTTCCAGCCACCACAATGAAATATTAATTCTGTATATAGTTTCTTCAATCTCCTCACAAGATATAATCATAAGAATAATATCACCGTCATGTTACATATAAATTTAATCTCACTTTAAATGTAAATTACTGTAAATTGTTTTTATTGAAATCGCTCCTGTCATATACCACCTTCTAATTTATGATTGTAGTGGGAAAGGTAGGAAAAATACAAAGACATAGAATATCTCTTTTACGGTGAAATTTAATCAATTAAAGGGAAACTTATTGTCCATGCTAATAGGTTAGCACAGAACTCCAACAATTCATGGAGCAGAACATCTTCTCATTATGGCAGAGAAATTAATCTACAAGTAAGAAAATGATATAACAGCAGCAACTGTATTATCCAGAATTGCTGACCTGTGTGTGCTGTTAAACTTCATTTAAGTGTGAAATATTATCAGGACTTAGCCATACATTCAACCTGTTCATACCAATCCCGATCTTCCTGCATTTCCCTAGTACATGTGATATGTGTCCTAATATACCGGTAGGTAAGTACCTAGGTATACGGATGTGTCCTAATATACCGGTAGGTAAGTACCCAGGTATACGGATGTGTCCTAATATACCGGTAGGTAAGTACCCAGGTATACGGATGTGTTCTAATATACCGGTAGGTAAGTACCCAGGTATACGGATGTGTCCTAATATACCGGTAGGTAAGTACCCAGGTATACGGATGTGTCCTAATATACCGGTAGGTAAGTACCCAGGTATACGGATGTGTCCTAATATACCGGTAGGTAAGTACCCAGGTATACGGATGTGTCCTAATATACCGGTAGGTAAGTACCCAGGTATACGGATGTGTCCTAATATACCGGTAGGTAAGTACCCAGGTATACGGATGTGTCCTAATATACCGGTAGGTAAGTACCCAGGTATACGGATGTGTCCTAATATACCGGTAGGTAAGTACCCAGGTATACGGATGTGTCCTAATATACCGTTAGGTAAGTACCCAGGTATACGGATGTGTCCTAATATACCGGTAGGTAAGTACCCAGGTATACGGATGTGTCCTAATATACCGGTAGGTAAGTACCCAGGTATACGGATGTGTCCTAATATACCGGTAGGTAAGTACCCAGGTATACGGATGTGTCCTAATATACCGGTAGGTAAGTACCCAGGTATACGGATGTGTCCTAATATACCGGTAGGTAAGTACCCAGGTATACGGATGTGTCCTAATATACCGGTAGGTAAGTACCCAGGTATACAGATGTGTCCTAATATACCGGTAGGTAAGTACCTAGGTATACCTTGTGCTGTAACTGTCATCATCATCATTTATTTATATACTATAACTTTTGGAGCTAGTCTGTCTCCTATGTCTTACTTGGTGTCTTTACTGCTCTTTTAGGGGTATTTCCAGTTTCTAGATCACCTATATTCCCTGTCGCCAGCTATTGGTGTTGCTGATTTCTGGTCAGTTTCTGTAACTACCTACTGATGGTCTATTGTCAGCCATAGATATGTTCCATACAGGTATAAGCAGCAATCCATATCTTATTCTATACTTCAGCTCTTCCCCAGTTGTCATTTTGCCAGGAGGGCATCCAAACAGTCAGTCCTATAAACAAGGACAAGCAGCCTATAATCTCCTCAATGACACATTGCCGACTTCCTCCCTCTCCTGGCAGTCTGAAGGTGGCGGTACCACAGTTTCTGGACCACGCTCATGCTTTAGTGAACCAACACTGTTCTCGCATCTCGTGATAAGTTCTTCCACAATGGAGCCTCACTTACAAGGGACTCCGACATACGCAGTACTGGTGCCTCTGGCAACACTGATTTAAATGTAACAAGTCCTGAAAGTTACTGTAATAATATTTGGAGTCATGTATGGACAATTGAATACTTCAACAAGAGTGACATTCTTAATAATCTTCAGCTCAGTGATCTTGGGACATTTGCCAGCATATGTGAAACGATGTACCCTTGTAAGTTTACCCCTTAAAACAGTGTGTTTGGCTGTGTGTGTAACATGTGTGTTTGTAACATGTTTATCTATGGCAGCCTTTACTATGAGTTTGTTTTCATTTGGTTTTAGCGAGAGACAGGTCAAAAAAGAAATAAAATCTGGGATTCCTTTCAATGTCCAGAAAGTTACCGGCGGGACCACTATCTAATAAGGCCGAGATATCGGCGGAATGAGCACTGTAAGTGATATGTGCGGGAACCAAAACTGCATTTTTGGAAGAGATAATATGCAGACCTAGGTGAACCTCCTCCTTAACTCCTAGGCCAAGTCTATTCCCGACTTATTAAGGCAGGAACGGGAAAACTTACCTTTGATGCCACAGTAGAGACACAGACCTTGGGTTTGTCTTTTGTTTTTTTCTTCTGCAGAAAGACGGTAGGCTCCTTACTGCATATCTTTAATGTCCACTGATGCAGGAACAACGGCTGATGAACATGAAGGTACCTCCTTTTCCGCCCTCCTCTCCTTGATCCGCCTGTCAATTTTGATGGCGAGCTGCATGAGATCTTACAAAGATGTTGGAGAAGGATACTGTACCAAAGCGTCTTTGATCTGCTATGACAAACCTAAGCGAAATTGACTGCGCAATGCGGGATCGTTCTATTCGCTGTCCGTAAACCATCGCCTAAATTCGGCACAATATTCCTCAGCAGAGCGCCGTCTTTGCTTCAAGGCCCTAAGGTGAGTCACGGCTGAGGCCACCCGATCTGGATCATAATAAAGCAGGCCTAAAGGATTAAAGAATGCATCCACGGACTGTAACAAAGGACTTGCAGAAGGGATATTATAATTCCGACCCTTTGCTACTCTGAACTTGAAGAACGGGTTTTTAACCGGAAATAGAGCTTACAACTTTCTTTAAAATTGCGGAATAAAGCTCTCTCTCCAGAGAAACTGTCTGGCAGATTCAACTTAGGTTCTACAGCAGGTGCCAGGGGAACTTGCTGGGCTTGCGAAGTTCTAGAGGTTTCCTCTTGTGCAGTAAACAATGCAATAGTCCTTGGACCATCTGGGCCAGGGTTTGGATTTGTCCTGCTAAGACTTGGTCCCATTTTCATCCATGAATAATCCTCTACAGTAATTTCATAGATCAGTTATCATGTTAGGGCTCCTGACCACCAAGATGAGCTTTTAGAACAGATTAGTCTTCACCTTTAGCAGCTGCGTTTCCTCAAAGAGCTTTATATGCTCACAGGTCTTAAGCTCAAACTAGTAAAAGCTCATCAATGGTGGCTGTGGCGCAAATGGAACCGGAGGCGCTAGCCCAGGCTGGAGCGGGTGATCAGTAGAGGGCCGTAGCGAAACAGCAAAGTCCAGAATACAGGCCAAAAGTCAAGGTCACAGGCAAAGTCCAGGGTACAAGCGAAAGTCACAACGGAAGATCAGGCAGACAGGAATCCAATAGCAGGTCAGCAACAGCACAGGACTGAAAACACTATAACCGGCAGGCAGGTCCAGTCCTCCCCTGCCTAAAGTAACTAGAGCAGCCAATGGGAACCAAGCAGCCCAGCCTAACAATCAGCCACAGGAGACTGATAATAAATTATTTACTAACATACACGCGCCTGGCTAATCTCCCCGCCGGTATGCGTTGTTTGACAGCGCGGCGTCCAGCCGTTGCCTTGGCAATGGTTGGACCGGAAGTGATGTCCTGGTCATTAAGGACACGGCCGGGACGCCGGGCCCAGAGGAGAGCGAGCTGTGGCGGCTATGGACACCGCAGCGGCTCGTAACAATGACTCTAAGCTGCCACAACCAACCTCAATAGTTGCTTTTTTGTACCACTTACACTTTCCAACCCTTGATGATGATAGCCTGGCATCCCTTAACCTCCCCTTTTCCCAACAGGAAGTTGAAGCAGTCATTAAGACATTGCCGAAGGATAAAGCCCTGGCCCAGATGGATACATTAACTTCTTTTATACCACATTTAGAGAGACCCAGGGCTAGATTTACTAAGCTGCGGGTTTGAAAAAGTGGGGATGTTGCCTATAGCAACCAATCAGATTCTAGCTTTCATTTATTTAGTGCTTTCTACAAAATGACAGCTAGAATCTGATTGGTTGCTATAGGCAACATCCCCACTTTTTCAAACCCACAGCTTGGTAAATCTAGCCCCCTGGCTCCACTTCTCACTGCTTTGTATAATAAAGTGATGAGCGGAGATAGCTTTCCAGCAGAAATGCTTGAGGCAGATTATTACGATCCTGAAGCCAGGTAAAGTTCACTCAGGCTAAAAATTATAGACGCATTGCCTTACTCAACACTGATTTAAAGATCTTCACCAAACTAATTGCCACCAGACTGAACCCATTTCTTCCCCACCTCATCCATTCGGACCAAGTGGGATTTATACCTGGCTGCCAGGCATCAGATAACACTAGGCGTATTTTAAACGTGATAGATTCAGTTCAAGATTCTGCAGCAGAATTAGTCTTGTTATCTCTAGACGCGAAAAAAAAGCCTTCGATAGGCTTCACTGGCTTTATATAAAAGAAGTTCTAGTTAAATTTTGTTTCCGGGCAGATATCCTCCATTCCATTTTAGCTCTCTACCAAGGACCAACAGCTAGAACTTTTAGTAACGGCTTTCTCTCACTCCCCTTCTTTATTTTTAATGGCACTAGACAGGGCTGCCCCTATCCCCTCTGATGTGCGCACTGGCTTTTGAACCCTTGGCCAAAACAATTAGATCAGAACCCGACTTCCTGGGGATCACTCTTTATTCCTCCTCTCATAAATTATGTCTGTTTGCGGATGATGTGCTCATTTGTCATTGGCTGCCCTCCAGATCATACTAAATCGCTATAGTGCTGTCTCCTTTTATAAACTTAATGTCACCAAATCGGAGGCTCTGCCCATTAACATCCCCCTATACACTCTTGCGCTTCTACAGCGGAAATTCCCCTTTTGTGTGGGTACAAGAATCCCTGCCTTACTTGGGCATCCATATTCCTGCTACCATTGTTGAAATGTTTGAAAATAATTTTACCCCACTAATTACGCATCTTGCTGCATTGGCTAAGAGTTGGATCAACTATGAGGTCTCCTGGCTGGGTCACATTGCCACTTTTAAGATGATGCTTCCCCCAAAACTGATGTCTCTCTTTCGCACGATCACCTGTTGTTCCTAAAAAATACATGGATCTATTATACAAACTAATGATAACAAATGTTTGGAAGCAGAAACGCCTACTTATGGGTTAACATCGTTTGACCCTTCCAAAGCGTCAGGGAGGCCTAAAGCTTCCCAATCCCGATTCTCTATCAGGAGGCATGTCTACTGTCACACCTTAGGGACTTGTCCCTCTCCTCCAACACTAAACCATGGGTGGACCTGGAGCGGGCCTCCTTGACCTACTCTGCTGTGGACCCCCAGGGGTGCTCGCTCATCAATTCCTCTCCATCTCAGATGCTTTGCTCATTTGGGACCAATTTACACGCCGCCATAAGGACATTCTACTTCCTAATCGCAATCTGTCCCTACAACCAAACTTATTCCGGACCTTAATCTTGCTTTCTGCCGCTCTAAGGGATTGATCTCTCTCCAAGACCTATACGGTCAAGACCTTTTTCTCCCTTTCACCCTACACCAGGAACACTTTCACATACCCTCTAAAGCAGGGTTTCCCAAACCCAGTCCTCAGGGCTCCCCAACAGTGCATGTTTTCCATATCTCCTTGCTGGAGCACAGGTGTATTCATTACTGAATGACACATTGTAACAGATCCACAGGTGGTCCTAATTATGTCAGATGTGATCCAGAAAACCTGCACTGTTGGGGAGCCCTGAGGACTGGGTTTGGGAAACCCTGCTATAAAGACTTATTCAAACATGCTCGATTCGCCACTGAATGACAAAAGTCTTTAATAGAGGCGGGAAAACATTCTGGTACCAGCATCTCCAATCCCTACTTACTGCTCCCAAGAAGTCCTCTCAGGCACGCTGGGAGTCAGACCTTAATCTCTCTCTCCCTCCTTGCAACAATGGGAAACTATATATACCACCTCCCATCATATGTCTAGGTGGTAATTACACCAAGATGCACGTCAAACTAATTAATAGACTTTACCTCACCCTGGCCAGACTCCATGTTATTTGGCCTTCTCAATCCAAATTTTATTGGCGTCCCACATTGCTGACATTTTCCATGTCTTCTGGGCATGTCCACACAACCTCTTTGTCAGGAAGTCTTTGAGTTTATATCTGCGGTAGTGAGGCCCATGAACCCAGACCCGGCAGTGCTGTTGCTCCATCTTTACCCTTCCTTGATCCCTAAAGCAAGATCAACGCCTCCTGGGTCACATTCTGATAGCAACTAGGGCAGCCATAGCCCAAAATTGGAAAGTCACTACCCCCTGCCCTTTCTAGGATCATATCCAAAATTCAGCACAGCTTTTAAATGGAGACAATAGATGTGCTGTATTCCACTTCAGCTCCTATTATGAAATGGTTTAAGTGGCACAAATATATACTATAGGTGGTGCGAGAGCGACCGGGGATCCAACCTCCTCCTCCCCGGTGCCATCACTATCAGTGCTACTTGAATCCTCTACATGCTGATATTATTTTTTTTGTAACTGGTTCAGCTAAGCTAACTATAGCAACTTTTTCCACGGTCTTTTATACCCTGTTTTTACAAGTGTCAAATATTTATATATGGTAAGACTCATTGAGCAACTCCCCTTCACTCCTTTTGTCTGTACCCTTTCCATTTTTTTCATTTTTCTGTACCCCAAATAACTTGCTAAGTTTTGTTCAATGAAAATTATTGATGGAAAAAAAAAAAAAAAACAGAAAGTGTCAATCATCAACTTACAAACACTGCTGCTGTACACTGGCAGTTGCCAGACAGAGTCATCATTTTTCAGTGGTTTTTTAGAAGGATTCCCCTAACGTTTGCAGATTCTCGCAGGTTGGTACAGACCAGAGGAAAACTGCATTTTGATCAGACGATAAGCCTCATGCTGTAACATTTTCTATTCCACTATCCACTTCTGGAACAAGTGCTGAAATGCTGACATCACAGGAGTAAAGAAGAATGTTGCAGCTTCCCTCGGGGTGTATAAAGCAGTAAAGATGGAAGGGGAAAGGGGAGTTGTGTTGGCAATAGAGCCTGGCTGTATACTGGGAAATCTTTGGACAATCTCAGTTGAAAACACTAATGGACAAGTACAGAGTTTGGGCCTGAACTAGAATTGTCCAGGAAGCGTAATCTATTTTTATTTTTCCTCTCAAAACCACTATAGAAAATAGTCTAGATTGTAGATTTTATCGAACACCATGAATTAAGATAAATCTTTTCATATAATCTGGTGTAATTCTTCCAATAATATGTACACTTTAAAGACATTTTTATAAAATAACCCCTTTATCTGTCCGTTTCCATTTTTGCAGAACTGAATTCTCAGTTTAGGAACGGAAGTGAGTGGAGTGGTGGTAATTCCTATGCGGATCGATAGAGAGATGTTGCAGTCACACATCAGTCTGTCACAGTCAGGCACCAGGAAGATTAGAAACAGACTCTCTCTGCTGTATTATGAGCCATCATCTAAAGCTTTGTCTTCCTCTTCATCGAGTTGCTTCAGTTTTTCCTCCACCTCGGGGGGGACAGTTACTTCTAGGAGGTTTTCCATGCCGGGCGCTGGCTCATCACCTATCAGAACCTGACACACAGAGTCCAAGAAAATCTCATTAATCATTGTGACATTACACAGTATGGAACCCACAGGGTGCTGAAGATAAGAAGCCCACGTTTCACAAGCGTTCATTCCCACGTGAACATGCTGGATGTATGAACTTTAATACAGGAAGATTGTGGAATTAACACATTTCTTTGTGAAACAATCTGGGAGGAGCCTCAAATCACTACTGGGTGCTGCTGGGGACCCTGCTCCATCCACTATATAAGTCTCAGTTTGTGGCTTCCTGCTGCCTCCATTCCCCTCCTCACATCATGTCACCGCCCCTGTCACATGCATCCCTGTCCTCACTAACACATCACTCATCTTCTGATATACTCTGTGCTGCTGGGGACCCTGCTCCTTCCACTATATAACTCTCAGTCTGTGGCTTCCTGCTGCCTCCATTCCCCTCCTCACATCATGTCACATGCAGCCCTGTCACATGCAGCCCTGTCCTCACTAACACATCACTCATCTCCTGATATACTCTGTGCTGCTGGGGGACTCTGCTCCTTCCACTATATAACTGTCAGTCTGTGGCTTCCTGCTGCCTCCATTCCCCTCCTCACATCATGTCACCGCCCCTGTCACATGCAGCCCTGTCCTCACTAACACATCACTCATCTCCTGATATACTCTGTGCTGCTGGGGGACCCTGCTCCTTCCACTATATAACTCTCAGTTTGTGGCTTCCTGCTGCCTCCATTCCCCTCCTCACATCATGTCACTGCCCTGTCACATGCAGCCCTGTCCTCACTAACACATCACTCATCTCCTGATATACTCTGTGCTGCTGGAGGACCCTGCCCCTTTTACTATATAACTCTCAGTCTGTGGCTTCCTGCTGCCTCCATTGCCCTCCTCACATCATGTCACTGTCCCTGTCACATGCAGCCCTGTCCTCACTAACACATCACTCATCTCCTGATATACTCTGTGCTGCTCAGGACCCTGCTCCTTCCACTATATAACTGTCAGTCTGTGGCTTCCTGCTGCCTCCATTCCCCTCCTCACATCATGTCACTGCCCCTGTCACATGAGCTCAGACATCTTAGCAGACAACTGTTGGATTGGAGATAAAAAATAATACACAGCGTTACCTAAAGAATGTGTTACAGCGCCTCCTTCTGTACTAGTGCGTATTAATATTCTACATAATTGCTGGTCCATCTATTGGAAGCCTAATCTATTATGAGCAACACATAGTTAAGCTGACAGAGGAACTATAAGAGGTATATTTGTTAATATGACGAGATAACCCAGGCTAATCCGCTGTTCATGTTAGTTCGGACAGAAGGTGGCACTGACCTGTATGACCTTTTCACACGCCCTCTTCACATCAGCCTGGGTCTCCCAGGAGTGCAGAGACCTCAGGATCAGGTACGTACCCCGATCTTTCAGATTACGTCGCCCATCCGGGATAGCACAGAGCTGTAGGGACAGGGAATATACTAAGTAATAATAATAATGTAAAACACAACTGATTGAGTAAGTTACACCCAGCACGAGGAATCAGAGACTTGTATCTGGGATTACACATCTACACCAAAGAATGTGATGGAATGGGGTTTATATAACTATATCCTTAAACACAAAACAAAAAAAAGAAAACAAGCATCAAATATAAAACTATATATATTATATATATATTTATTAAAATAGTCTCTCACAAGTCATCACATGCAATGCATAAAATAAACAAAATACATCACAAATATAAAGCAATGACAACTATCACTAAACAATTTTAAGAAATCTAATGCAATCAAATACCATCATATGAGTATTTGTTGTTATGCAGATCCTACAAAGGACAAAAATCAGACGATAATTCTTACAATTCAGGAAATAAATATCCAATAATGAAGACGGATATATATATATAACCTCCGTTTACTATAACACACAATAATAAAAAAAATCAGCCCCTCTATCTTTACTTCTGGTTTATAACAATTGCTCCATGAATACAGCTTGTGAGCAGGGTTCTCTTACCTCTCTGTCTGTATGTATTACCCAGTATTGTTTTATTAATGTTTGTTCCCAATTGTGAATCGCTACGTAATCTGCTGGCGCAATATCAAATAAATGTTGAAGATGATGATTGCGCGTATCCAGTTGTGAACGGATGAATATATAGAATTGGAAGTGTGGGCGACAGCATGTGAGCTGAGGCTTTCCCTGTTACACCCTAGCGTGACTGTCAGAGTGTGTGACAGCAATGTGTACAGCCGACAGGTCTATAGGTAGAGTGACGGTCCTGAGGGACAGAAAGTGTCAGTTCTTGAGACTATGTAAATCACTGCCTTCCTGTGAACTGTACTGTGCAGGAAAGGAGATTTAATAAAGATGGTCCTGTGTTCTGTGAAAACCAACACATGAAAAGCACAGGTAACACCTTGTACTCCTGCAGCACAGGTAACACCTTGTACTCCTGCAGCACAGGTAACACCTTGTACTCCTGCAGCACAGGTAACACCTTGTACTCCTGCAGCACAGGTAACACCTTGTACACCTACAGCACAGGTAGCACCTTGTACTCCTGCAGCACAGGTAACACCTTGTACTTCTGCAGCACAGGTAACACCTTGTACTGCTGCAGCACAGTGCACTTCACGAGCATTCTCTTATAGCCCTATTGTAGCGTACGGAGTATAAGCGCTTCTGACAGAAAGTATGCGCAGGTCTATTCTCATACATTCGTTTCTGTGAGTGTAGCAGGCTGAGAATGCACATTAAATGCTATTTTGCTGCTTTTCTCTTCTACCTTCACTTTCTCCTAAACCTGAGGGAGTTATTATACCCTGAAGATAAGCTGACTTCTGCTAAGAACATCGTACCTGCATTATATGGCACTGATTAATCAATTACTACACTATAAGGACATCTCTCCTCGGGACTGAATCTTGCTTTGCTCGGGGGTAAGGTGTCAGAGAGTCCTAAGGCTCCATAGCAGCATCCGTTTCCCAGAATAATGCAGCTAAACATTATTACTCCACGTAATACCAGGTATTGCTGTATCTCCTCTATCACACAGGTGCCATGTTGTATTGGCAAATATATATATCTATCTTTTCCGGATTCAGTGTTTGAGGAATGACTACTACTCCAGCTCCGTCACTCCCACCAAACTGTCACTATTGTAGCGATCAGCAAAATGAATACAGATTGTAAATAAGAGAAAAGTAGAAATACGTTGTCTCAGGATAAACACAGAATAAAGAGTGTATTATCTCACCAGTTGTAGACACTCTATCAGCATCTTCCTGATATCAGGGTCCAGTTCCCTCTGTTTGTCCTCCGAAAGATACTGCAGATCAGGGGGGAGGACTGAGGAAGACAAAAGTGACAGAATAAAAAGAAGAAGCAATCAGTAATTTTCCAGACACAATAATCAGCAACCTGGGGACCTGTAACCACCTTCAGGCACTGAGCCCCCCCCCCCCTCCCCCCCCCCCCTAAACAATCGCAGCTCTTCCCTTCTTACCCGTTAATCCTTTTTAACTACACTTGACTCACACACCTGACATACACTATTACATTACAGCAGGGCTTTCCAGTTGTAATAACCAGCAGCTACACCATCAACATACCAACCAAGTTTTTTGTACACTATCACAACAAGAACTCCGTCTCCTCTTACACCAACTCAACAGTTGTTTACATACCCTGCCACAAGACGAGCCCAGTTCTCTCTCTACGCTGAAAATAACACAACATGGCTTTCTTTCTAAATCAGCACAATGGCCAACAGAGCATAATCATAAGCCAATATTCCACCTACACTGTAACCAACACAACTGGGCTTTCCATCCAAACTGTCACCATCATAACTCAACTGTGACTGGATCACTTATAAATAACTTATTTGTGGCTGGATCATGTAATATATTGTAGAATAATTTATTGTAGAAATACATTTAAATCAGAGGTGCAGGCACCAATGTATAAGTTACATTGGGATATGTTTTGTATGGAAGTGTCATTATTGTTTGTAAATTCGCTAGAGGAAGCCTGTTTGCTGATAGCAGGAAATGCTAAGCAAGTCTTTATGTAAAGTGACAAACACCTGTTTAGCCTGTATACCCAGCAGGGGGCCTCTGCCTGGCGTGACTTCATCTCAGATAATGCAAGCATCAAGTTTTAGCACATAACAGAGTAGTGTAAATGTTGTTAGCTTTGCATTGCATGTAAATCCATGTTTGGGAAACATATCATATCATGATACTAAAAATAACTCAGACCTCAGGGGTCTGGTTTACTCTGTGAGGCCGTGTCCAAACTGTATAAGAAGAGAGACCTTGTACACCACTGAAATGTATCCTCATGCTTGTTCCATCTGCCCTGTTAACTGGTACCTTCAATCAGTGTGACTGCAAATAAACATCACTTGCTTCAAAGACCTGCTTGAGAACTTCTCTATGCTGAAAATCCTGTGATCTACAGATTAGACCCAACTCTAATCCGTTCCTGGCTGTCTGTGTTTTGGACCCAGCTTTACGGTACCACCACTCTGCCCGCTAGCCAGCAGCTCTGCCCAGTGTGATAGGCCAGGGGGCAAACCATCCACAGCAACCCTAATCTATAGTGAGAGGTCAGGGGTACCAGCCCAGGTACACCAGCAAGGGGGAACCCCAGCAGTGACAGTTACCCAGAAGGAAACCGATGCTGAATGCCGGTACAGTTCCCAGCAACAACAGACAGGGATGACATAGGTGGTCCATACTGTCACATCAACTTTTTACTAAAATAGCACTGACACAACCTTACAAACACTAACACGCACACAAGCTGGCTTTCTCCATACCAAGCTTTTTTCTTTTTTACACCATCTCAACAACAACCCAGTCTCTGCTTACATTATCAAAACCAGCACCAGGCCCAACAGAGCTTTCATCAAACGCATAATCATAAGACACTTTCCTCCTACCACGTATGCAACACAATTAGGTTTTCCATCTGAGCTTTCACCATCATAACTCAGCTTTTACCCTAAAACTGCTCTGACACAATCTTTCCTGCTGTACGTAGAGATCAATAATTATGGGCTGGTTGAAAAGGACTCATTCTATTCTGTGCCTGTTGCTCTATTACACGTCTTACTTTCCATCTCCTCGTCGGTGTACTCCTCTCCACCGGCCAATGGCAGCAACAAGAAGGGCAGCAAATCCACATCATTTCCCAGCAACCAGGCATGGTCTCCTGAAACAAATCCCATAGGATCCAATAATGAGAGACAGAACATCAAAATATGAGCTAGAATCATAGACCAATGGAGGTACATTTCTTGGCTTGTGAATGAAGTTAAATAATAGCCCTTTAATAGCAATAACTGCACAAAGAAAACTTGTATTTGTAATAATAGGTGGAAGTAGGGCTGCACACCCCAATGTACAATGTGCCATATGTATTGTGCAAAACCCTGTGGCAGATGTGAGCCCTTCTAGAAGCTCCCATTAGGAACCAGGAGGAACAGAATGCCATACTGAGGGATACTGCAGTCTACTGCTTACTGGCATGGAGAGAGAAGAGAGTCACAAGGTAACAGGGAGCTGGGTTACTGCAGGTAGAAAGGGGGCGAGGGTCACTCAGACACAGGGGTGCTCTGGTGCCTGGGTCACCAACAGGCACAGGGGAGGGGGCTTCCGGTGCCCAGATCATGCATAGGCATAGGGGCATCAGGAGCTCATGACGCGCACAGGCACATGGGGGCTTCCGGTGCGCTCAAAGACACAGGGGCTTCCGGTGCTAAAGACACATAGCTACAAACACAAGAATTTAGAGAGGTGTTGGTGTAACTCACGGTGATTAAAGCAGCAGTTCCTCAGTGTCCCCACAATTCCCCCTCTGAGCTTAACCGATCCTTGGTTATGGGTATATGGGAGAAGACGCTGGATCACACACCTAGGGCACAAGATACCCAAACATCAGACAAGGAAAGCCAGAGCTGGACACTTACATATATCTCCTGTATCAGATGCATTGGGGCAGTAATTGTACTGGTGAGGTGGGGGCATTTGGGGTAGTAGGCTATGTCATTGTACTGGTGAGGTGGGGGCATTTGGGGTAGTAGGCTATGTCATTGTACTGGTGAGGTGGGGGTATTTGGGGTAGTAGGCTATGTCATTGTACTGGTGAGGTGGGGGTATTTGGGGTAGTAGGCTATGTCATTGTACTGGTGAGGTGGGGGAATTTGGGGTAGTAGGCTATGTCATTGTACTGGTGAGGTGGGGGTATTTGGGGTAGTAGGCTATATCATTGTACTGGTGAGTTGGGGGTATTTGGGGTAGTAGGCTATGTCATTGTACTGGTGAGGTGGGGGCATTTGGGGTAGTAGGCTATGTCATTGTACTGGTGAGGTGGGGGCATTTGGGGTAGTAGGCTATGTCATTGTACTGGTGAGGTGGGGGTATTTGGGGTAGTAGGCTATATCATTGTACTGGTGAGGTGGGGGTATTTGGGGTAGTAGGCTATGTCATTGTACTGGTGAGGTGGGGGTATTTGGGGTAGTAGGCTATGTCATTGTACTGGTGAGTTGGGGGTATTTGGGGTAGTAGGATATGTCATTGTACTGGTGAGGTGGGGGCATTTGGGGTAGTAGGCTATATCATTGTACTGGTGAGGTGGGGGTATTTGGGGTAGTAGGCTATGTCATTGTACTGGTGAGTTGGGGGTATTTGGGGTAGTAGGCTATGTCATTGTACTGGTGAGGTGGGGGTATTTGGGGTAGTAGGCTATGTCACTGTACTGGTGAGGTGGGGGTATTTGGGGTAGTAGGCTATGTCATTGTACTGGTGAGGTGGGGGTATTTGGGGTAGTAGGCTATATCATTGTACTGGTGAGGTGGGGGCATTTGGGGTAGTAGGCTATGTCATTGTACTGGTGAGGTGGGGGTATTTAGGGTAGTAGGCTATGTCATTGTACTGGTGAGGTGGGGGTATTTGGGGTAGTAGGCTATGTCATTGTACTGGTGAGGTGGGGGCATTTGGGGTAGTAGGCTATGTCATTGTACTGGTGAGGTGGGGGTATTTAGGGTAGTAGGCTATGTCATTGTACTGGTGAGGTGGGGGTATTTGGGGTAGTAGGCTATGTCATTGTACTGGTGAGGTGGGGGTATTTAGGGTAGTAGGCTATGTCATTGTACTGGTGAGGTGGGGGCATTTGGGGTAGTAGGCTATGTCATTGTACTGGTGAGGTGGGGGCATTTGGGGTAGTAGGCTATATCATTGTACTGGTGAGGTGGGGGCATTTGGGGTAGTAGGCTATATCATTGTACTGGTGAGGTGGGGGCATTTGGGGTAGTAGGCTATATCATTGTACTGGTGAGGTGAGGGCATTTGGGGTAGTAGGCTATATCATTGTACTGGTGAGGTGGGGGCATTTGGGGTAGTAGGCTATGTCATTGTACTGGTGAGGTGGGGGCATTTGGGGTAGTAGGCTATGTCATTGTACTGGTGAGGTGAGGGCATTTGGGGTAGTAGGCTATATCATTGTACTGGTGAGGTGGGGGCATTTGGGGTAGTAGGCTATATTATTGTACTGGTGAGGTGGGGGTATTTGGGGTAGTAGGCTATATCATTGTACTGGTGAGGTGGGGGCATTTGGGGTAGTAGGCTATATCATTGTACTGGTGAGGTGGGGGCATTTGGGGTAGTAGGCTATGTCACTGTACTGGTGAGGTGGGGGCATTTGGGGTAGTAGGCTATATCATTGTACTGGTGAGGTGGGGGCATTTGGGGTAGTAGGCTATATCATTGTACTGGTGAGGTGGGGGCATTTGGGGTAGTAGGCTATGTCACTGTACTGGTGAGGTGGGGGCATTTGGGGTAGTAGGCTATGTCATTGTACTGGTGAGGTGGGGGCATTTGGGGTAGTAGGCTATGTCATTCTACTGGTGAGGTGGGGGCATTTGGGGTAGTAGGCTATGTCATTGTACTGGTGAGGTGGGGGCATTTGGGGTAGTAGGCTATATCATTGTACTGGTGAGGTGGGGGCATTTGGGGTAGTAGGCTATGTCATTGTACTGGTGAGGTGAGGGCATTTGGGGTAGTAGGCTATATCATTGTACTGGTGAGGTGGGGGCATTTGGGGTAGTAGGCTATATTATTGTACTGGTGAGGTGGGGGTATTTGGGGTAGTAGGCTATATCATTGTACTGGTGAGGTGGGGGCATTTGGGGTAGTAGGCTATATCATTGTACTGGTGAGGTGGGGGCATTTGGGGTAGTAGGCTATGTCACTGTACTGGTGGGGGCATTTGGGGTAGTAGGCTATATCATTGTACTGGTGAGGTGGGGGCATTTGGGGTAGTAGGCTATATCATTGTACTGGTGAGGTGGGGGCATTTGGGGTAGTAGGCTATGTCACTGTACTGGTGAGGTGGGGGCATTTGGGGTAGTAGGCTATGTCATTGTACTGGTGAGGTGGGGGCATTTGGGGTAGTAGGCTATGTCATTCTACTGGTGAGGTGGGGGCATTTGGGGTAGTAGGCTATATCATTGTACTGGTGAGGTGGGGGCATTTGGGGTAGTAGGCTATGTCATTGTACTGGTGAGGTGGGGGCATTTGGGGTAGTAGGCTATGTCACTGTACTGGTGAGGTGGGGGCATTTGGGAGAGTACACTGGGTAATGTATACTTGTGTTTGGTAGTGCACATCATTAGGGAAGTGAATGGAGACAGACGATAGCGGTGGAAGGAAGTGAGTGGGAGGGGCAAGTGGAGCGTTTGGAGGGAATTGTCTGAGGATGGGGCGGGGTAGGCAAGTGTGAAAAGAAGGTGAGCTTTCAGGGAGCATTTGGTGTTTGGAGTGAGACTGGTTGGGCAGGGCTGGGACCTTTAAATATGGGGAGTAGTGCGGCTAAAGTCCTGAAGGTGGAAGTGTGAGGTGGTAATAGGAGAAAGGGCCAAGTTCAGGTGGGCGAGAGTTTTTTGATTCGGTGGGAGGACGCGTTAACGAGGGCTTTAGAAGTGAGGGTATTAATATAAAGCAAATGTTTCTACAGATTTCAGTTTTGCATTTATTTTAATTATTGGTACTGTCACAAAACGAGTTTGAGAACATCCTAACCAGCCTGTCCCTCGTTTCTCACAAAATGTGGATTATAGCATGTACTTTTTATAGCCCTTGCTTTTGTTCCCCAGCTTAACAGAGTACAACTGCAGAGGGCTAATTAGTATCCATTGTTTTCGTCTACAACTGGCAGGGAAGGTTCTGTAGAAGTACAACTCATCTCCACTAACCTCTCCAACCCCCCTAGTCCAGCACTCACCAATGTTTAACAAGGAGAGGCCCAGGGGTTTGCCCAGGGAGGGGAAATTCTGTGGAAAATTAACCCTAGATATAAGGAGCCACTCCAAGTGGGGAAGATATATTAATTCTGAGATTTGATTCATGGAAGGTGCAGTGTAGCTGGTTTTTAGTTTTCGTTCTCTACCAATGGACTATAGCAGCAGCTAAGAGAAGAACTCCATGGGTCTTTAAGTTAGGACATCCAGGTGACTGTAGCTCCTTAAGCTACTCGGTTAAGGGACAGATAATGTGATAAACCTGCCTGGCATTTATTTACTTTGTGTACATTATATTCTAGTGTTATTTTTATTAAAATAAATGTACTGTTGAACTTTTCTAACTGCATTTGCCTGAGTGACTAACAAGAACCTTAGAAGGTACTGGGTAGGCTTTCCTGGCTTAGGAAGGAACCCGTGGGTGGCCAGCCAGAGTGAAGTGGGTAGAATTGGGCCAGAAAACCCGGTACCTTCACAGGTACATATTAAGTAACAAGGTGGCTATATATTCACCTTTTCAATCACCCTAAAGATAACCAACACAAATAGCTCCTGCGTAGGATCCTGGAGTATCCAGCGACATTCGAGAGAGTAGGCAAGTATGACTTTTATGCTGTGGATGTACATTTGTATGTTATTTATTGTGACTTGTATTGGATATAGTATTGATGTACATTGTATGGGTAAAGAGGGCGTGGACAGATTAGCTACGAGGAAGAGGCAGAAAACCTTTATAAATGTACATGCCTCCCATGGGGTCACACGCGTGTGTCACGTACAGAGTTCCTGGTGCCGACATGTAACTTTATCTGTACTTGTGTACTGCAGTCAATGCGTTTTCTCACCTAGTCCTGTCCAGTATAAAGTCTCTGCCTTCCGATAGCTGAGTCAGGTTGCACAGAAGAGGCCCAAGATAGTCCAGCTTAGCTGTCAGGTTGTACTTGGGACTACAGATCATTTCCAGAAGCTGATTCAGTCCCAGAGGTTTTAATGCAGAGAGAACAGAGCGGCAGGTGTCCTCCTCGCGGCTCAGGTTGCAGAGCGCTGTACAGACAGAATCAGCATAAATATACTGAGGATCATACAGGCGACTGATCAGCGTAGTGAGAAGAGTAGGGATGTCTAGCAGAGCAGGGTGAGTGCATGGGTCAGAGGTCATATTCACCAGTATGTGGTAGGAATCCTGGACAACTGGTGGTGATGGGTCAGAGGTCAGATCTAGCAGAGGTTGTAGTAATCCTGGTAGATCACACAGACTCCTCCTCCCCTGAGGTGTCGCACTCACACCCAGCAGGTACTCCAGGGCCTGGCTCTTCACATCGGCCCGAGTGTCTGGGCTCAGAAAGGAGAGGAACTCGCAGCAAAGCGATGGATCCATAAGTGGCCTACACCTGAGGATGGAGAATGAGAGATGAGCGCTATGGAGCACAGGTCATAAACCAACATTCAAACCGAACAAAGACACAGAGGGCAGCACAATAGCTCAGTGGTGTGTAGGTTAATTTGCTGGTATCAAATTGACCCTAGTGTGTGTGTGTGTGTGTAACTTATGGAATTCAGACGGTAAGCTCCAATGGGGCAGGGACTGATATGAGTATGTTCTCTGTACAGCGCTGCAGCATTAGTGGCGCTATGTAAATATATGATGATAACGACACATGAGGCTGATGAAGAAGGACCTATAGCGGCGGTTCCCAAAGTGTGCGCCGCGGCTCCCAGGGGTGCCGCGGCGCTGTCACTGGGGTGCCGTGGGCCAGCCCAAAAAAAAAGAAAGAAAACAGAAACTTACCAATCCGTGCGGCGCCGGGACCCAGCAGCCTCCTTTCTCCCGCAGCTGTCACTGACGTCATTCAGTGACAGCTTGCCTGGCGCGGGGCAGAGGGAGGGGGACAGAGGACAGAGGAGGACAGATGGCAAAGGAGGAGGACAGAGGGCAGACCAGGAGGACAGATGGCAGAGGAGGAGGGGGACAGAGGGCAGACCAGGAGGACAGATGGCAGAGGAGGAGGGGGACAGAGAGCAGACCGAGGGCAGAGGAGGAGGAGGACAGATGGCAAAGGAGGAGGACAGATGGCAAAGGAGGAGGACAGATGGCAAAGGAGGAGGACAGATGGCAGAGGAGAAGGGGGACAGAGGGCAGACCAGGAGGACAGATGGTAGAGGAGGAGGGGGACAGAGGGCAGACCAGGAGGACAGATGGCAGAGGAGGAGGGGGACAGAGAGCAGACCGAGGGCAGAGGAGGAGGAGGAGGACAGATGGCAAAGGAGGAGGACAGAGGGCAGAGGAGGAGGGGGACAGAGGAGGAGGGGGACAGATGGCAGAGGAGGACAGATGGCAGACCAGGAGGACAGAGAGGAGGAGGACAGATGGCAGACCAGGAGGACAGAGAGCAGAGGAGGAGGACAGATGGCAGACCAGGAGGACAGAGAGCAGAGGAGGAGGACAGATGGCAGACCAGGAGGACAGAGAGCAGAGGAGGAGGACAGAGAGCAGAGGAGGAGGACAGATGGCAGACCAGAAAGCAGAGAAGGAGGACAGATGGCAGACCAGGAGGACAGAGAGCAGAGGAAGAGGACAGATGGCAGACCAGGAGGACAGAGAGCAGAGGAGGAGGACAGATGGCAGACCAGGAGGACAGAGAGCAGAGGAGGGGGACAGAGGGCAGAGGAGGAGGGCAGAGGAAGGGGACAGAGGGCAGAGGAGGGGGACAGAGGGCAGAGGAGGGGGACAGAGAGCAGAGGAGGAGGGCAGAGAGCAGAGGAGGACAGAGAGCAGAGGAGGAGGACAGATGGCAGACCAGGAGGACAGAGAGCAGAGGAGGAGGGCAGAGGAGGGGGACAGAGGGCAGAGGAGGGGGACATATGGCAGAGGAGGAGGACAGATGGCAGAGGAGGGGGCCAGCGTGACAAGAGGGCAGAGGAGGGTGCCAGCGTGACAGAGGGCAGAGGAGGGGGCCAGCGTGACAGAGAGGGCAACGTGAGAGAGGGCAGTGTGCCTGGATGCAGAGGGGGTAGTGAGCCTGGTTGCAGAGGGGGCAGTGTGCCTGGACATCGTGAGAGAGGGCAGAGGAGGGGGGGACATCGTGAGAGGGGGCAGAGGAAGGGGGACATCATGAGAGGGGGCAGAGGAGGGGGACAGCGTGGCAGAGGGGGCAGTGTGTCTGGATGCAGAGGGGGCAGAGTGCCTGAGGGCAAAGTGTCTGGATGCAGAGGAGGCATTTTTGCATACAACTAAATAAGTATTTCTGTCGTGACCTAAATACTTATTACAACTTTTTGACCCAACTACCTCTAAAACAGGACTGTTATTTTGGAGGGGTGCCTTGAAAAAATTTGGAGACTCTAAGGGTGCCGCAAACTGCAAAAGTTTGGGAACCACTGACCTATAGTAATATAGTGGCGTACAGTACAGGTAATTATAATACACTGGGGGGCAGCACAGGTAATATAATACACTGGGGGGCAGCACAGGTAATATAATACACTGGGGGGCAGCACAGGTAATATATAATACACTGGGTGGACAGCACAGGTAATATATAATACACTGGGTGGGCAGCACAGGTAATATATAATACACTGGGTGGGCAGCACAGGTAATATATAATACACTGGGTGGGCAGCACAGGTAATATATAATACACTGGGTGGGCAGCACAGGTAATATATAATACACTGGGTGGGCAGCACAGGTAATTATAATACACTGGGGGGGCAGCACAGGTAATATATAATACACTGGGGGGGCAGCACAGGTTATATATAATACACTGGGGGGCAGCACAGGTTATATATAATACACTGGCGGGGCAGTACATGTAATATAATACACTGGGGGGGACAGCACAGTCAATATAATACGCTGGGGGGGGGGGGTGGTCAGCATATGTAGTATACACCGGAAGGGATACAGATAATATAATACACTGGGGGGGGCAGCACAGGTAATATATAATACACTGGGTGGGCAGCACAGGTAATATATAATACACTGGGGGGGCAGCACAGGTTATATATAATACACTGGGGGGGCAGCACAGGTTATATATAATACACTGGGGGGGCAGTACATGTAATATAATACACTGGGGGGGGGGGCAGCATATGTAGTATACACCGGGAGGGATACAGATAATATAATACACTGGGTGGGGGGCAGCATAGGTAATATATAATACACTGTGGGGGGGGGGCAGCACAGGTAATATAATACACTGGGGGGGGGACAGCACAGTCAATATAATACACGGGGGGGGGGGTCAGCATATGTAGTATACACCGGGAGGGATACAGATAATACAATACACTGGGGGGGGGGGAGCAGCACAGGTAATATGATACACTGGGGGGGAGGGCAGCACAGGTAATATATAATACACTGGGGGGGCAGCACAGGTTATATATAATACACTGGGGGGGCAGCACAGGTTATATATAATACACTGGGGGGGCAGCACAGGTTATATATAATACACTGGGTGGGCAGCACAGGTAATATAATACACTGGGGGGGACAGCGGAGTCAATATAATACACTGGGGGGGGGCAGCACAGGTAATATATAATACACTGGGGGGCAGCACAGGTAATATAATATACTGGGGGGCAGCACAGGTAATATAATATACTGGGGGGCAGCACAGGTAATATATAATACACTGGGGGGCAGCACAGGTAATATATAATACACTGGGGGGGGCAGCACAGGTTATATATAATACACTGGGGGAGGGCAGCACAGGTAATATATAATACACTGGGGGGGGCAGCACAGGTTATATATAATACACTGGGGGGGGGCAGCACAGGTAATATATAATACACTGGGGGGCAGCACAGGTTATATATAATACACTGGGGGGGGCAGCACAGGTTATATATAATACACTGGGTGGGCAGCACAGGTTATATATAATACACTGGGGGGCAGCACAGTCAATATAATACACTGGGGGGGGGCAGCACAGGTAATATATAATACACTGGGGGGGCAGCACAGGTTATATATAATACACTGGGGGGCAGTACATGTAATATAATACACTGGGGGGGGGCAGCACAGGTTATATATAATACACTGGGGGGGGCAGCACAGGTAATATATAATACACTGGGGGGGCAGTACATGTAATATAATACACTGGGGGGGGCAGCACAGGTTATATATAATACACTGGAGGGGCAGCACAGGTTATATATAATACACTGGGGGGGCAGTACATGTAATATAATACACTGGGGGGGGGCAGCACAGGTTATATATAATACACTGGGGGGGCAGCACAGGTTATATATAATACACTGGGGGGGCAGCACAGTCAATATAATACACTGGGGGGGGGGCAGCACAGGTAATATATAATACACTGGGGGGGCAGCACAGGTTATATATAATACACTGGGGGGGCAGTACATGTAATATAATACACTGGGGGGGGCAGCACAGGTTATATATAATACACTGGGGGGGCAGCACAGGTAATATAATATACTGGGGGGCAGCACATGTAATATATAATACACTGGGGGGGCAGTACATGTAATATAATACACTGGGGGGGGCAGCACAGGTTATATATAATACACTGGGGGGCAGCACAGGTAATATAATATACTGGGGGGCAGCACATGTAATATATAATACACTGGGGGGGCAGCACAGGTAATATATAATACACTGGGGGGCAGCACAGGTTATATATAATACACTGGGGGGGCACCACAGGTTATATATAATACACTGGGGGGGGCAGTACATGTAATATAATACACGGGGGGGGGGGGGGGCAGCATATGTAGTATACACCGGGAGGGATACAGATAATATAATACTCACTGTATGGCACATGTGAATCTTCTGGACTCTTATATGACGTCATGAACGCACTCTAATGACCAGATGGGCGGGATTACAGGGCACACAATTAGCATTAGATTGATGCACAGCGCAGTCTGCGGCTCTCGGGCGGCGGCCATGTTGTCGGAGCCCGGGGCCAACGCAGAGTCCTCTAAGATTTTTTCCGGCAACAAATATAAGATGAATAAAGGACCAAGAGAAGAGTTACTGATAGATAATACTGGTAGCTCGCACTTAGATAGTTCCAATTAATTTATTTCAGGTGACAGCAGCTAACCCTGCATAGAAGATTATATATTCAGAATATCTACAGAGCCGTTATGTATTATATACACATATATATATATATTTATGTCATAACACCCAACATGGGGGGGGGGGGTGACAATGGCCCCCTCCAGGCTGACCTGTACTCCCCAAAAACACCATTTCTGAACAGAATACCTCCCAACTTTCCTAACAACTGGGACAGAGCCCTGAAATCAGGACAGTTGGGAGGTTTGGTCAGATAAATAAATAAGCCCTGTGGCCAGTAGAATGTATATATCTATAGGTAATATACAGCAGGTAGATAGTACACCGATCAGCCACAACAGTGATGTGAATAACATTGATTATCTCGTCACTTTGTCACCCAACGAGGAGTGAGATATATTAGGCTGCATGTGTACAGTCAGGTCATGGTGTTGATGTGTTGGAAGCAGTAAAAATGGGCAACGTAAGGATCTGAGCGACAGGTTAGAGGGATGGGTGTCCAAGGCTCATTGAAGAGCTAGCCCATCTGGTCCAATTCCACAGAAGAGCTACTTGTGACTGGATCACTTTTATGGTATAAATTTATTTAAAGGAAATAGAGCAGGGCGCTGATTTATATCATAGCAATGTACTGATTTTACTATATCGTGTGCAGAGCCGGATTAACAATAGGGCTAAAGGGGCTATAGCCCAGGGGCCTCGGGCAGCTCGGTGGCCCGCCGACATTTAACGGGTCTCTGACTGTCACTTGTTGAAGGAAAATGGTAGGCAGCTAACAGCAAATGTTATGCTGTTAACTGCCTGCTGTCACTGTAGGACTTACTGCGTAATTGCTACAGGGAGTGGAACAACAGGAGGAGGTAAGTTCACGGGAGGCCTCATGGGGGGGCCTCACAGTATCCTTTGCCCGGGGGCCTCCCTTCCCTTAATCCGGCCCTGATCGTGTGTCACTTTGTAGAGGAATGGCATTAATTTCTGAGGTATTTCTCAAAAAATGCTTATTGCATCAGAAATTAAGTGTTTTGTGTATTTTGGTAGGGAAATGTCTTGTTTGGGGTTTTGTAACTTGTTTGGGAATTCTCAAGTTAGCAATAGAGTGGAGGAAATGTGTATTCTGCAACTGTCTGAAGAAAGCACACCTGAAGGCTCAGGAAGGTTTAATTAGACTTGCTGTTAGATTTCCTGTGTCTAAAACAAGATGCAGGAAATCACAGCAAGTTTCAGGATATCACAGATAAGTGTAAATATTGTTAGCATTGCATGTAAATCCATGTTTGGGTAAACGTATTGTATACTGTTACTAAAAATAACTCAGACTTCAGGGGGCTGGCTTACCCTGAGAGGCTGTGTCCAAAACTGTATAAGACAGCACTGGTTTGTACTGAATGTATCATTCTTGTACCATCTATACTTCTGGAAAGATTGCTAGTACCACAGACTGGCATTTGAACTGTCCTTCTTAGGACTACTTGAGCAAATAAACATCACTTGCTTCTAAGACCTGCTTAAGAACTACTCCATGCTGAAAATCATGTGACCTACAGCTTAGACCCAACTCTAATCTGTTCCCGGCTGTCTGAGGTTTGGACCCCTTTCCAGCACCACCGCTCTACCCGCTATCCAGCAGCTCTGGCCAGTGTGATAGGCCAGGGGGAATCCATCCACAGGATCCGGATCTATAGTAAGAGGTCAGGGCTACCAGCCCAGGTGCACCATCAATGGGGTAATCTAGCAGTGACAGTTACCCAGAAGGAACACAGTTCTGGATGCCAGTAAGGAGTCCAGTGGTGGCAGCATTTGTAAGCCCTTTATACTGCGGTTAGAGGGTGCATATGGGATAATGAAAGGGAACGGTGGCAAAGTAAGCCCAGCCAGTTCCCAACAACAACAGACAGGGTGGCATAGGTGGTCCATCCTGTCACACTACTGTAGCACAAATTGCTGATAAAGTTAATGCTGGCTATGATAGGTGTCAGAACACACAGAACATCGCAGCTTGTTGCATATGGAGCTGTGTAGCCGCAGACAGATCAGAGTGCCCATGCTGACGCCTGTCCTCGCCGAAAGTGCCTACAATGGGTACATGAGCACCAGAACTGGACCAATGGGCAATGGAAGAAGGTGGCCTGGTCTGATGAATCACATTTTCTTTTACATCATGCGGACAACTGAGTGTGTGTGCATCGTTTACCTGGAGAAGAGACGTCACCAAGAAGGCAAGTCGGCGGAGGCAGTGAATAACCCGGCTCTGGGCAATGTTCTGCTGGAAAACCATGGGTCTTGATATTCATGGGGATGTTACTTTAACACTTACCACCTACCTAAACATTGTTGCAGACCAACTACACCCCTTTGTGGCAATGGTGTTCCCCAATGGCAGTGACCTCTTTCAGCAGGATAATGCGCCGTACCACACTGCAAAACTTGTTCAGAAATGGTTCGAGGAATACGATAAAGAGTTCAAGGTGTTGACTTGGCCTCCAAATTCCCCATATCTCAATCCGAACAAGTATCTGGTGGATGTGCTATAAAAACAAGTCCAAGCCATGGAGGACCCACTTCGCAACTTACAGGACTTAAAGGATCTGCTGCTAACGTCTTGGTGCCAGATACCACAGGACACCTTTAGAGGTCTTGTGGAGACCATGCTTTGATAGGTCAGAGCTGTTGTGGCTGATCGGTGTATAGCTATAGTAGGCATGTATACTATATGGACAAAAGTATTTTGCCATACCTGCTAGAGGTGTATAACATCAAGCACCTAGCCATACAGTTATCATTTGCAAACATTTGTTATACAAAATGGGTTATTCTGAAGAGCTCAGTGACTTCAAATGTGGTACTGTGATAGATGCCACCTTTGCAATAAGACGGTTCGTGAAACTTCATCCCTGCTGGTTTTTCCACGGTCAACTGTAAGTGATGTTATTAAAAAGTGGAAGCATTTAGAAACAACAGGCCACAAAGCAGAAGACTATGTAAAATCACAGAGCGGGGTCAACGACTGCTGAGGTGCATGGTGCGTAAAAGTTGCCAACGCTCTGCTGATTCCATAGCTGAAGAGTTCCGACCTTCCACTGCCATTAATGTAAGCACAAGAACTGTGCGGCGGGAGCTTAATGGAATGGGTTTCCATGGCCGAGCTGCTGCATGCATCCTCACATCACCAAGACCAATGCCAAGCGTCGGATGGAGTGGTGTAAAGCACACCGACACTGGACTGTGAAGCAGTGGAAACGTGTACTGTGGAGTGACGAATCACACTTCTCTGTTTGGCAGACAGATGGGCGTTTATGGGTTTGGCTGATGCCGGGAGAATGTTACCTGCCTGAATGCACTATGCCAACTGTGAAGTTTGGTGGAGGAGGGATAATGGTATGGGGCTGTTTTTCAGTGATTGGGTAGGCAGCTTATCTCAAGTGAAGGGCAATTTTAATGTTTGGAAGCTGTTATCGCTGCAAAAGGGGGACCAACTCCATGTTGAAGTATATGTATTTGAATACAAAACAGACAGAAAGTTGTCAGCGCTTATCCTTTAAACTGCATATCTGTGTGTGTCTAGCAAAATGAAAACATGAGGTATTAGTTCATATTTTGATCAAAAGACTTAAGCCTGCATCCCACGTCAAGGGTACCTCATTATATGCAGGTCCTACACTGACCTATATGCTTTAAACACTATTAAAATGCAGTTAAAATCAGATGCACTCACCTCCCAGGTATAGGGGTCTACATCTAGCAAAGGCTGGCTTGTGAGCCACACCCAAATGTGCCTTAAATAGGCTTGATGGACAGCTGCTATGACAATGTCAGTACAATGTCATTGCAGCCCCTGTTGTTGTAATGGTCAAGCATCCGAATACTTTTGTCCACATATACACACACATATATATATATATATATATATATATATATATATTGTTGAAGTCGTATAATTGGATGAACGAAAGTATATTGGTTTAATATTGGTTTGCCGTGCGTATTGTGAAGCGTACGCCACGTGTTACGTGACGTGGTGCGTTTGCACGGTAAAATACGCACGTACACACTCGCATTACAACAGTTAGTTATTTATATAATTTCATATTGGTTCTGTTACACTGTAATTCAGGAGCAGATAGTATTCGGTTTATTATTAGTCTATATATATATATATATATATATATATATATATATATATATATATATATGTTGATTATATGTACATTGTAGTGTTATTAAAGGTTTAGGTAATAGGAAAGGTGTCATGCCTGATATCATATTGAAGCCCTAATCATCAGCAGCTGTCCGGTGCAGTCGGCGAAGAGATCGCACATTGCATACTTTAGTTATTGATATTAGAGAGTAAAACCTTTGTATGATACTGGCTATGAAAAGGAGCAGACCCCCTGGAGAGAAGACCCCCACCTTTGGATTCCTTAGATTGAATCAACCTATTACCTGTCTGGCCTGGACCCACCCAACGTCTGGACCTATAGAAACAATCTACGTCATCTCTATTGTTCACAATGAAACACTGACTGTATATATATATTAGTTGCATCTCACTGGGGCCTCAGTCAACTCTGACACAATATTCTATACAGAATATTGTCCATCAGGTCCGGTGGGTGCGCAGCGTGCGCAAGCGATTGCATTTGGTATGTACTTATCTTTTGGTATTGGCTGTGCTGTACTGTACTTTATCATGATATAATAATGTATTGAATTGTTGACTATTTACATCTGCTAAAATAAACCACCATGTGCTTTGGACACACATACAATTGATTGGGCAATGCTTATTTTAAAACGATAAAATTACTTTAATAATTTGGGGGCTCGTGAGTTAGGAATTACGTTACCGGCAGGTATGCAACGCTTACGATATTCGGTTCCTCAACAAAGGGTGGATGGACGGACGCGTCGCATAAAGCAGGAAAGAACGCAATGCGTCTAATACCTGTGGTTCACTGTGTGTTGCGAAACCGAATGTCCGTTGTTGCATAGACTGAAGGAACGCTAATTAGAATCTAGGGACAAGAAAGAAAAATGTTTCTTTTTATTGTCGTTTTATGTTTTAAAAGTGTATTGCATTGCTGTGCGTATGTGTAGTTCCTGCTGTGCGTACGCGAACTTCCGGTAGATTTGCCACGTGGTTGAACAATAGTTTTGATAGTTGTTATACTGTAAGAACTTGGTAAAGTCTCTGAAAAGATAGTGCCATTGTTTGGGAAAGTTATTTTCTGTACAGAAAACAAAGGTTATATGTGTGTATGTGAATGAATACATAAAGGAAAAAGTATACTGGTAATTATAGGCAACTATAGGTTTTCGCACGTGCACCCAATACTAATCACGACATTCACTGATAAAGGGTATTGTTTGCTGGAAGGGACAGAGCATTGCGGTGTTATCTGTGGTCCGCATAATGAATCATTGAGCTGTGCAAATCGACCGCATGGCAAGGCCGTGATTGAGTATTGGGAGGGCAGTGTGGTACTATTTGAAAATTGATAGCGCTTTAGTTCAGGTGTGTCTGACGGGGCATGTTAAAAAAAGGTGACCTGACAACAAAGGTTCTGTTCTAGGGCTGAGCAGGATATAAAGAAACCTTTGTGTGAGTGGTGTTCTGTTCTAACAAAGAGCAGGTGATAAAGAGACACCACAGAGTATACTTGGCAGGTATACTCAAAGCGAAAATAACAGGTTTTCGCGGCATTCCCAAATATTAATCGCAAAGTTTACCGATAGTTAGTATCCGTAAGCGGTGCGATCGGACCGCATGGTTGATTTAGTGCAGCCGTGATTGCGACTTGGGAGATGTGGGAGGAAATACGCTGCAACCACTGATATTCTTGATTGATATCTGGTGCTGACAGTGGTAAAGTACTCAAGCTAGGAAGGGCATTGATATCTTAAGGGGACGTGCCTGTTGAAAACGTCCATGAATAAAAAAATCTCTAGTAAGTTCTGTTTGAAAGGAGAACAGGTAAAAGTCTTTTTGCGTAGCGTTGAGAAATAGGTTGTTTTCACAATGGATACGAAGCAAACGTTAGAGATAGTTCATGTTGTGCTGCCTAATGAATGGCCGGTTGGTTCGGCAAAATATGTTATGTATAATAAATACGGTGCGTATGCTACGGCATACTGCGACAAATGGGTCAAGATGACCCGGGAGTGTGTGAAACCTTTCCCAAACATAGGTACTCTTGACTCAGAGGTGTTAAATAATGTTAGAGATAAAGTGCGGTTGATTAAATCAACAAAAACGAGAATTGAACATGATGACTGTTTAAAATTGTGGCAAATGGAAGGTAACACGTGGCAGAGCAGCGAACGCACAGCGGAAGTGAGTGTAAGGAAAAACACGTGTTCAGTGGAAGTAAGCGTACCGGAAACAAGCATTCCGGAAGTGTGCGTTGCAAAGCGTGGCGAACTGAGCGCAAACACGCCCCCGATAAATTCGGTCGGGGCGGGAAGCACAGCCAATACCAAAAATGTAAAAATGGTAACTAGTAACTTGTATGGTGTTTTAAGTAATGTTAAAAGTAATGTTTCAGGACAAAGAAGAGGAACGGTCCCACCAGCAGGGGCAGCTGCTGAAAGTGGTGAGAATAATGAAAAGGTTAACACAGGGGGAGACATTCATTGTACTGCAACAGCAATTCCAGCAACTAGGTCAGAACAGAGTGATTTGGTAGGCTTATATCCCATCCGCAGAACAGCAGTTCCCAATGGGAAAGCGGACAGAGATGGTGTAGTTCCCATGAAACAAGTAGCAGTGTATTCTCCATGGACTAAGACGGAACTATTTACAATTATGTCTGATTTCCCTGATCCTAGAAAAGATTTGGCCAAGTGTCAGAAATTTATTAGACATTTAGGTAATGCACATGAACCTACTAATAAAGATTGGCGAGTGCTGTTTAGAGCTTGTCTTCCTCTCGATACTGATATACAGAAGTTCATTGAGGGTTGTAATTTGGAGAAGGATAAACCCTTAACTGAGGATAACAATCAGCATAATATTAGATGTATAATCAAAGAGTTGGCCGTATATTTTCCAGTGACTGTGGAATGGGGCAAAATATGCAACATCAAACAAAAAGGTAATGAGAATACAACTGATTATTTTTCAAGGGCGCTAGCGGGCATTATTAAGTACACAGGAATATGGGATATAATGGTAAATCCACATTACAGGGAGGTAACTGTTGCAGTACTAATGGACGGCCTCCGGGAGGATCTAAGGACCTGGATACAAACCTCTTTTCCTAATTGGAGAGGTCGCACGGTAACTGATATTAGAGAGCATGCTATAGAACATGATAAAAATATATGTAAAAAGGAAAAAGCACAGAGTGATAGGTTAATGATGTTGAGTATCCAGGCATTAGAAAAACTACATCCACAACCTCAGAATTATAAAAACCACTATAAGGGACGAAAGAAACAGAAATCTTTGAAGTGTTTTAACTGTCTTAAAAAGGGACATTTGAGGAAAGATTGCAAAGAAAATATTAGAGCCAAGGCTAAGAAAATGGGACACAAAGCAAAGAGACTTGGCCCACCTAAGGGGGAATCACATAGACACCCACAGAGACGGCGCACACAAGTCTCGGAGACTTCTCAACAGTTTCCTGTGCACCTCATAGCAGCCAATGCCTTGGGGGAGAACCATAGTCAACCCTGGAGGTTAGGTCAGACCTGTAGTCCTACAAACAGGTGGGGTTTAAACTGTGGTAAGTAGTAGTGTACAAGAAACTGATTTCTAAAAGGTAACCTTGGTTGATTTTGTTTGTTCATTTATGTTGTGAAATGTTTGTTGTCCTAAATTGCTAGCCGACGGCAAAGAATAGAAATGTTTGTTTTGTATGCTGTTTTAAGATAACTATCTTGTTTTTCTTTTCACAGATAAAAGGGACACAAAAGAAGTATAGACAAGTGTTTAAAAAGGGTGAGATAGAGAAATAGAAGAATTACTCTTGAAAGACTAATTAACAATAGACAATTGGAACACTCTTTTGTTTTAGGCTGCAGTGACTCATGATAATTTGTTTGGCTGAGAATCATTATCCAACAATGAAGTATGTATATACTTTGCTCCAAAATATCGTTTTATGTATTTCAGAGAAAATATGAGTCACTAAGAGTACATTTTTACATTTCTCTATTATAAGTTAGAAAAGTCCGTTGAAAAGGTATGTAGTCAATGAGATACCGAGTTCTTAACGAACAAATGACGGACGACACTGGATTGCACTGTTAAGAACACCTAGTCAAGTATGGGGAGGGGTCATAGTTAGCAAATAGCTAAGGGGAACAGTGGAATGAATACAGCCATTTCCCCATAGAGTCAGAGTCCAATCCAGCTGTCATTTTGTTGTAAAAAAATCTCCCTTTCTACATGTATGTTTGTATTCAAACCTTTGTATTCCCATCATTCATTGCTTTCCTATTTCTCATTCTTTACAACAAACGCTAGCCTCTCTCTCTACTTCTCTCTCTCTCTCTTCCCCTCTCTCTCTCTCTACTCCTCTCTCTCTCTCTCTCTCTCTCTCTCTGCTCTGGTAGAGATAAAATCAGACACAGTCTCAACAATGGGGCTAAAACATATTTTATATTTTTACATAAGACAAATTCAGAGATACACACACTAGATTGATATGAGTTACAGAAACAGTCAGGGGTTTTGTTTTCATGTGTATAGAAACTGCTGATTTTAAGCAGAAAGGTTCTGTTGTGGAAATACGATTCATGTGTTATAGATTGCATATCTGTTTTGTTTTTTTTGTTTTGGCTCGTGCCTCCTGTACAAAAATGTGCCTTTTTATGGATGCACAAAGGGTGGAGACAGGAGATTGCTAGAGGATAGGCATACAGATATGCATCTCTGTGTAGAACATTGGAGTAGGATTTTTATCACAAGATACGACATAATGTGAAACCCTAGAAAATGTAGAATTTTCATGTTTTATAATTTTCACTGTTAGACAGGCATGTACTGGATACTGTTATATTTGAAGAAAGTGTTATAGAAAGAGACCTCTTGGCCTTTCCCACTTAGTCAAGTAGCTGAATATGAGGTACTGAGAATGACATGTGAGTTGGCAGAGGGAAAATCGATTGATATACACTGGTCTTTAGCATTTTTCTAGTCTAGAGGGCGATGTTGAGGTGACTGAGAAATCGTTTTATAGCAATACCAGCACATGATTAGGACACTACATAGAGGACTTTATACAGGGACACAGTTACCAACGGAAGTAGCTGCTAGTAAGGTCCACACTTACACGCACAACCATACATGGCTGTCACACCAGGGAGAACATAGCTGTCAAATAGACAGCAGGGTTTTATGTGACAGCTAACAAATCTATGTTTTGTTTTGTTTTTCGTTGTATTGTTTTAGTTTTAAAAAGGTGAACACACACACACACACATGCACGCATACACATATTGGTTAATATAGGAAGATTTGTGTTACCTGAAGGATAAACTGTCTGGAAGGTGAAGAGATGTGGTGAGGAGTCTGGTGGACTCTGGAGAGATGGACAAGGTAGACTAATAGAGCCATCCCATATCCCTCCTGCTGATGGGTTTTCCTCCAGGTAAAACAAATGCACGTCATCCAATTACCACCATGCAGGATCCTCAAGTATACACAGGTGTACCAATGAAATATGTCTGGGTAGAGGTGTATTGAAATGTGTCTAATGTATTACTGTTTCATACTCAAAGCTTTTGTTATTTAATGTGATAGTCCTAGAGTTATAATAGATGATAGGGTATTCATGTTATTGATAATAGATGTATAATGTATGAGTAGTGGTAACAAATCACATACTTTCAATTAGCCATAAACCAGTGTGAACATAAAGTAGTGGTATTCGGTAGAATGAATTGAATAGAATAAGAGTTGGAACTTGATTGAAGTGCCACTAGTCCTTTCCCGCTACCAAGAGATCACCCCTGGGCAGACTCCTAACCTGTCAGTTTTTTTAAATGTTCTTGACCCCTCGTGAGATGAGATTGTAACTGGGAGGCTAGGTTAGACCTTGAGAGAAAGTAAATAGCGAGACAGTAACCAAGAACGTCCAAAACACTGTTTCCTGAAAGGTCACACTAACTGTCAGGATGTTGGATCGGGAGAGTAAGTTGTGGAGCAGAAATTTCTTAAGCTTAGGTTATTTGCCAGACAGGTACCAGGTGTAGGCTACCAGCCTCACGGCTTTAAGGGTAGCAGAGACACACTGGTGCCCATACCACCCACTGCAGAGGGGCCAACACTCAGAGAAGGGTCCAAGGGCACTCATGAGTCTGTACTGGAAGGCCTCGAATGCAGTTAGTAGCACCTGAGCCAAAGGCTAAGACTGTTGTCCAGCATGAAGTTGTAGTTTTTCCTCTTTTGTGTTCTCTCATTTCACTCTCTTCTCAGGACGGTTAATTCTTTTGATTATTAGCAGGTGACAGAGACTGGTTCAGGTAATGATAAGGAGGTATTGGGGAGGAAGAAGTCAGTAGCATAATCAGTCCAGCCAATTACTCTATTCAATTCAGGGGTAAAGGAAAATTTAGAAACCTTGGAGCTTGGAGAAAGTGCGAGGGGCTATTGTCTGAGTAGCATTACGTCCGTAAGTACGGCGACCCCATAGGAAAAAAAAAAAAGAGACACACCCAGCGATGCCAGTCCAGTAATATTCGGACTTGAGCAGGCATCCTTGAGAATGATTATCATTCTTGGGAGGGTAAGGTTTTAGACCAAACAAAGTGCTGGGCGTGCTCACGCATGCCTCAGTGATTATATCAAGTAGGATTAGTTCTCTTTCCACTAAATATTCTTGAGGTACCCGAACTATGGGTGGGAGGTCACTAGGGAAAAAAGTAGGACACCTAGGTCCCTTAGTCTGAAGTCTCCCAATGCTTTACAAGCCGATCACTGTTAAATCTGGGTATTGGGAGACTGGGAAGAACGAACAGACAATAGCCCGCCCACAAGTGTTGATGAAAAGAACTGGTGACATTATGAGATGTGTGTATATTAACGCAAGCTGAAAGAGATTGCATATGACATTATTGATAGACATAGGATGATGCTATTGATGAACATGAAGTGTTTAAATGTATTCTGAGCTTAAAGACATGCGTTGGACAGAAGAACCTGTTAAACTTGAAGAACTGTAGTAGAGAATTCTGTATAGCTGATATACGTTCTACTGTACCATGTACCTTTCCAAATAATGTATTAAGTGTTTTATTGCACCCTTGAAGGGCATACAAAAAGTTATCTCCAAGCTCCAGAAGTGTACGGTTTATAGTAAAAGAAGAAGTCGTTTAGAGGATTAAGACTCTCTCTTATGATAACTTGTTTAGATCTACAAACAGTGTGGACATACACCAAAGGGGATTTGTATTACATAACAATGAAACGTGGTACTGAGATCCTGCTTATAACATCTTTAAGGTGATAGTTTATTGTACTATCAAAGGGTGGACTGTTGAAGTCGTATAATTGGATGAACGAAAGTATATTGGTTTAATATTGGTTTGCCGTGCGTATTGCGAAGCGTACGCCACGTGTTACGTGACGTGGTGCGTTTGCACGGTAAAATACGCACGCACACACTCGCATTACAACAGTTAGTAATTTATATAATTTCATATTGGTTCTGTTACACTGTAATTCAGGAGCAGATAGTATTCGGTTTATTATTAGTCTATATATATATATATATATATATATATATATATATATATATATATGTTGATTATATGTACATTGTAGTGTTATTAAAGGTTTAGGTAATAGGAAAGGTGTCATGCCTGATATCATATTGAAGCCCTAATCATCAGCAGCTGTCCGGTGCAGTCGGCGAAGAGATCGCACATTGCATACTTTAGTTATTGATATTAGAGAGTAAAACCTTTGTATGATACTGGCTATGAAAAGGAGCAGACCCCCTGGAGAGAAGACCCCCACCTTTGGATTCCTTAGATTGAATCAACCTATTACCTGTCTGGCCTGGACCCACCCAACGTCTGGACCTATAGAAACAATCTACGTCATCTCTATTGTTCACAATGAAACACTGACTGTATATATATATTAGTTGCATCTCACTGGGGCCTCAGTCAACTCTGACACAATATTCTATACAGAATATTGTCCATCGGGTCCGGTGGGTGTGCAGCGTGCGCAAGCGATTGCATTTGGTATGTACTTATCTTTTGGTATTGGCTGTGCTGTACTGTACTTTATCATGATATAATAATGTATTGAATTGTTGACTATTTACATCTGCTAAAATAAACCACCATGTGCTTTGGACACACATACAATTGATTGGGCAATGCTTATTTTAAAACGATAAAATTACTTTAATAATATATATATATATATAAAGAGAGATATACAAACTGTCCTGGAAATGGTTCCAGAGGGTGGATGCCACCAAGAGTCCACCTCGTTCTCACCCAACTACTAAAATTGCAATGCTTGAGGGTGATTACAGGCTTTGCCAGCCCTCTAGGATTAGTTGGATAGTGGGGAAAATCCTAATGGCAAGAAAATTATTCCACACAGATGCGGAGCAGTCAGGATATTTGTTCACCACAAAGATATTACTTATTACATAATTATATGCAACTGTCATCATTTTCATCAGTCTTATTCGTCTTATTTCTTAATATAAACTATATACTTTTATATACTAATAAATTTATTACCAGCATCATCATCATCTATTTATATAGCGCCAACATATTCTGTAGTGCTTTACAATTGGGGACAAACAGTAAACTAATAAACAAACTGGGTAAAACGGACAAAGAGGTGAGAAGGCCGCTCGCAAGCTTACAATCTATGGGACAATCTATGGGACAATGGGAGTTTGACACATGAGGTTAAGTCTACATTTTGCATTTCGGCCCAGCCAGACTGCAAAGGTAAAAGTGACTCCTGTCACACAACAATGTTGGTCAAGGAGTAGTTGTCTTATGTGAAATTATGTAACGGGTGGTAATAGGGTAATGTAGTGAGGTTAAGAGGGTGGTTAAGGAATATTATCAGCTTGTCTGAAGAGGTGGGTTTTCAGAGAAAAGTTTGTAGACCAGAGGAGAGTCTTATTGTGCGAGGGAGAGAATTCCATAGAGTGGGTGCAGCCCGAAAAAAGTCCTGTAACCGGGAATGGGAGAATGTAATGAGGGTGGATGAGAGACGCAGATCTTGTGCAGAACGGAGTTGGCGAGTTGGGAGATATTTTGAGACAAGAGAGGAGATGTATGTTGGTGCAGCTTTGTTGATGGCTTTGTAGGTTAGTAAAATTATTTTATATTGGATTCGGTAGAAGACAGGCAGCCAGTGTAGAGACATACAGAGTGATTCAACAGAGGAATAACGATTTGCAAGGAAAATCAATCTTGCCGCAGCATGCAAAATAGATTGTAGGGGTTTGAGTCTGTTTTGGGGAAGACCAGTAAGGAGGGAATTGCAATAGTCAATCCGGGAGATGATAAGTGCATGAATTAAGGTTTTTGTAGTGTCTTGCGTGAGATATGTGCGAATTCTGTAATTTTTTTTTTAGATGTATGTAACATGATTTAGATATAGAGTCAATGTGGGGAACAAAGAATAGGTGTGAGTCAAGGATTACACCTAGGCAGTGAGCTTGTGGGGTGGGATTTATGGTCATGTTATCAACAGAGATAGAAATGTCAGGTATGCTCTTGTTGGTGGGTGGGAATATTATTAACTCTGTTTTAGAAAGATTATGTTTGAGTTGGCGAGAGGACATCCAAGATGAAATGGCAGAAAGACAGTTACACGGGACACCACATAAGTTGAGAGATCAGGAGAGGATAGATAAATTTGGGTATCATCCGCATAGAGATGATACTGAAATCCAAAGGAACTTATTAGATTTCCAAGAGAAGTGGTGTAGACAGAGAACAGCAGAGGATCTAGCACTGAGCCTTGCGGTACTCCAACTGATAAAGGAAGTGGAGCAGAGGTGGCTCCAGAGAAATTAACAGTGAAAGAGCGATTAGAGAGGTAGGATGAAAACCAGGATAGAACAGTGTCTTGAAGACCTAGGGATTGTAGCGTTTGTATGAGTAGGAAGCGGTCAACGGTGTCAAATGCAGCTGAGAGATCCAGGAAAATTAGCAGAGAGTAATGGCGTTTAGTTTTAGCAGTGATCAGATCATTGACAACCTTAGTCAACGCAGTCTCTGTGGAGTGTTGAGAGCGAAAGCCAGACTGAAGAGGATCCAACAGGTTGTTTTCGGAAAGGAAGCGTGTGAGGAGTGTGTAGTCAAATCTCTCTAGAAGCTTGGAGGGGCACGGGAGCTGAGAGATGGGACGGTAATTTGAGAGAGAGTTTGGGTCGGAATCTTGTTTTTTTTAGAATAGGAGTAATCATTGCGTGCTTGTATAGTGATGGAAAGATGCCAGTATAGAGCGAGAGATTACAGATTTTAGTTAGAGGTGAAATGAGCACAGGAGACAGGGATCTACCAATTTGCGAGGGAATAGGATGAAGAGGACAGGAGGTAGAGTAGGAAGATAAGAAGAGAGTAGAAATTTCCTCTTCATTTGTGGGCTCAAATGAAAGAGGGTGTCAGAGGGTAGTGGGAAGGAATTGAGTTGATTGCTTGTCAAGCAAGAGGATACCATTTCTAGTCTCATCTTATCAATCTTGTACTTGAAGTAGGAAGCAAGATCCTGGGCACTGATAGTAGACGGAGGGTTTGGGGTGGGAGGATTGAGAAGAGATTTAAATGTGTTAAAAAGGCATTTGGGGTTAGATGCCTGAGCATAAATAAGAGATTGGAAGTATGTTTGTTTTGCAGTGTCCAGAGCATTTCGATAGGAGCGATAGATAGAAGTATATGTGAGGAAGTCATTAGAGGTGCGAGATTTACGCCAGTAACGTTCTGCTTTACGGGAAAGTTTTTGAAGATTTCGCGTTGATGTAGTGTGCCATGGCTGACATCGAAGTCGACGTGTAGTATGTAGTGTCGCTGGAGCCACTTGATCAAGTGCTGTTGTTAACGTTTGGTGAAAATGAGGTACTGCCATCTTGGGAGGAGAATGTAGAGATAGGTGAGAGAGGGTGTGGGAGAGAGGTGGAAAATTGTTGAAGATTAATAGAATTGAGATTTCTGCGGGTATGAGGAGGCTTGGTAGAGTTAGACAGTAGAGAGGTTAGAGCAGTGGGGGTGAGCGTGTAGCTGATAAGGTGATGATCTGAGAGGGGGAAGGGTGTGTTAAGAAAATTAGAAAGTGAGCATAGTCTAGAGAAAACAAGATCAAGACAGTGGCCATCCTGATGAGTAGATGATTCAATCCACTGGGAGAGGTCGAGTGAGGAGGTTAGAGAGAGTAGTTTGGAAGCAGCTTTGGAAGGTGGGTTATCAATGGGGATATTGAAATCACCCAGGATGAGGGTGGGGATGTCTGAAGATAAGAAGTGAGGGAGCCATGCAGAGAAATCCGCAATAAATTGTTGGTGTGCTCCAGGGGGACGATAGATGACAGCAACACGTAGAGAGAATGGATTAAAAATGTGAATAGCATGTACTTCAAAAGATATGAACGTGAGTGATGGGACATTTGGTAGAACTGTGAACGTGCACTGTGGGGAGAGAAGTAGTCCAACCCCACCTCCTTGTCTGCCTTCGGGTCTGGAGGTGTGGGTGAGTTGGAGGCCACCATGTGAAAGTGCTGCAGGTGAGGCAGTGTCTGATTGCATGAGCCGTGTTTCAGTTATTGCCAGAAGGTTGAGGTTTTTTGAGAGGAAGAGGTCATGTATGGAGGTAAGTTTGTTACAAACAGAGCATGCATTCCAAGGGGCTCATTTAAAGGACTTTGGAGGAGAGGGGAAACAGGTGATGTGTTTGAGGTTTGCTATAGAATGGTAGTGTTCTGATGTATGTGTGTGTGAGGAGTGTGGGGGACCTGGATTAGGTGATATATCACCGGCTAATATTATTATTATTATTATCATTTATTTGTTAGGCGCCACAAGATTTCCGCAGTGCCGTACACAAAGCAAACAGTAGACTATACAGGGTTTAACAGTACAGAACAATAAACAAAAAATACAATGCTTCAGAAACTCCAGTTAGGTCAATGCAGTAGAGGCGGAGTAGAAGAACAGGTGTGGAGACAAGAGGGAAGAAGGCCCTGCTCATTCGAGCTTACATCCTAAGGGTGGGTGAGCGAAACAGACACAATTGGAGGAAGTTGAAGTGTGGGGAGAGGGACCGGGAGGAGAGAGGGTAGAACGTTTGGAGGAGATGCGGGGTTAGGTAGAAGGTTGGTAGGCTTTAAGGAACAGGTGAGTTTTGAGTGCTCGTTTGAAGGAGCACAGATTAGGAGAGAGACGGATGGAGCGAGGGAGGTCGTTCCAGTGGAGGGGGGCTGCACGGGAGAAGTCTTGGATTCTGTAGTGGGAAGTGGTAATAAGAGTGGAGGAGAGGCGGCGGTCATTAGCTGAGCGTAGGGAGCGGGCAGGAGTATGAATGGAGATGAGGTTAGAGATGTAAGGGGCCGTAGACTGAGAGAGAGCCTTGTACGTGGTGGTAAGGAGTTTGAAAAGGATTCTGTAGGGGAAAGGGAGCCAGTGTAAGGCAAGGCAGAGAGGGGAGGCAGAGGAGGAGCGGCGTGAAAGGAAGATGAGTCTTGCAGCCGCATTGAGTATAGAGCGGAGGGGTGCGAGGTGGGAGTTGGGGAGGCCAGTAAGGAGGATGTTGCAGTAATCAAGGCGGGAGATGATGAGTGCGTGTATGATAGTTTTGGTGGCTTCCTGAGAGAGGAAGGGACGGATGCGGGCAATGTTGCGGAGTTGGAAGCGACAGGCTTGGGTGAGGGATTGAATGTAGGGGGCAAAAGAGAGAGAGGAGTCAAGAGTGACCCCAAGGCAGCGGAGTTGGCCGACAGAGGTGATGGTGGAGTTGTTAACAACGATAGAGAGGTCATGGTGGGAAGGGAGTCGAGGCGGGGGAAAGACAATGAGTTCAGTTTTAGAGATGTTAATTTTGAGAAAGCGCGAGGACATCCAGGAGGTGATGGCTGAGAGGCAGTCAGATACACGAGAGAGGAGGGAGGAGGAAAGATCAGGAGAAGATATGTAGAGTTGAATGTCATCAGCATAGAGGTGATACTGAAGACCGAAAGAGGAGATGAGAGCGCCAAGGGAGGAAGTGTAGAGCGAAAATAGTAGAGGGCCCAGAACAGAGCCTTGAGGGACTCCAATAGGGAGAGTGGAGGGGGTGGAGGAAGAACCAGACGTGGATACAGAGAAAGAGCGGTTAGCAAGGTATGAGGTGAACCAGGCATGGACAGAACCGGAAAGGCCGAGAGAGAGAAGAGTTTGCAGCAGGAGGAGGTGGTCTACAGTGTCAAAGGCCGCGGAGAGATCGAGGAGGATGAGTAGGGAGAAGTGACCCTTGGCTTTGGCTGATAGGAGATCATTGGTAACTTTGGCCAAGGCAGTTTCAGTGGAGTGGAGGGGGCGATAGCCAGATTGGAGGGGGTCAAGGAGGGAGTTGTCAGAGAGGTGTCTGGTGAGGCGGCTGCAGACAATCCGCTCGAGTAATTTGGAGGCATAGGGGAGAAGAGAGATAGGGCGATAATTCGCAAGGGAGGTGGGGTCAAGATTGGCTTTCCTGAGGATAGAAGAGATGAGAGCGTGTTTGAATGAAGAGGGGACTGTGCCAGAGGAGAGTGATAAGTTGAAAAAGTGAGCCAGGTGAGAGCAAGCAGTAGGAGTAAGAGCGAAGGAGGTGAGAGGGGATTGGATCAGGAGGACAGGTAGAGGGTGGAGAGGAAAGAATAAGGGAGCGAACTTCATCACCAGATGTAGGGGTGAAGGAGCACCAGAGCTGATTAATAGAGGGCGGTGAAGCGATGGTGGTGGCGGGAGAGGGATTGGAGGAGGAAATGTTCAGTCTGATGGCCTCAATTTTGGAAGAGAAAAAGGTGGAGAAGTCAGAGGCGGAGAGGGAATGTGGGAGAGGGGGAGGGGGAGGAGAGAGGATGGAGTTGAAGGTGGCAAAGAGGCGACGGGGATTGGAGGACGTAGATGGATGGACGTAGATTGGATTAATAGAAGCAGAGAGAGAGAAAGATAGGTAAGGGGATTGTAAGATGTGTGACCTTTTATTTTCTGGCGACAGGTGGACGCTGTACTTGTTAGAGATAATAAATAGGACAACAGTTCATAGGTGTTAACTAGAGGTGAGTGGAGTAATGCAGGTGTAATGAGGACAAATGTTTGTGTTGGTGGAGAGGTGAAAGATGATACCGTCCTAAAGATAATGCTATGAAAAGAGACCAAGAAAAGCAATTTGTTGAACATTTTGATAAAAGAGTAAAAGACAAAAAGTTAGCGGATTTTAAACAATTACCTATTTGCAGTGTTCTGTATAGATAGACAAGTATTGCAGAAATAGACTGGCAGATGTAGCTTATTCCTGGAAGCAATCCAATGTTGTCCAACTGTGTTGTCTAACTGTGCATTTTCATACACTTTGTGAGAAAACTCACTTAGTGTAGAAATCACACACGTCTCACCCCACATACATCACCCCATAGACTGAAGATAAGATGTAGTCAGGCTTATTTAGGAATACACTACAGCTGTGCTAATTGGTCAGCTAATCAAAGGAAAAGAAAACATTCCTCAAATAGGCTAGAGGAGGCCAGATATCCATCATAAATTAGGCATCAATAATACCCCATTCATACTGCACCAAAAACCCGGGATATTGCCGGGGCGGCAGTATGAAAGCGGTATTAAAGACTCTGGCCAACCTAAGTTAGAACTGATAACAATTTCCTATAACATACTTTTTAAACACACAGTTGCAGAGATGAGATACACAGATTAATGTAGTTCTGAATAGTAGAAGCTGGACATACTTTTTAAACATACATGTATACAACTAAGGCTAATTGTATAAATAACAAAACTGAATTTGGTTTTATATTTTTTTTAATGACCGAGTGATATGAATATATCCATTATAAGTAGAGCTTATTTAATGCTGTTTCCCTGAGCCGCTTAGGTGTTCTTACCAGCTGACAAGAGAGGCCTATAAGATGCCTGCCATACACATTTCTGAACTCTGCCCATGTGCTGATGATATCGCTGGTGCAATCTAGGGAAAAGATCGCAGTCACGTTGTTTCTGTGTAATGGAGCAACCAGGTACCGTAAGATCCATGTTCCCCGAGGAAGTCCAAGAAGGACAACATACATAGGGGTCCATCTACATCATCTCTGAGTGACACGACATCCATAGAAGTAACTGCCTCCTGTCCCGATGGGCAGGTCAACTATTAATGTTCCATAAGGCAAGAGGCAAAGTATCTTTGTACAATCTTACATCCGCAGCAGGATAATCTCTTCATTATCATATGTGTGGCAGGTGTGATAAAATGCCTGCTGAAACCCCATTTTGCTGTTTGTACTTTCATGTGTGTATTACTTTAAGGCTCACAGTGCTTATACAATCAAGGACTTTCTAGAAAGTTCTACACATTTTCTTAGGGAGGTTCTTTGTGCCTACTGCACATGCTCAATCTTTCTTATCAGTATTAAACCAATAGAAGTCCAAGATCATGTTTATAAATTATCTGCAAATGATTTTAGGGTCCTCGTCAATAAAAGCAAGTTGCTGCGACATAACATCGCCTCAGTTTGGAATGCTGCAGAATTGGCAAACACCTGTTTGCTATCATTTTGTTTTCCTAGTTTTTGAGTTTGCTGTATGGAGAAAGGCAGGGTCCTAGTGATATCTGTGATTACACAATTCTACTGGAAAATCTATTGACAGATAAGTAACACTTTTGTATCATATTACGCTTTGCATTATTACTTTTATATTATATTCTTTACAGTAAATAAACTATATATCTGTCAGACAACCTGTGTGTCATGTGTTATCAGGAAGTGGAGATGGAGCCAGTCTGGACGGGTGGATAAGCTGAGCCGACAATAGGGGAAATTATGGGACAAAGAAACAATATGGCCAGAAAATGTTATTACTATGAACGATGGTGTGTCCGGAGATGTAAAAGAGAAAGATGGCCAGCGCCATTGTACCCGCCAGACTTGTAAGGTGTACTCTTTTGTCACCCTGCAGTGGGAGGGGCAGTCTTCCTGTTTCATGGTTCAAAGCTTCAATGAACCATGACGATATTATAAGGCAGTCATGACTGGGTGCTGATACTTAATTGGACAGACCGATGGGCACAGGTTTTAAAATGAGAATCATGAGTGGCCAGTTATGGAGAATATGCAGTCTGTAGTTGCCAACACACATGTTCACAAGTAAGGGACTACAGCTGTTATTGCTGAAGATGGTTGTCCAACTGGAGGTATAAGGAGCTGGGACATTCATAGCTCATTTGTGGAGCAGCAGTTTCCTTAGAGATCTCAACGACTTATTACAGGGATGTGACAGACATCATTTTCCCCATCTGTCATTTAAACACTTGGGATGAAAAGTTGCTTGTGCTTAGTTGAACATTGGGTTGCTTTAATTTATTAACCTCACTTGTTACATAATCTATGTGTGGATAAAACCTATAAAATGGACTTAAGTTTAACCATATTATTCTTAAATAAAGCCATGTGGGTTACATATATTCATCTGATCATCATAGTGGATTACAACATGGTAGGTGTACTGTTTCCTGATCAAAGCATCACCCCCCTTTTACAGACAGGAAGCTAAAAGCAGCTGGAGTCTCTCTGACATCACAATTGACTGGAGGGGGTTAAAAGGGTTAAGTCAATCAGCAACTGATTGGAGCAGCTATTGTTCTCCCTGGAACTGTGTCAGACTCCTGGGGGTAAATGTGTCAAGCTGAGAGTTTTCCAGCAAGTTTGAAGAGTGGAGATGTTGCCTATAGCAACCAATCAGATTCTAGCTTTTATTTTGTAGAATGTACTAAATAAACATAGCTAGAATCTGATTGGTTTTTCAAACCCGCCGGAAAACTCTCAGCTTGATACATTTACCCCCTAGACTCCAAAACAGCAGGGAAAACCATGAGGGTAGGACAGCTCTTCACTTCCATCTCCATCCCACTAATACCTCCCAGCCAATCACAGCATCCATGACCTGTGGATAACCCTGCAGGGAGAGATTCCCAGCATGGGAAATATCCATTTAAGAAGGACTGGAGGAGAGACTTCGGGGTGTGTGTCATTTGCTTCTAAAAGCTACTGGCGTTGAAGTTTCGGCTGCTACCAGGGTGCTAAGGATTTTCCCTGGGAGTATTGTGGCTACTGGATTACAAGATTTTCCTGGATTTGCAGACTTGTTTGCTCTGCCGGACTTATTCTATTAATCACAGACATCATCATTCCCCTATAACTTGGACAGGTATATGAAACCTATTTTCGTTATAAACAATTTGGGGTTATTGAACACTGGGGTGTTGCTGAGGGATGGTTGAAGTTTGGTGAACACTGGTTGTTGTTTAAATTATTGTTTGTTTATATATATATATATGCTATTGTTTGCATTTAGCTGTAATAAAGATACCGTTGTATCCACACCTTTTATTTTCCTGTGTGATCCTGAACCCCTAGATACCAGGACTTTCCTCTGGGTTTCTACCCTAGCATCCTGGTATTATCACAAGGGACACTTAATAACAAAACGGGATGTGTGTCTGGGAATAGTTATATATGCAGATCATTCAGCGATGACCAGCGCTGCCCTAAGGAAAGCGGCAGCTTTTACTGCATCACAATCTGATATTTCTACATTTGGATAAACAAAGTTTGGTCTTTAATTGTTTTCAAAGAAAAATAATGTGTTTTAATGAGAAGGCAATGACAATAATATCATATATTATATTATAAAGACAGGAGATAACCTTCATGGAAGTTACAACATGAAGAAGAGAGACAGAGAGGTGATATTACATTATATTGGCCAGAAAATAGGTCATTGTCTAGTATCACAGAGATTGACGGATCCTTCAGTCATTGTCCAGCATGTCTCAGCTGGTGGGTGGATCCATCAGTCATTGTCCAGCATGTCTCAGCTGGTGGGTGGATCCATCAGTCATTGTCCAGCATGTCTCAGCTGGTGGGTGGATCCATCAGT
>JAVHZZ010000004.1:368421273-368621273 GCA_036250195.1 Mixophyes australis | reverse complement strand
TTTTGTTACCAGTAATATATTACACTACCAACTGTACTGTAATTCAACGTATGTTACTATCAAATATTTTAATACTAGATTACCAACTGTACTGTAATATTACTCTATTTCCAGCCATATACTATACTACTGACTGTACTGTAATACTGTTGTGTTACCAGCCATATATCATACTTCTATACTACTGACTGTCTAATAATACTATTCTGTTACCACCATAAACTTTAGTACTCTTATTATTCCAGTTTTCCCACTGGATTTGCTCCCTGATAAAACAAAGCTTAGTGATATATAATTGAGCGTCTCTGAGCACTACTCTCTCTGGGGTCATTTATGGTCAGACGTAGCTTCAGTAATTACTGTATTTTGCACACAGGGAACAATTAGGTTCATGTTTCAAAGATGAAAGAAATTATACTGTAAGTCAGACACTAATGTTGTGATCATTGCTCCTTGTTGTTTCTGCATCAGAAGCTGAAAAATAGCTCACAATAACCCCCCACCAGCAGCGTCCCATCACTCAGTAATTCAAACTTTACCTGAACTTATTAGTTTACTCTAGGAAGTGAGCAAAATATCATGGTTGTCATTATTTTACTTGTTGCAGTTACAGTGGAACATCTCTAAAATCTTCTGCAAATTAAATTTCACAATTATTATCTCTTTCCCCTGTGATGCGTCTGAATATATCACAAGGGATCTGCACCACTGTGTCAGGCCCTCATGTTAAGCACCAGCTATTAAAAGCCTGTTGGAGATTCCCCCTTTAGGTCTTTGGGCTTAAACATAAGATGAAGTTGTTTAGCATTCTAACTAGCCAGTATAATATGCTAATTATCCTTCCCCTATGACACTACTCCTGACCAATGAGAAGCACTGCTGGAGAGCCGAGGGCCAGTGGGGAAGAGACCCAGCTTTGAGTAACAGACACAGAGCTCTCTATAACGCATTATACAGTCTTACTAATTGCTAATTTACATCAGACAAATTATTACTACTCAAATCCAATTAAAGTGTCCACAAATCGGAATGAATGCAGGAGCAGCCCCTCGACATCGAAGCTGGCCAGAGCGTAACTGGACATTTGTGGGCCCCATAGCAACATTTTGTGAGGTCCAAATATACTCCCCATTTATGCAAAAACTCACAGATAAATATGATGCATTGACAGCTGTGGGTCCTCGTAGAAAAAATACTGTTGTACCCAATATACACTGACCCCCTATGTTTATTTATCAATTAAATTAGATTGGAGGGGTTACTAAGCGAACGCTAAATCATTTATATTGTAACAGCTGTTTTTAACAGATATGGAGAAAATATAATGAAATGTACAGGTATAAAGCATTTGTATCACGGGATCAAAATGTATTCATTCTGGAATTCTTACTGCAAATCAACACACAGTATTATTATTACTACTATTATTATTTATGGTGAGAGTAAAGCTGAGAGTATATTTATTATTATTAGCCTAGATTTATAAGGCTCCGCAGCGCCGTAGAGGAGAGAAAACTGGACATACATAAAACAGACATGAAAACAAAGGGTATGAAGGACCCTGCTCATTAGAGAACTTACATTCTAAATGGAAGAGGACACAGCTGAAAGAAGAGGAGCGAGTGTGGCTTAAAGTGGAGATTGGGACATTTGTAAGGATGCATTAATGAGAGTATATTTGGGTGAGACTATATTTAGATAAGAGTAAAGCTGAGAGTATACTTGAGTGAAAGTACAGCTGAGGATATATTTAGGAGAGAGTATTTTTGGGTGAAAGTATAGATTAGAGAATGACAAGTATTGGTTTTCACAAAGTTTGCTATTTCAGTGTTTTTATACCTTTTTGTCAGATGTTGCTATGGTATACTGAAGTAAAATTACAAGCATTTCATAAGTGTCAAAGGCTTTTATTGACAATTTAGTTTATGCAAAGAGACAATATGTGCAGTATTGACAGTTTTTTGAAGACCTCTGAAATTCTCCCTGGCAGCTGTCAATCAACTTCTGGGCCACATACTGACTGATGCTTGGGGGTATATTTACTAAACTGCGGGTTTGAAAAAGTGGAGATGTTGCCTATAGCAACCAATCAGATTCTAGTTGTCATTTATTTAGTACATTCTACAAAATGACAGCTAGAATATGATTGGTTGCTATAGGCAACATCTCCACTTTTTCAAACCTGCAGTTTAGTAAATATACCCCTTGGAGTTTGTCAGAATTTGTTGGTTTTTGTTTGCCCACCCGCTTATTGACCACAAGTTCTCAATGGGATTAAGGTCAGGGAAGTTTCCTGGACATAGACCCAAAATGTCAATATTTTGATCCCCAAGACACTTAGTTATCGCTTTTGCCTTATGGCAAGGTGCTCCCTCATGCTGGAAAAGGCATTGTTCATCACCAAACTGTTCTTGGATGGTTGGGAGAAGTTGCTCTTGGAGGATGTTTTGGTACCAGTTTTTATTCATGGCTGTGTTCTTAGACAAAAATTGTGAGTGAGCCCACTCCCTTGACTGAGAAGTAACCCCACACATGAATGGTCTCAGGATGCTTTACTGTTGGCATGACACAGGACTGATGGTAGCGCTCACCTTCTCCGGACAAGGGTTTTTCCAGATGCCCCAAACAATCTGAAAGGAGATTCATCAGAGAAAATGACTTTACCCCAGTCCTCAGCAGTCAAATCCCTGTACCTTTTGCAGAATATTAGTCTGTCCCTGATGTTTTTCCTGGAAAGAAGTGGCTTCTTTGCTGACCTTCTTGACACCAGGTCATCCTCCAAAAGTCTTCGCCTCACTGTGCGTACAGATGCAGTCACACCTGCTTGCTGCCATTACTGAGCAAGCTCTGCACTGGTGGTGCCCCGATCCCGCAGCTGAATCATCTTTAGGAGACTGTCCTGGTGCTTGCTGGACGTTCATGAGCGCCCTGAAGCCTTCTTCACAACTATTGAACCTCTCTCCTTGAAGATCTTGATGATCCGATAAATAGTTGATTTTGGTGCAGTCTTACCAGCAGCAATATCCTTGCCTGTGAAGCCCTTTTTGTGCAAAGCAATGATGACTGCACGTGTTTCCTTGCAGGTAACCATGGTTAACAGAGGAAGAACAATGATTTCAAGCACCACCCTCCTTTTAAAGCCTCCAGTCTGCTATTCTAACTCAATCAGCATGACAGAGTGATCTCCAGCCTTGTCCTCGTCAACCCTCTCACCTGTGTTAACGAGAGAATCGCTAACCTGATGTCAGCTGGTCCTTTTGTGGCAGGGCTGAAATGCAGTGGAAATGTTGTTTTTGGGATAAAGGTCATGGCAAAGAGGGACTTTGAAATTAATTGCAATTCATCTGATCACTCTTCATGACATTCTGGAGTATATGCAAATTGCCATCATAAAAACTGAGGCCGCAGACTTTGTGAAAAATAATATTTGTGTCATTCTCAAAACTTTTGTCCATGATGTACAGCTGAGAGTATACTTGGGTGAAAGTACAATTGTGGGTATATTTGGGTGAGAGTATAGCAGAGAGTATATTTGGGGGAGAGTACAGCCGAGAGTATGTTTGAACATCTGAACGCTGTCATCATTCCACAGGTGCTGGATGGGAATGAGGCTTTGTGAATGCGTTTCACCGAGGTATTATAGGACATTGATTTTTATTTGTTTTTAAGCATCTCCAATGAGGATTTTGCTGACTGATTTGGGTCATTGTCCTGCTGGAATATAAATCTTCTCCCAAGTCCTAGGTCTCTTACAGGATGCGACAAGTTTTCCTCCAAGATGTGTCTCAATCTTTCTCCCACCATTGTGTCTGTTCCAGTCCATGAAGCAGAGAAGCATCCCCTATAGCATTATACCACCCCCATACATAGGGGTAAGTAGTGTTTTGGGAATGAGGGCTTTGAGGCTTGCACCAATCATACCTCCTAGCTTTGTGGTGAAAAGATGATGTTTGGTCTCCCACATCTCTGAGAGAACTTTCCCACAAGGAAGCGGTTCTAGGTGCCGGTGAAGAAGCCTAGTGGTGGCAGTAGGCCCCTCCTAGAAAGGTGATCATGACCAGGAAAGCCCAGCCGAACCCCAGAAACAACGGACAGGGTGGCATAGGAGGTCCATCTCTTGATCTTTTCTCCCATATAGCGCAAGGTTTTGTGTGGTGCCCAACCTATGGTTATCCCATGGACAGATTCTACCAGACAGATTGTCTTAGTGGCCCCCGATAAGTGCCCTTCTCATACAGATGCTCAACACTGGAGGACTGCTGGTTCAAGACAAATTCCCAATTTGTGCCTTATTCTTTTCATCTGTATGTGATGGGCTTGACTGTGCTTCAGGGGAGTCTTTGAAATTTCTTATATAATCCCCTTAATTGGTGATTCTCAATAACCTTTAGTCAAAAGTGTTCTTTGATCTTCATGATGAAGCTTTGTTTGGAAATGCACTAATCCAGTTGTGTGATGTCTCTGAGACAGGTATTTATTTTTAAATCAATTAAAACATTCATTATACATAGGTGATACATAATTGATTACACTAGGATTTATATAGGTATATCTGAGCAAAGGGGACAAGCATTTACATAATCAATTAGTGTGACAGAATGGACCTCCTATGCCACCCTGTCCACTGCTTCTGGGGAGCAGCTGGGCTTTCCTGGCCATGATCCCCTTTCTTATTACCAAATTGTGCTCCTCTAACTGCAGTAGGAGGGGCCTGCCACCACCACTAGGCACCTAAAACCGCGTCCTTCTGGGTAACTATCGCTGCTTGTATACCCCCTCGCTGGACACCTGGGCTGGTACCACTGACCTCTTCCTTCAGATCAGGGTTTGGATGGTTCCCCCTGACCTATTACAGTGGTGAAAGCTGCAGGGTAGCGGGCAGAGCGTTAGTACTGGATGCTGGATTCCAACCTCAGAACAGCCGGATAACAGATTAGATTGGTCTAATCTGTAGGTCACAGGAATAACAGCAGGTAAGTAGGCATCAAAGCAGGATCTTGAAGCAGTGATGTTTATTAGCTCAAGTGTTCTAATAAGGACAGTTACACTAGTTAGTGGTACTAGTGATCTCGGAAGGTACAGATGGAATAATAATACATTACATGGTCAAACAGTGTGCTTTGTATACAGATTTACACAGATACCCTGATAGGGAGGTAATCCTTTAACCAATCCAGGTGCTTCATGCAGCCTGCACATAAATCAATCGGGAGGGGTTTAACACCTTTTTACATTGCTGCTAGTGACATTACAGCATCTGAGGTTTTATATTGAATGTTTACCTTCAGGATATAACATTTTCTCTAATCTTGCTTTTAACGCAATTTAACTTGCAAAATTCACATTAATATATGATCACTTGCATCCTGAGTCTTACACACATAGGAAGTCTACCAGCAAGTCTAATTACCCCTCCTGTGTTTTCTGGCTCAGTAGACGTGTTGGTCAATCAGTGAAGAAAAGGTCTAATTAACATGAGATTACCTGTCTCCAGGCAGTTGTAGAAACACATCCCTCAAAACATAGGCTTACTTGGGATTTTTTACAGAAAAGTTACAAAACCCAAACAAAACATACTGTCTCAGAAAGCAATAGATCAAAAATCCGTACATTCCTAATAAACAGTACCAAAAATCAATACATTTGCAATTATATTGGTGCACTACGCTAATAATTTAAATATATTTATACATTAAGTTATTTAGAAGTATTCAGCCAAAAATAGTGTCTGTTTTTTGTAATTAAAATAATAAAAACTACTCTAATGCTTTTTTTTAATTAGATCACATTACAGAGCATTTTGTGTTGCTCAGGGATAAGAATTCCCAAATAAATCAATTTTGAATCAATGAACTAAGAAAACTAAAAGTGAATGATACCAGAGGATGTGAATAATGTTTAGAGCAGCTGGAGCCATTTACAAGACACAAAGCGGCCTCTCTGCTGGGACAGGTGCCATAGGCGGGTATACACCCTCTGGGCCAGCACAGTATCTGTGGCCGCACCGTTCATGGCTGACATCCATGAGACAGGCAGAGGATAATTCCTGGCCATTACAATGTGTTTTGTTATAAATCAGAATATTCTCTACCTGCCTCTGACATCAGCCACAGCCATGAACTATATTCAGTGTACAGTTACTGGGTATGCTGTCCTAGAATACCGTTAATGGAGCTGACCAATCAGAGTGCAGGAACCTGCCTACTGGATGTGATTACATCCTAGAGCAGCCAACCCTGTTGTCCAGCAGCTGGGAGACAGCATGGAGTAATCCGTTCAGTTGGGTCTCCATCAGAGATGGGGGGGGGGGGGGGGGTCTGCATTATAAATTCACTGGCGGTCAGGGGTCTGTATAATAAAACCACCAGAGGTCTGGGGTCTGTGTAGTAAGCCATCCATAGGTCTGATCTATATGAAGAGGTGATTAAGATCAGGACAAATTATGTGCACAAATGAAAGGGGTCTCACACTAATATTAAACATACATTAACCCCTAGGCACACCAATCTGTAGCTGCACTGTAATATGCACCCTTACTATATTATGCACCCATACTGTAATATGCACCCATACTGTAATCTCTTCTGTTTCCCTAACTATAACCCTAATGAGTTACACAGCTGCACAGTTTACCACCCTGATCACGCCACCTTACCCCTGCCCTGGTCGCGCCACCTTACCCCTGCCCTGGTCACGTCACCTTACACCTGCCCAAGTAACGCCACCTTACCCTGATCCCGCCAGCTTACCCCCACCCTAGTCACGCCACCATAACCCCGCCCTGGTCGCACCACCTTACCCCCACCCTGGTTACGCCACCTTACCACCGCACTGGTCACGCCACCTTACCCCTGCCCTGATCACAGGCATTTGAATGTAAGTGTAGACACTATGCCAGGTATCAGATAATACTGCGTGGCTGAAACAAACACTGCTCCATCTGTAAACAGGACGTGGAACCTTTCTAGTTCTGTTGATAGAAGAATTATATTACATTATATAATATTATATATTAAAGCTATATCTTGTATATTAAATGTTACTCTTTCCAGGCAATTTGTATTTTAGATTTAGGGTAAAAGCCCAGACTGGAAGACACGGTGGGGATTCCTCCTTAGTTCTGCACATTTTAGACATTACATTCAAGGTTGTGGAAAATAGTAAAAATAAATGTATAGAAGTCTAAATAACAATACAGATAGTAACAATATAATCAGATGTAACATATGTAATACTGGGGGTTAGGGATGTAAAGCCGGGAGGGTTGATGGTAGTGGGGGGGGGGGGGGTCTCCATAGAAATCAGTGAACATGGAACAGTAAGAGAAATTCCGGTCGTGACTTATAACATGGGAATATTGTGCAACGTATAATAATATATATTCAGAGAGCAGGTTCAAGTATCCAATTATTCTGAATCACTCAGTAATATAGAGTCAGATAGTGGGAACATAAATGATGGAAAGGGGGAGGGGGTGTCGCTGTCTGAGGGGCGGGACAGGCTGGGCTGGGGGGCACCTGCCCCCTGGGCCGATCCCATAGTGGCTACCTTGGACTGGGTCACCTGCATTTTTTTTCCTTTACAATGTTCCTAATAGGCTGCTGAGTCAATTTTGCCCCCTGGGCTAAAATTTGCCAGCCCTCCCCTGCTGAGGGGTTAGTGCGCTTTGGGGCTAGAGAGTCAAATAGTATTTTATGGGGGTTCGGTTCGTGTCAAGTGCAGATTTTAGTATGTGTAGAATTCTGCTTCTTGTGGTTTTGGAAAGATGGTTGATGCAAGAACAAAAAAGTATTTCTCCATGGTGTTTATAATATATATCTATCTATATCACAGACTAAATACAGCCACTATATAATATTATCTGCTTTATATTATTCTGCAATACCAACTGGGGTGCTAAGGCTAGTCCTTGTGCTCCAATCCCACAGAAGAGCTACTGTAGCACAAACTGCTGAGAAAGTTACTGCTGGCTGTGATAGAAGGTGTCAGACCACACAGAGCATCGCAGCTTGCTGAGTATGGGGCTATGTAGCCACAGACTGGTCCGAGAGCCCATGCTGACCAGTGAGCACCAGAGCTGGACCATGGAGCAATGGAAGAAGGTGGCCTGGTCTGATGAACCACGTTTTCTTTTACACCATGTGGACGGCCGGGTGCGTGTGCATCATTTACCTGGGTAAGAGATGGCACCAGGATGCACTATGGGAAGAAGGCAGCAGACGGAGGCAGTGTGATGCTCTGGGCAATGTTCTGCTGGGAAACCTTGGGTCCTGGCATTCATGTGGATGTTACTATGACACGTACCACCTACCTAAACATTGTTACAGACCAAGTACCCCTGTACATGGCAGCGGTATTCCCTGATGGCAGTGGCCTCTTTCAGCAGGATAATGCGCCCTCCACACTGCATAAATTGTTCAGGAATGGTTTGAGGAACAGGACAAAGAGGTCAAGGTGCTGACTTGGCTCCAAATTCCCCAGATCTCAGGCTGATCGAGCATCTGTGGGATGTGCTGGAAAAACAAGTCCAAGCCACGGAGGCCCCACCTGGCCACTTACAGGATCTGCTGCTAATATCTTGGTGCCAGATCCCACAGGACACCTTCACAGGTCTTGTGGAGGCCTCAACGGGTCACAGCTGTTTTGGTGGCACGAGGAGGACCTACATAATATTAGGCAGGTGGTTTTAATGTTGTGGCTGAAAGGTGTATAATCTGCTGCAATATATCACATTACTCTCTAATACAGACTAATAACATTAATATCAATTTGCTCTGCAACAGACAGTTTACATTATAATTGTTGCAATATAGGACATGGGTCTGTAATAAAGGCTAAATACTGCCACTATACAATATAATCTGCTGCAATACAGAGTACACACAGCGCTATACCATATAATCTCCACCCACAGCACCAACAATAATGTATAACTGTCCATTATGTATTCTCTGGACAACTCTGTAAAATTATTCGTACTATATAAACAACATAAATAATAATAATTATTGTTATTAAAAGAACCAAAAGATATTTCAGTACAACATCACATTTTTTAATCATATAAGATATAAGCAATTGATATCAGATGGGAAATTGTAGTGTTACGTAGTGTTATACACACCCCCCCGTTGGGGGAGGGGATTATATCTGGTTGATTGATTCTGAGAGATTAAATTAATATCAAAATAATCTTCATATGTTTCACATATAATATACACACACACACACACACACACACACACACACACACACATATAATATATATACACACACACACACACATATATTAGATACACACACACACACACATATAATATATATATACACACACACACACACACACACTCTAAGAAGCAGTCCAAGGGGCCGATGCTGAGTTAGATGCACAGCAATAGTAAATTGCTCCTGGAGAAACCATGTTAAAATACAAGGGGTGCAAATTAATTTATTTTTGGCACTCATGGAAAGTATTGGCTGCTTTGTCATGTAGCTCACAAATACGTCATAGCTTTATTTTTACACTGATATTTTAAAGCTGATCTAAAACATGTCCTACCCCAACTATAAATCTGTCCCCGCAGTTTAACTTTACCTCCAATATAACATGGTTTTGCAAAGGTTCCTTCTTTTTGCTTTGCTCCTAATTCAGCATCAGGTCCTAACTGTGCTAACACTGTATATAAATACATACGTCATTGATACACATGCACACATCCAGCTAAAGTCCTATCTTTATACCGCAGAGCATTGTACAGGAGACACTGGACATGAACATTTGGGTTCCCGGTAGTAGACACGCTGTACAGAGAACGCATATCAGTCCTTCCCCCATTGGAACTTACAGTCTAAATTCCCTGACACACACACACACACGTTAATTTTGTCTGCAGCCACTAACCTACCAGTATGTTTTTGGAGTGTGGGAAACTGGAGCACCCGGAGGAAACCCACGCAAACACGGGGAGAACATACAAACTCCTCACAGATAAGGCCATGGTTGGGAATCAAACTCATGACCCCAGTGCTGTGAGGCAGAAGTGCTAACCTCTATATAGGGGAGTAGTTCCCGTGCCTTCACTTATTAAGGTGCAGTAGGAATATGCATTGTAGGATAATATATTCTACACAGTGAGGATTTCCATTTGGAAAAACAGGGACGACCTTTGCAAAGTGGGACAAATCTGGAATATATTCCTGTATGTGAAACTTGACAACATAAATGACAATGTCTGTATATGACCCACAGAAAATGTTTTTTTCCCTTCTACATAGAGTAATAATTTTACTTAATAAGTTTATTGACCGCACATTACTTATTTCTGCTTGACAGACATTAATACTCATAATTAGAGATCAGGAAAAGTCTAGACCTGGATGTATTCGGGAACTCCTCGATCAGCTGTAATTAAGATTAAACTGTTCCTACAAATAACTTCTTACAGGAACTGTCCTGCCTCTTCCTCCATCCCTGTCTCACTTTCCCAGGAGACCACATAGATCTCTTGTCTATATTAACAGAAGAAGAGATGACAATATAAGTATTTATCTGTATGACAACTCCGTACTGATCCCTCATCAGCAGATCTTAGTCTAATGATAATATCTTAATTTACTAAGAAATATCTATCTTTAACCAATTACCTGCAACAAATGGGAAACAATTAAATGATCACTTCTGATTGGTCATTGTTGTAGTCACGTCTAAGTTTTCATTGATTTTATTTATTGTCTACTCCAGGACTGTACAATTTCAGCTAAACCACCGGCAACTCACACAGGATTTGTCACATATATGTGGTGTAAATTAGAGCAAATATCACACTTGTGAAATATCCTGAAAACCTGGCCAGTTCCCAGCTGCTGAACAAGTCACCCAATAGTACAATGGTCATAGGACAGTCTTAAGTAAAAACATTGCTTGGTCTATTACAGATGATGGAAAAATAAAAAAGTGAATTTAATATCTGCACCATAAATGAACGATGCAAACGTATTCCATTTAGAGAGAGGAAGTTCCACATTTATACTGCTGTATATTAGAGCTTGTTAAACACACGCGTGTACCAACAACATGCGGACATGAATTAAGTCACCTGCAAATATAAAGGTCAGATGTTCTTTATTGATAAATCATTCATTTGCTGATATGACGTCTGTTTACAGCCAGTTCTGTGATTTCAGACTGATGGCTCCCGATTCATATAAACTAATCACAATCATGTAGGTTTTATTATTTTATACATGAAAATACCAAGAGCTCCGAGCGGATGAAGTCTCTAGGAATTGATGTTGAATGTGAAGCTTATAGATTGTGTAGAGCAAACAGTGATCAGGGAATAAAACTAAAGCCCCATCTCTGGGAAATAAATAGATTTTGTCATTAACCATTAATTACAACACACAACAAAGTGTCTTAACGCATTTCACTAACAAAACATCACATTTGTGATTCATTATAAAACAACAAGTGAATCTGACAATATTTTATTAAACTAGTTTAGGGGTCTTTACGAAATACATTGTGTAACATAACCACAGCCGAGATCCAGTGGCAGAAGTGAATATATGTAATTTATGTGCAGCCTCGGGCCATGTAAAGAGATGTAGACCCCCGATATAGATGCAGTGTTTGCCGACTAGACAATATTGTTATCTTCTGATACAATGAGGACGAAGAAGAGATTTTATATAATCAAGAAGTCAGTCTATATTTCAGCTCAAATACCCTGAAAAATGTCCCCAAAACTCACACACAGAATATAAACATAAAAAATACAAATTTCCAGATGACTGTACGGAGGAGAAGCCATTTAATTCATCTCTGCGGAAGAAATCCTCCAACAATACTGCCTCATTCACAGTGAATAACATTCATAACACTGCTCACAAAGGGGACGTTTTCCTAGGACTGTAAATACCACAAGAAAACCATCGTGCGACACATTCACAACTCGCTGACTACACAGATTCTCGTGCAAATACAAAATCAAAATATGATGTTTAACTGTAGATGCGACGAGAGAGGGAAAGATGGTTAAAATCTCGAGACAGAAATACATTACAATAAAAACACCAAACATGGATGTAGATTTCATCACAAAGTCTGAATAAAGTTATCTTGGTTATTTTAGACACATTTGATCATTTGTAATACAATAAACGTATTACTGGGAAAAGACAGCACACATAAATCTACTTACACACACACACACACACACACACACACACACACACACACACACACACACACACACACACACACACACACACACACACACACACACACACACACACACACACACACACACACACCCCCCCCCCCCCCCCAACACAGGAATGATTATAAGTGTACAAAATAAGTAATCACACTCAATAGTCTACACCATAATATACTTTACAGGTGTAGGTAAAATGATAATTATACACAACATTTCCCGTAAAATACATTTTCCAGGACAGAGTCTTAATGTTGAGATTGTGTTAGTGGAGTTTGGCATATGCAGCGTTGTACACGTACTAAGTGTCCTCTGAAGCGAGAGGTGGTAAATGAGTGCGAAATAATCACCACATTGTAACATTGTTGCAGCTTATAACTAAAACAACCCAATAACGGAACCATTTAGTTGACAGCTACTGATCTGTGTATGGGACGTAGGCTGCACTTTGGGATATGGGAAATATATTTGGGCAAATGATAGAGACAGTAACATTTCTAGACAGACAACTTGTGAGTATTAGAGACGCCCAGCAGGGATAGACTGTAGAAATGATTGTTAGTCCAGTTACCACACCTGGAAACCGCAGAATATCGAGAAGGATGTAGATTAAGAGGCAGAAACGCCAAGTCCAGTTTTATTAATTTAAATACTGCAAATATCGCAACACACTAAACGTTGCTGGGGCCTCCAATACATGTACATGTGTCACCCTGGTCATTAGCAAATGCCTTGATCTATCAGCACAGCATCCAGACATAACGTCTCTCAGCCAGATAACCTCTAGAGGGCGCCTCACATTATCTAGTGTCTTTACAAGCACTCTTCTAAGTCTGAAACAGTTTGTATTCTAGTTATACAACTCTAAGTTATTATTTAATAATGCAGTAAGTGGCCGTCTACAGCTTCTACAATGGTCCATTCCTGAAAGTATTGTTGTCATCTAGTGACAGAGGTACAGCTGGGTGATGATGGTGATGATGGTGGGCTCGGTACTAACCTGGGGGTCTCGCAGTAAGGACACCATATATAGCTGTGTGATATGGGTGAGGGGCTATTCCTGTACACACACTATTATGTTGGGTGACGATGGTGGTCTAGGTACTAACCTGGGGGTCTCGCAGTAAGGACACCATATATAGCTGTGTGATATGGGTGAGGGGCTATTCCTGTACACACACTATTATGTTGGGTGACGATGGTGGTCTAGGTACTAACCTGGGGGTCTCGCAGTAAGGACACAATATATAGCTGTGTATTATGGGTGAGGGGCTATTCTTGTACAGTCACTATTAGGTTGGGAGACGATGGTGGGCTCGGTACTAACCTGGGGGTCTCGCAGTAAGGACACAATATATAGCTGTGTATTATGGGTGAGGGGCTATTCCCGTACAGTCACTATTAGGCTGGGAGACGATGGTGGGCTCGGTTCTGACCCCACTCCGTTGATTAGACACTGGGCATCTGTAAACTAGTTTTAATTCCTTTTGAAACAATTTCGATTCAAGAAACAATTCTATTTACTCTTATTCCTTGCTGGGTATATAATATACAGTCTTGGGACAAGAGTCACAATAATGTAACCTGTAAACGAGAGCTCGATGAATTAGACTATCCCTGAACTGCACTATAATAACTAGGAAGAGCCCAGAGCAGACGTGGGAGCAGAGTATCGCTCTTACCTCAGGTAGTCCCTCCGACACAGGATGAGGTTGGCTTTAGTGTACAATGTGGAGCCCACTTCCCCCAGTCGGCAGTCACAGCACGCACACTTCAGGCAGTCTTCATGCCAGTATTTATCCAGAGCCTTCAGGAGGTAGCGGTCCTTAATCTTACGGTTGCAGCCAGCACAACCTTTCGGCTTCGTGTCTGGCTGAACTGAAAGCATTTGTATACCTGCAAGGAAAACAGGGATTACACGTGTGCTGGTTTTATGGAAGATGCTTCTTCCTTTTTCTTTTTTGAAGAACAATGTAAATAACAGAAATATAATAATACATATATATATATATACACACACACTGGAACTGTGTTGCAGAGAGATGAGGAATTGGTTTTCTTGGGTAATACATGCAATGAAATTTTTGTTAAATCAGCTCAGACTTCTACAAACTGGGACATCAAATGTCGTCTGTAACCTTATTGCTCACAATTATTGACAAGTTAAAAGAAATCATAATTAAGAGGTGATGTAAATACCGGGCTCTGTGCAGGAGGCAGAGAACCATCGTATTTAAACTCTGGTGAGGTTTTAATTGCCCGGATTGTATTGTGAAGTCCCTGCACGCCTGATTGCCTCATTATCCTCTTGTTCTGTGTCATCCATCCGCAAAGTCCCAGCTTCAGTACTTCGCCCAACAGCCTGTGCCACAAAGTGTGCGACACACAACGTGCAGTATCACAAAGTGTGCGATACACAATGTGCAGTACCACAAAGTGTGCGACACACAACATGCAGTACCACAAAGTGTGCGGCACACAACAGGCAGTAACACACAGCAGCCTGTGCCACAAAGTGTGTGCAACACACAATGTGCAGTACCACAAAGTGTGCAACAATCAACATGCAGTACCACAAAGTGTGCGACACACAACATGCAGTACCACAAAGTGTGCGACACACAACGTGCAGTACAACAAAGTGTGCGACACACAACGTGCAGTACCATAAAGTGTTGCGGTACACAACGTGCAGTAACACACAGCAGCCTGTGCCACAAACTGTGTGACACACAATGTGCAGTACCACAAAGTGTGCGACACACAACATGTAGTACCACAAAGTGTGCGACACACAACATGCAGTACCACAAAGTGTGCAACACACGACGTGCAGTACCACAAAGTGTGCGACACACAACATGCAGTACCACAAAGTGTGCAACACACAACATGTAGTACCACAAAGTGTGCGACACACAACATGCAGTACCACAAAGTGTGCAACACACGACGTGCAGTACTACAAAGTGTGCGACACACAACGTGCAGTAACACAGCAGCAGGTACGAATGGTGAACTACCTGCTCGGGGGTGAGAGGTTACTCTACAGAAGACATTTGGCCTCCACAGGGATACATTGAAAGACTTTGGCCAGGGCGGCCATTCCTGTGTCAGGGGACAGCACACAATAGCCCAGTCTCCCCTCTCTCATTCTCTTTCACCAGCCTGGGCCTAGAAGCTGGTTTCTCTGTGCTCACTGGCCCAAAGCTGCCCTGCAGGCTACAGTCCCCTAAGGAACAACAATGCAAATACAAGTCCCCAGATCTGGGGGGCTGGGGCGTCCAAGTCCCCACCCCTCCCCCTTTTTTGAGCAGTGGAGCTGGGAACCAATTTGATCCCCCCCTTCTCCAATGCAGCTGCGAGGCTCACAGATACTGACATTTTTCCACTCTTATCAGTTTAATTACTGTTACCATAGCAGCAAAGTGCTGGCGCTGGCAAAGGCCAACAAGAGATTTGCAAGACTGACTTCAATTTGACGCAGCTCAAATACAAAAATACACACACGATTCATAAACAACAGAGGCAGGGTACAGGGCAGAGCCCCGGACCTGTGTGCATACAAAGCAGCAACTCAACACAAGCAAAGGCTACACGCTCCGTGGCAATGTCAAAAGAGCACACACTGCACACACTGCCAGATGGAGCACACACTGCACTGATACACTACACACACAGACACACACTGCCAGATGGAGCACACACTGCACTGATACACTACACACACACACAGACACACACTGCCAGATGGAGCACACACTGCACTGATACACTACACACACTGCACTCAGAGACACACACTGCACTCAGAGAAACACACTGCCAGATGGAGCACACACTGCACTGATACACTACACACACAGACACACACTGCACTCAGAGACACACACTGCACTCAGAGACACACACTGCCAGATGGAGCACACACTGCACTGATACACTACACACACAGACACACACTTGACTCAGAGACACACACTGCACTCAGAGACACACACTGCACTCAGAGACACACACTGCCAGATGGAGCACACAGTGCACTGATACACTACACACTGCACTCACAGATACATTGCACACAGATAGCACATAAGTACACGCTGCACACACTACATTTGGAGACGCACGCTGCAAACACATGATATGCAATGCACACAAACACACACATAGTACACATTGCACAGTACACTCAGACAAACACACTTCAACCATATAGCACAAAATACACACATAGAGTAAGTTGCACTTCAATTATACACAGACGCTGCACAAATAAACATCACACACACACACACACACACACACACACACACACACACACACACAGCGTGCACACTGCTTTTACCTACCAAAACTTTTCTCCCTTTTGTGCATGAGGTGATGAGAGAAGCCCCTCATTGAGCAGCAGCTGAGGGTCCCTGTTTGGGTCGGGGAGCAGCTGGACGAGGCTATTGTTCCCCCTGACACAATGTCACACACAGCCCGACACACTGTGCAGATGATGCAGCTCTATAACTCCGGAGTAATCCTCTAATCCCAGCGCTCTCTGGGCTTCCTCCTAACAAATGGATTTGATTAAACTGTCAGATGCAGCTAGTTCAGCACTGGGGGAGGGACAGCTCCCAGGCAGCGCGTTACAGGGGAAGGTCCCCAGCAAATAGCTGCTAAATCTATTCATCCAGACATGGGGGAGATCATTAACCCCTCCAGACAGTGTCCCCTCACTTACCTCCTCAATCAGGCAGCACCTCTGCTGCCAGTCTGCTCACAAACCAGCATTATATGAAACATGAGACCCACAGGCTTCCTATAATGAGCTCCTCAAGGATCCAGCAGGGATAGTGCTGATCGCAGCTGAGCTACAGGTGTCTTCTCTGCAACACCTGACAGATTCCGGGGTCACTTACCTGGCGGCAGGAGTGGAGGAGAGCTGGGTAAACGCAGCCACTATCATCTGCAAACTCCTGTACTAGTGAGACATCATCCAGCAAAGAACAGATCTCCCACTTACTACAGAACCAAGCTCCAAAAATCACCACAGCCCAACAGCTTGTCAGAGCAAAAGAACAGGTACTCCCCCCCCCCCACACACACCCCCTGCCCTCCCTCATCACTCCCCTCCCTCCAATTCCACAAGACCTACCTCACTGATACTGGAGCCTCAGAAAGTCCTAACACTCAGCTAACAGATTTTACAAGATTGAGAGTGCAGGCAACAGAAACTCCTGGATATAATGCACGCATTAGCCAGGGACTAGGCTGGAATCCAAAATTATCCTCTTCATTTCCCCTGTATTATACCAGTAGCAAGATGGCAGAGCCCCAACCCTTCTATTACACCAACACCAATGTGCTGGACCCCCAAACCAACCATTATACAGACACAAAGGTGCTGGACCCATGACCCCACTGTTATATCAACACCGCACACCAATGTCCTGGACCTCCCACCCATTATTACACTGACACCAATGTGTTGGACTCCCAGGCCAACCATTATGCAGACACCAATGTACTGGAGCCTTGAACCCACTATTATGAAAACACTAAGTTGCTGGACCGATGACCCCAATCTTATATCAACACCAAACAGGTTCAGAGCCTTTGACGTAACTATTACACTGACACCAAGGTGATGGAACCCAAACCTCACTATTGCACTCACATCAAGTTGTTAGACATCCCATCAATACACTGACACCAAGATGCTGGACCTCCGACCAATACACCAAAATCAAGGTGCTTATTTCCCCACATCCCCACAAGTACACTGATCCCAAGGGACAGGATCATCCCTATTATTTTATCAATAATAAGGTGCTGGATTTCCCCATCTTTCCACTATTACACCAATAAAAAGCAGATGAACCCTGTGACCATCATCAAACTACTATTCTGAACAGAAATTGATGGACCCCCCAAATATTACTCTTACACGCAAAGTGCTTGACTCTTCCTCCCCCCAAGCCACTACTGGCATCATGGTGTAGGACTCCGTAACTTTGTACTTACACCCAAGGTGCTTGAACCCCCACCCCCACTGCCTTTATAGGCACCAGGTTGCTGGACTTCCCACCATTACCCTGATTCTGAAGCCGCTGGACCCCACATCAGTGTTGTGTTCGAGGGACTCAGTTTTATAGTTACGTTGAGTGTACAATATTTAGTCCCATTATTGTCTGTCTCCATTTGTCATCACACAAAGACTCAGTAGACAAGGAAGAGTCCTCGTATAGTGACGAGTTCACCGGATGTCTCAGACCAATGGTGTGCAACCATTTTCTTAGCCTGGACCCCAGAAGAGGTGTTTCAAAGTAGAATGTATTGCAAATGTTACAGTCAGGAAACCCCAAAAATAGATTCTGGGATCCAGCTGGTTGCATATCTCTGGCCTTGTCCGTCCTCTGCATTCATCAGACTGCGCTACTGCTATACAATAACATCTCAGAACATGATACTAGGCTCCTCTGTGCAGCTTATACATCCAGCACTAACCCTTATTTCTGCCGATCTCAGAGATACCCCCCGTTCATCATAACACAGAATAACCAGAACTGCACTGATCATCCTATTTTCCTATAAGAGTGACCCCCCCCCCGACAGCAGGCAGTAAGCCCCCTATTCACAGAAGCCAGAATAAAAGGGAGAAGAGGGAGGGCAATGTGTGGGGATAGAGAGAAATAAAATCAAAACAAATGGTACAGCTAATGAGGACAATTAAATTAATTATGTTCAAGGAGATGAGACTCTCTCCTCACCCCCCTGAAACTGTATGATCTGTTACCCCTCACTGCTAACTGCTGCTCTGTAATTCACAGCAACTGATTAGAGCATCTATGCAAATCTTTGTTTAAATCATTCAACTAATTAAATGATGGGATTATTCCTCTGCCTACGGTGACATCATTCTCAGTAATTAGCACGTTATTTGGACTATGGCAATAAGAGACCCGATGTCAACACAAGCCTCAAAGACACTAACCCTTTGTATGCTGCTTTAGAGGCCCATACTTGGGCTGTTTAACCCCCTGTGTGCTGATGGAGAGATCAATCATCAGGCTGGTTAACCCTTATATATCGACTAGGAAGTTCATGTTCCTAGGCTGGTTAACTCCCCGTGTGCTGGATGGAAAGCTCAGTCCTACGTTGGTTAACCCTATAGAATTCAGCAATCTGTTAAATCCCAAGTAAATGATTGAAGAGTTAACATTCAGCAACCGCCATCCATTTTCCCCTAAAATGTACCGATAATTAGATGGGTCATAAAATGCTCTTCTATTCATTATGACTGATGAAATGCATTAAAGCTGACAGAGTATTACCTGACAGTAATTAGGTTTTGTCATGAATTAAATTATTTGAAAGCAGACCATCTCCCCAATCATGCAATTTACAGCCAGATTTTCTCCTCTCTCTGATAGAGAGTCGCAGCTTCCTAATCATGGGAATTATTCACAGTGAAGATGAAGTCTCCACATTAATGTACAGCGCAGACAATGCAAGTACAGCGCGATCTGGTGAACAGGAATTTAATCATCTGCTGCTGACACTCTGAGAAAACACCATTAACCCTCAGGAACCCCCCACTTCCATCACCCCCTTTCAGCACAAAAGTGAAAAGAAATTGGGATTTTGCTCACTCATCCAGACGAAATACTTAGGGAGAGCGATGCAGACAATTTCCTTATTTTCTACAGAAAAAAAAAAATCAAAACTTAATTACATTCCCCATGCACTCCCTGAATGATTACAATAAGGAGGACTGATTACCAAGAGCCAGGTTATCAGTGCAGACTCCGCTTTGTAGGGGAGTTAAACGTCTTTCCACAAACAGGTGTTTAGAAGACTTCTTCTCAATAGAACAAACAATCAACTCACCTTTCCTCAAGTACAGTCAGCGCCGAAATAGAATTTCCTAAGTCTGTGTCCTTTATCGTATGGAAAAGTAGGAATTGGGTTAAACAGGTCCTACAATGAAAGATTGTTGGTCCAGAGAGTTGCAGTCCTTTGTGCAGCAAAATTCAAGTTGTTTCACTGAACTCCAGAGCTTGGTTTAGTGAAAGAAGTCATAGAATAAAGTGTGGGGGAGGCTGTGCCAGGGCTCCAATCCCTCTCAGATGCCAGCGGTCTCCTCTTCTCCTTCCACAACTAGTCTACACACTGACCTGACTGGGCCAACGCTGCTGTTCAGTATTTAAACACCTCACCAGGTCCCTAGTTAGCAGCTTCCTTCAGCTCATCCAAGAAGCTGACAAGTGCTGTTAGAGAAGACTGTACATGTTGCTCTAATGGACCTCATTAAGTCCTACTTACAGATGTTCTCTTAACATAATTGATCTGCGGTGAGTTGAGAGGACTGCAACTTATTCCCTAGCCCCCAATTATTGTTGGGTAATTAGATCCCCAACCTCCGATTTTTCACATTCACCCTTCTAACATTCCAAAATATCAAAGTATCTCTTTCACACAAAAGCTCCTGCCTCCCCCTTACTGGACTCTGAGTATTGACAGTTAGATCCTCTAACCTTTGTAGAGACGCCACTAATGGCACATTCAGTCCATTGACAGAGACAGTTTTTTCTCCTTTTCTTTTTTTTTAACCCTCAGAAACAAAAGGGTAAAAAAAATCCAACTTGTATAGATTGTACTTGTGATAAAAGATTGCCGTGATGAGCCTTGGCAGCAGAGCTCCTCTTCTAATGTCTTTTCATCTGGATTAATTCCTCAGATGAAAACTTTAAGGAACAATGAAGGAGAAGTCGCTTCTGAAACGGCAGAGAAAAAAAAAATTACAGAGCTCACCTGGGACAGATGAAGCCAAACTCTGGCTTTTATAATGCCAATCAGCAGGTCTGTTATCATGCCTCTAATTAGGAAAGCAGCCTAAAACATGGAGCACTTGGGGAAATGGTAATTCAATGGTTTTGCACTTAAAAGGGGAGACATTGCTTGCACTGTATAAATCCAGGATTGGGAATGACAAGTCCTTTAACTAATGGGGTGGATTCAGCTCCTGCTCTGTGTGTTCTTTGGCTCTAATTCATAAAAAGTGGACAAATTCTAGGGAGATTCTCATTGTGCAAGAGATGGCAGAACCTCGTTGTGAAGCTCTCGGGAACAAAGTGTAATATAGATTATTGTTCAGACTGATAAAACAAATTCAGCACATTTACATTTCGTTTTAACTTGGTCATTAAGAAACCAAAGCAGCAAAATCTCCCTCCTGATCAGTTAAAGCTGAGAGAGGTTGTGCTCCGCAATGAGTGATAATTAGATTGAAGTTGCCCTTGTTCCTAGGAGTTTGCACCTGGAGACTTCTTCAATGAAACCTGATATCAGTAACATGAAATTATTATTATATTAATGGAAGGGTCATTTATAAACCACAAAATATACACAATATTAGATAAATGTGCCTAATAGCCATCCTCCCACACAACAGAGACCACACACTTCCTGATTTCTGGAAGCGTGCTCTGTGTAATCATTGAGGATTGGTGTAAAGTGTAAAACCATCACTGCAAAGTCCCGCCTACCGCGCCCTTCAGTCAATCACTTTCTCTTATAATGCTGCTCCGTTGAATTAATCATGAGAGTGAAGGGACACAAAATAAAACCTTGTTTTTGAAGGTGGATATAAAGGGCCTGAGTCATTAAGGAGAGCAAAGCATATAAAAAGAGTAACTTTGCATCTGGGCAAAACCATGTTGCATTGGAGGGGGAGGTAAATTTAAAATGTGGGGACAGATTTATTTTTGGTAAAGGACATGTCCTAGATCAACTTTAAGTTTCAGTGTAAAAATAAAGCTGTTGAGTATTTGTGTTCTAGATGAAAAAACAGCCAGTACTTATCTTATGGACAAAATAATAAACTAATTTACACCCCTTGCATTGTAACATGGTTTCTCCCAGAGAACATATACTTCTTTTTTGCTTTACTTTCCTCAATGACTTAGGCCGAATATGATTTGCAATAGTGCATCTAGCACGCAGTCAGTCATCAGCGTACCCAATAAGACAAATTTCTGCACTCCCACAGATGCCGCTCTTTGCATCAGCAAACCCTGTTCATCTTGCACAGCACATTAATGCAAAAATAGGTGCAAATTCCTATTACTGACCATTACAGCCATCAAATCTGGGCAGAGACGCGACAATTACGATCTTATTCACAAGAGTTTACATTCTATGGGGCTGTAATTTGCAGATAAATGTAATTCATCCATTAATGGTGTCATTATAAAATACCTAAATTAAGAAATTAGAAATCTGTGTCACAATTGTTGTGGATATTATTTTAAACCATTTATTAGATTATTAAGAAATGTTGCCCAATATTGGATCTTTATAATAGAGACAGAAACATCAAACTTATTGGCTTCATCCGGGAGATATTTGTCAGTTACTGAACTTACACCCGACTTACTGAATAAAACAGAATTAATGAATTCAAGAGGCTTGTTTTACATCAATTAATGAATTCAGCCGATGTTAATTCAGAAAGTCGGCGCTAAGTTCTGGAAGAAAAAGGTCAGGTTAATGTCTGCGCAGTAACATTATACAGTAACATTATAAGATGGGTTATGATGATTGCTGAAAAGAGATAAGAAAATATCCCACAGTCCCGTCACTGAATTTCCCGGTCTGTCCAGCACAAAATTTGTAGTACATTGGATTCAAATCACTGTGTCGATGTGTAAGAGAAAAAACGTGAACATGCCTAATTGTGTCTGTGCCCCAAGAAGTTCAAGGAGCGATGTCAACTCTCTTCCAGTATCATTTCAAATTACCATGAAAGGGTTAAGGTTGGCTTGCAGGATTCTTTTGTTGTAAAAGAGACATCACATGGTCTCAGATGTCATTGTTTCCCCCTTTCAGTGAGCACCAGTGAGCAGAAGGTACTGTGTTACTGTGTTACTGCTGTTATCACAGATCTACCTCGAGCATTTACCACTTATAGTCTTTTGCAGGCTCCATTTGCACAAGGGCAAGGTGTAGGAACTAGGGATAGAGACAAGAAGGGCTTCTCAGTTTGCTTGCACCAATACCTAGAAAGCTTTAGAGAGATTGTGACAGATAGCACTAGCCAGCTGCCTGCCACTCTGCTCTCATCACTTCACATATTTTTTTCTGTCTTCTACAATGGATTTGCAGCTTGTTTTCTTTCAGCATCAGGAGTTCGTGATAACTGCAATGTCAAGTACAATATATAAAGACATATGTTCAAACATTTGTCCTCCACAAATTATTACAGGAAAAGTTTTAGACCTAACATCATTTATTGTATCAGTGCTTACCATAAGTTTACCTCTAAATATATCCCAAATATATGAAACAGTGAATATTATTGTTTTGTCCTCTGCAGGATACAGATTACACAATTTGTAAGCCTGATGTCACTCTGCTAATGCTCACAAATGTATAGAATAATATGTTCATACTTATAACCTATCTCTGAGTTACACTTAGACCCGCTATATATATATATATATATATATATATATATATATATATGTGTGTGTGTATATATGCTTGACCTGTCTGCTGTTCAATGAAAACCTGTCTTGAAAAAAGTCTGGATGTAAGACCAAAACGTTGACTATAATATAAAGGAACTGGTTTGAAAATAAAGAATAATTTATCTGTTTTAAATGGTGAGCACCCTCTCTATTTTTTGAACACGTGCTAGCTACTATGGAAATGGGAGCTATCGTGGAGCACCCCAAAGAGGATTCACTTAAAGATGTAAGTGCAGTTTTTTCCAATAACTATTTTTATATATATATATATATATATATATATACATACACACACTATATGGACAAAAGTATTTGGCCGCACCTGTTAATAACTGAATTGACGTGTGTCAATCTGACCTGTTGCCAGAGGTGTATAATATCAAGCGCCTAGCCATGCAGTCTCCATTTGCAAACATTTGTGATACATAAAGGGTCGTTCTGAAGAGCTCAGTGACCTAAAGCGTGGTACTGTGATAGGATGTGTGGTACTGTGATAGGATGTGTGGTACTGTGATAGGATGTGTGGTACTGTGATAGGATGTGTGGTACTGTGATAGGATGTGTGGTACTGTGATAGGATGTGTGGTACTGTGATAGGATGTGTGATACTGTGATAGGATGTGTGGTACTGTGATAGGATGTGTGGTACTGTGATAGGATGTGTGGTACTGTGATAGGATGTGTGGTACTGTGATAGATGTCACCTTTGCAAAAAGACAGTTCGTGAAATTTCATTCCTGCTGGATATTCCACGGTCAACTGTAAGTGATATTATTAGAAAAGGAAATGTTTAGGAACAACAGCAACTCAGCCACCAAGCGGAAGACCAAAAAAATCACAGAGCGGGGTCAACGACTGCTTGGGCGCATGGTGCATAAAAGTCGCCAATGCTTTGCTGCTTCCATAGCCAAAGAGTTCCGACTTCCACTGACATTAATGTAAGCACAAAAACTGTGCGGCGGGAGCTTAATGGAATGGGTTTTCATAGTCGAGCAGCTGCATGCAGCCTCACATCACCAAGACCAATGCCAAGCATCGGATGGAGTGGCGTAAAGCACACCAACACTGGACTGTGGAGCAGTGGAAACATGTTCTCTGGAGTAACAAACCACGCTTCTCTGTTTGGCAGTCAGATGGGCGAGTCTGAGTTTGGCAGATGCCAGGAGAACATTACCTGCCTGGCTGCATTATGCCAACTGTGAAGTTTGACATAATGAGGGATAATGAGGGATAATGGTATGGGGCTGTTTTTTAGAGTTTGGGCTAGACCCCTTATCTCCAGTGAAGGGCAATCTTAAAGCTTCAGCATACCAAGCCCTTTTGGACAATGCTATGCTTCCAACTTTGTGGCAACGGTTTGAGGAAGGCCGTTTTCTATCCCAGTGCACAAAGCAAGGACTACAAAGACATGGTTTGATGAGTTCAGTGTAGAAGAACTTGACTGACCCGCACAGAGCCCTGACCTCAACCCTATTTAACACCTTTGGGATGAACTGGAACGGAGATTGTGAGCCAGGTCTTCTCATCCTACATCAGTGTCTGACCTCATAAATGCTCTACAGAATGAATGGGCACAAATTCTCACAGAAACACTCCAAGAAGAGTGGAAGCTGTTAACGCTGCAAAAGGGGGACCAACTCCATAATAAAGTATATGTATTTGAATATAATGTCATTACAGTCCTTATTGGTGTCATGGTCAAGCATCCAAATACTTTTGTCCATATAGTGTATTTTGTAACTCTGTACCTGAGATATTTAACCATAAGGCTTACAATCTAAGATATGTAGGGTGAAGCAAGAGACGTGGTAAGGGAACATTACCACAACAAATTATGACCTCAGTAAATAACAGGAGTGTTTATATGAACTGGGATTTGGATATAGTATAATGGATGTGAGTTTTGAACAAATATTTGAAGACTTTGAAGATGAAAAGATTCTGAGATAAAGTAATGAAAGTCTCATAGACATGAGTGTGATGAGGGTCCCAAGTGGGGGCAGTTTTGTATGAGTGGGGAGGGACATTTCTGAGAGTATGTAGAAATAAGAGAATAAGTTTGGTCAGTGCTAGAATGAGTCTTATAGGTTAGTGATAACATTTAGAATGGTTTCTGGATTGGATATTGAGATAATGGCAGCAGCTATCAAAGAAGGAGACCGGTCTGTCAGCTGCTTTTGGTATTAGCTGGGGAAGATATAGGTGATGATTGTATTGAATGAATATGTAATAAATAAAGTGCAGCTACAGGGCCAATGAGAGAAGGTCCAGACTCCAGGGCCAATGAGAGAAGTGGAGAGACTTCATGGCCCTAAATAGAGAAGGGGCAGACACTAGGGCTCATGAGAGAAGGGGGCAGAATCTAGTGCCATGAGAGAAGGGGGCCCATAAGAGAAGGGGCAGACTCTAGGGCTCATGAGAGAAGGGGAGAGACTCTAGGGCTCATGAGAGAATGGGGGAGAGACCCCAGGGCTCATTAGAGAAGGAAAAGAGACCCCAGAGCTCATAAGAGAAGTGGCCCATGAGATTAGGCGACAGACTCTAGGGCTCATGAGAGAAGGTGGCAGAATCTAGTGCCAGGAGAGAAGGGGGCCCATAAGAGAATGGGGCAGACTCTAGGGCTCATGAGAGAAGGGGGAAGAGACCCCAGAGCACATGAGAGAAGTGGCCCATGAGATTAGGCGACAGATTCTAGGGTCCATGAGAGAAGGGGGCAGACACTAGGGCTCATGAGAGAAGGTGGCAGAATCTAGTGCCAGGAGAGAAGGGGGCCCATGAGAGAAAGGGGCAGACACTAGGGCTCATGAGAGAAGGGAGAAGAGACCCCAGAGCCCATGAGAGAAGTGGCCCATGAGATTAGGCAACAGATTCTAGAGCCCATAGGAGAAGGGGCAGACACTAGGGCTCATGAGAGAAGGGGGCAGACTCTAGTGCCATGAGAGAAGGAGGCAAACTCTAGAGCCCATAAGAGAAGGGGCAGACTCTAGGGCTCATGAGAGAAGGGGGGAGATACTCTAGGGTTCATGCGAGAAGGCGACAGACTCTAGTGACATGAGAGAAAAAGACAGACTCTATGAAAGAAGGGAACTGGTTTCTGGGAGTTGTAGAGGCTCCAGGGCCCAGGAGATTATGGGACATGCTACAGGACCTTGGAGTGTGGGAGACTAGTTCCAGGATCCATAGGAGAAGGAAAAAAGTTCCTGGGCTTATGACTGAATCTGCCGCTGCTGTTCCTCTGGGTGCCGGCGCCATTGGTAGATCTGATACTGCATTCTCTATATTGTAATGCACAAATCTTTCCAATAATACTAATAATATTACATTAATAGGCATTGATTAAAAACGATGTCATCACATATTATACGTATATTAATGCTCCCTGATAATGGGTTACAAGAATATTTGTGAAGAAAGAATCGTGTGATTGCAGCTGCTTATAAAGTTTATTTCTGTGGATGTTTTGTTAAACACATCACTTTCTGATATCGCTTCACTAAAACGGTGGATTAAGACTAATCAGAATTCTGCATGAAGAACACACAGGATTAGAAAAATGGAGAACGGAGAGTTTCTTAAGGCATCTTATTACAGCCTTCATTTAGATGGGCTTTGGTGCTAATGATTCATTAGGTTGTGCCCTTTCCATTGTCTTGTCTTGGAAATGCCAACACTTTAACACAGAATAAAATCCCTCGTTCCTGTAATATTTGCTGCTCTGAATGAACCTCGTGTGGGTTCCTGGTACATTTTAAATTCACAAATGTCACACAACATATAATATAAGTGAAATGTACAGATTTCAGTTTGTAGAAAATATACAGCAAATATTTACCTATGGGATCCATTTGAAAGTATCAATTTATGTAAGAATAATGTGTTATGAACTTTTTAAGCAACATTATACAATAACTATTTGTTATGATGACAATTCGAAGCGTTGCTACAATCCAGTTTGTCAACATTCATTTATAAAAAAAGTGACGCTGTGAACGAACCGTAAAAAAATCATTGCCCCCCTCTGTCACATGAATGGTGGATCTCCCAGGGACCTCATTCTTCTGCACTGGTAATATGAAGGATCCAGTCTGTAGGGAACGTGGAATGTTATGTTATATGTATATGTTATACTGCTGCTTCCATCTCCCAGGAGGTAACAGGGTTATTGTACTGCAATATAAATATATACTATTCCAAACTCTGCTGGATTCCGTCCTAGTTTTAAAAACCATTGTCTTACATTTACCCACAATCTGAGCGCACAACGTTTTCTGTGTTATGTGAGTGTTACCAGGACAAGTGTCTCTATCTAATGTGCCTAATACTCCGTCATTGTAAACCAAGGTCTTCCATTCAGAATCTGAATGAGTTACAGAATTTGGAAAACAAAGGAACAATGTTATCCAAAGTGTGTATTCATCATTCATAATATGTTTATATTTAGTGCTAAAAATTAAATTGGAAGCTACAGTTAAAAATAAAAAGGATCAATGTATTATATAAAAAAACAATTAAGGCTTTGGTCGCAATGTTTTATAGCAATAAGAGAGGACACAATGTGACTATATATGTGACACGATGGTCCATAAACATCATCCGTGCTGCTTCGTGGATGTCAAATTCAGAAAAACACTTTGTAGTCGTTCCCAACCAATCCCATTATTCCAGGTTCTCACGCTCAGTTGGAGAGAATCCCAGAAGAAATGAGGAGCGTGGAAGCTCAGTTTCCATCAGTGACATTGTTCTTATGATAAAGGTATAGATTCATGTTCTTCTTACTGTCCATCGATAATTACATGATACTTGGACAAAGGAACATTGGAGGAAGAAGAATTATTTTTGGATTATAAACAACAAATGTTACAGACAGAGTTCAGTATTTTCATGTATTGCAGACTGTGCTGTCGTTTCCTTATGAACATATTTCTCCTGGTAGAATCAGGTGATATTTCCTGTAGACTCAGGTCCCACCGTCCCATCGATCTCACCAGAAGCCTGGCTGGAGAACCAGACTGCGTCAGGGTGATGATAACTCTCATTTTACACAATTATTTGACTTATTATTATCTCAGCTCAGTGTCTGACATGAAAGATCCGTCTAAACAAATGTTCTGCTGCCATTATAGTATATGTGTAAAAACAATGTTCCTAAGATGGGATCTTGGCTCTGGATACAATGGAAACAACACATATGTCTGCAAAATCCTTTTACTTTCCTGGAATTGTTTAAATCTGAGGAAAAATTAAACTCTGGCAAGTAATCTGATAAGGAAACATGACTGTCTGTCCTACTTACATTACGAGGTCTCCCTATATAAATGCATCAGTCCTCGATGTCTCGGACCTGGACAAGAAGATGGTCACACGTCCTCCCCTTATCATATTATAAGCTCCTTAAAGATACGCTGACAACCCAAACATGCCTTTAATTCCTTATTAGACAGCCACTCAATGCCTTATGTATAACTAGATGTCCACACATATTGTGTATATGAGGAGGATATTACAGGAGTTATAGACCTGACTCACATCAAATTATTTGATACAATTTTAACACTGATATTAAAACATCAACCAAATGCCTAGATCTTATATCCCTGTTATTATTAAATATTATACCCTTATTAGATAAAGTATTATCTCTGTGAAATAAAATGTTATTCCCCGTCAGATTAAGTGTTACAATGCTATTAGATAAAACTCTTTTATTTCAACATTATACTATTACATTATGGGCCTAAATAAATAATTAATTAAGTAACGCAAAGCGAATGCAATTTGCGTCTTTTAAAATCGGATGTAAATCGCACAAACATCCGCGCATTCAAGTACAAGTGGATCTGAAGAAACATTCTGGGTGTAAGTGCGCTCTGGGTATACGTCACTCGCTGTATGTAGACAGATCACAGTGCACGATACACAATACATATGTGCACTCTAAAGTCCCATCAGAACGCACAGAAAGAAAAACTATTACATACTTTAGTGCTAGTTAATAATATAATCATGAATAAAAGTAAATACAATTTTTTGTAATCATTTTTTCAACATGAAATACATTTATCAGGATGTTATTAATGTCTCCTGTACTTAAAATGCATTTCTACAGTTTATCTTAATTGCAAACACATGTTCTAGCTGTATACGTGTAGTCATAACTATCATTCAGGAATTGGTGGTGCTATATAAATTAATGATGATGCCTATGTACATACTCCCCTTCCCACCCCTGTTCCACAATTCAAGTCGTAGACAGTCGGAAGTGTCATTTGCATCCACTGGCGTATATTCCGTTTACAAAGCTGTGCAGAGAAATGCCGCAACGGGACTTACCTTCCTTAATGAATCAGACCCTCTATGTTTTATCCCCTCTGTTTTCTCTCGGTTTTCTGCCTTTTTTATTGTTCCTGTTGGAAATATTACATATATCTCTTTCTTTTTTATATTATGATAAGTCATTTGTCTTTTTTTATTCTAACAATTATCTAGTTCTCCAGAATAGAGACACAGTGATAATGAAGCTTTGAACCCCAGAAATCTAGCGTGAGTCCCAACTTTCCAACTTATCCCCAGGCTGAAGAATGTGATGAACCCGCCAGCAAGTGGGTGGAGATAATTTGGATATAAAGATATTTCTTGTAGATCGTGGTTTCTGTTTAACACCATATTAATGAGAATTATTCTTCACTCTCAGCCTACTCCCCGTCATAGACCACCTCCGATTGTGGTAGTGGATGGGTTAGAGTGGGGGTCGTACCAAGAGATGCACCTGGGGGGGCTGTATCATTTCTTTCTGTGATTTGCTATAAGCTCCTATCAGTCTGTTAGGTTGGGATAAATTGCCACAGTCTATACATTTGGCTTTTATTAATACAGATACATCATACTTGCCAATGTCCGGGAGACTGACGAAATCTGGGTAGGTCTCCCAGAATGGCAATGGAGAATTGAGCTTGCAATTCTCCCACAACCTGCTCGTAGTGAGCCTAAATGACACGATTCATGGTGAATTGCAGCATTTGGCCCCATCCCCGCATCAAAATACGGGAGCAGGACCAAAATGATGCAATCTACCATGCCCTGCCCCCTCCAGGATCTCCTGGAGTCCGCCATCAGAAAGTTGGCAAGTACGAGATACATAATATCCATCTCCGCCTTATGGTAATATTTACTGTGCAGATCAAAGCATGTGATTGGTCGTCAGAAGTAAGGTCATAATATAATTATAGACATAAAGTTATTCAATTATTTCTAGAATACTAAAACATATCATTTATTAAATAGATGTCAGGGCATATTTTATAAAAGTGGATATAAATCCTCCTTAAAATAGTGTTAAAGTAACTTCTTATCCTATGAAAATATAACAACATACTGATCGGTGCTAAACTGGAGATAAACCTGGTGATATTCCTGTAGAAGACGCAGGAAACTTTAATACCGCTCCCTTCAGTGTTATTAAAAAGAAAAACACACAACAGGGATACACATATATATATATATATATATATATATATATATATATATATATATATATATATATGTATATATATATACAAGTTAACCCGTGCATGATACTCATGCATTCTAGTCAAATCAAGCTACTTAAAGCGTTAAAAAGGTTCTTGTCATGCATTTGGGGCCTAGCCCAGGCCTCCTCAGGGGAAGAGCGTTACTTCCCGACGTAAGCGCCCTTTTTAACGTGGTTTTGTCCACATGTCACCACCTCATCATTCTTCTCCATCACCTCATCCTTCATCTTCATCGCCACATCCTTAATCTCCATCGGTGCTCAATCAGTCTTCCTTGAAGGGCAGTATTCATAACCTGCACTTTCACATCACTGCTTCTCCGTACTCGTGAAAATGCGACATTCAATTGTCCATGACGAAACACAGGCTCTGGTAAATAAATACCCACACGGTCAAGAGTTTGAGCCCTCAACTGGTAAATTTAGCCTTTACTACCCCTCCCACAGGGGGAAGGGGGGATGATGGAAGTTAACTGACTTCACTATTATAATTTTTTGGTGAAATAATGTCAGTATACCAAATTTCAGGTCAATTGGAGGAGTCCATTCTGAGAAAATAGTTTTTTACACACACACACACACACACACACACACACACTAACACACACCGCTAGGCTTATATATATTAGATATATACACAATACTGTACAAAAGTTTTAGGCGGGAGTGGAAAAAATTCTGCAAAGTAAGAATACTTTCAAAGATAGAAGTGTTAATAGTTTATTTGATCAATTAACAAAATGCAAAGTGAATGAACAGAACAGAAACAGAAGAGAAACCTAAATCAAATCAATATTTGGTGTGACCGCCCTTTGCCTTCAAAACGTTGGACTGGCAATCTGCTCAAATTCTCGCTTGGGAGCTGCAGTACCGCTCTCGTTGTCTAAAGAAAGTGGTGAAGAAAGTGGTTTTGATTCTTCTTCTTAGTCTCTACCACCCCAGTACCAGGAATTCTCGGACGTCTTTTGTGTGAAGGCAACCAAACGTCCTCTTCATCGAGTCTGAGATGGTGGCATTGAGCTTCTTCCTGGGAAACCCACCCCCAGTGGCCGTGTCTATCCTCTCTTTATTCCGGAAACTCAGGCCATGTCTGAATACATTCATGAAAACCTGAAGAGGTTTTTTATCAGAAAATCCACTTTACAGGCCATCCCTGCATAGATTTTTGTGGCTTAAACGCCATAACTATTAAAAACAGATATCTGCTACGACTGATAGCCGAACCGTGTGAAAGGGGCTGCCATCTTTTCCAAATTAGATTTATGACTTACATCTTTATCCTTATCAAAGAAGTGGACAATGCCCTTGATGGCTCTATCTCTGATCCTGTTAGTCTCGCCCACCCTCATGGGCACAGGTTTCAGCTTGTGCTGAATATACCCCTTCTACCCCATTGGCCATTTAGGCTATTATTAGAGTGTTGAGAGTTGTGGTGTTATTTGTTTACTGTATTGTCCTGTAATACCATGTACAGTTTTGTTAAATGTCCTCTGTACGTCACTGAGAACCACTTGGGGCGCCCTATGAATAAAGGATAATAATAATAATAATAATATAGAATCATTTATACAAAGTCATACAAATGTTACTTATAGATTTGGGATATTAGAAGGCTGGGATGATATATTTACAGACAGCCACTTGTTACAAATGATTATTTAATAGTGTTAATAACTAACATTTATGTATGCTATAATATGACTGATTAGATGGTTAGATTGTATCTAGTATGTTGCCTTGGTTACAGATTAAATCAATATTGCCTTGTTTTATAGACCGGTACAGGCTCCGAGATATATCTTATATTTCCCGTTTTTGACATTAATATTAATTTTGTTTATTCAGAACTTATCACCAGAACTGAACTCAGAGCGCGGGAAATCCCTGGTCGTAAATATAACGGAATAACTGCATGGTTTGTTATTTTGCCAAGGTGAGGATGTATACTTCAATAAGATGGCAGGGATGGATGTAGGTGAAGAGTAAAGAGAGTGAGAGAGGGATGTCTGGGAGTGATTTTATTTCAAATAAATGTTTATCTCAAACACGGTGTGTCTGTGTATTACTGATCATTTTCACTGTTGCACTACAGGACCCAGTAGTCCTGGGTGCCAGAGCATGCTGGCGGTTCACCAAGTGCCAGCATGCACCGGCAGCCCTGAGAATGCCTTTATTTGTAGTACTATAAGTTCCAGCATGCTCAAACCTTTAATGGTGCCTGTGCATGCTGGAACTTGTAGTGCACCATGGACAGAATGCTTAATTAATTCCATTCTCTAACGAATGGTCCCACACCCACTGCGCAGGGATGTGGCCATAGTAATAAAGATCATCAGAATGGGGCTACTTAAACCTTTATGTGTATCTAACGGAAATGTACACCTAAGATACGAGCAGCGTGGAATATATAGAACAATATGAGACACAATTTACATTATCAGTGTATAATTGCTTCCAACTCTACATAAAACCCAGAATACAAATAAGATGGTTTAATAAAATAAAATAACAACAATAAAATAAAATACAGACTAATAAAATAATAAGATTGTAAGCATTTTGGAGCCTGTGATAAATCCTGTTTCCTTCCATATGAACAGACACACGTGTAGTATGTAACAGACACACCTGTAGTATGTCACATTCACACGTGTAGTATGTAACAGACACACCGGTAGTATGTCACATTCACACGTGTAGTATGTAACAGACACACCGGTAGTATGTAACATTCACACGTGTAGTATGTAACAGACACACCTGTAGTATGTCACATTCACACGTGTAGTATGTAACAGACACACCGGTAGTATGTAACATTCACACGTGTAGTATGTAACAGACACACCTGTAGTATGTCACATTCACACGTGTAGTATGTAACAGACACACCGGTAGTATGTAACAGACACACCTGTAGTATGTCACATTCACACGTGTAGTATGTAACAGACACACGTGTAGTATGTAACAGACACACCTGTAGTATGTCACATTCACACGTGTAGTATGTAACAGACACACCGGTAGTATGTAACATTCACACGTGTAGTATGTAACAGACACACCTGTAGTATGTCACATTCACACGTGTAGTATGTAACAGACACACCTGTAGTATGTCACATTCACACGTGTAGTATGTAACAGCCACACCTGTAGTATAAAACAGACACATCTGTAGTATGTCACATTCACACGTGTAGTATGTAACAGACACACCTGTAGTATGTAACATTCACACATGTAGTATGTAACAGACACTCCTGTAGTATGTAACAGACACATCTGTAGTATGTAACAGACACACCTGTAGTATGTCACATTCACACGTGTAGTATGTAACAGACACATATGTAGTATGTAACAGACACACATGTAGTATGTCACATTCACACGTGTCCACTCTGGATTGGCGAGGACTCGGGATGCACTTATTGTGTTTTGGAGTACTGGTAATGACTCTGGAGAGATGTGAGCGGTGTACTCAGTAATTGTTTCATTACGCCCTGTGTGAGCATTACGTGTGACCTTGTCATCCAGATCATTCAGTTATACAACCTTATGGGGAATGTGTGAGGTCTTAAACACACAAACTTATCAACTCAATAATGTCGAGTTTTGCATAGTTTGATTTTCTTCCACGTCCCCTCCGCACATTTTCTCCCCTGAATGAGCTGGAAAATGAGAGGGTTATAAATCCTGTTCTGCGAGCAATTAACAAACGTTTATGGAGAAGGTCAGATCAGTAAGCAGCGTCCTCCAGATGCTCGTTACAGGTGATTGTACTCTGATATATTACACTTCACTGGTGACATCACATCACTGTATCAACACATCTATCAGTAGGAAACTGAATACAGCACCGATAACCGTCTTATATATTATATGTGTTACCTGCACGCTTTATTGACAATCAGCCCAAAATGTGATTTTCAAGTTTATCAAACGTTGCTGGGGAACATTACAGGGGTATAATGAGGGGGGATGGGGAACATTACAGTGATATAATGAGGGGGGATGGGTAACATTATAGGGGTATAATGAGGGGGGATGGGGAACATTATAGTGATACAGTGAGGGGGGATGGGGAACAGAACAGTGGTATAATGAGGGGGGATGGGGAACATTACAGGGGTATAATGAGGGGGGATGGGGAACATTACAGTGATATAATGAGGGGGGATGGGGAACATTACAGTGATATAATGAGGGGGGATGGGTAACATTACAGTGATATAATGAGGGGGGATGGGGAACATTACAGTGAAATAATGGGGACAGGGGGTTGGGGAAATTACAGAGGTATAATGAGAGGGGTGGTGCTAGGGAACATTATAGAGTTATAATAAGGTGCTGGGAAACATTACAGTGGTATAATGAGGGGGGTTGGGGAACATTACAATGGCATGTTGATTTCATGTCTCACACATACGCTCAAATGCTATTTTTCTATGTTAGTCTGTTATCCATCTCTCTTTAAATCTCTTTATTGAGCAAATTATTACAGAGACAAATTGTCAGAAATAGCAATCTATGTAAATTGGAAAACTGAATTTAATGTTGCTGAAGCTGTAATTAACGTATAGACAGAAATCAATCTCAGGTGAATTTTCGGGGTTGGTATATAGTTAAGACAGGGGTTGTGAGAGGTGTGGTGCTGTCCTTCTGTCTGCACCAGCTCAAGTCTATAATCAAGGATTTAGGTGCTCCCATGATTAGATGTGTCAGAGGAGCTGGGCGGTCATTGAACTGTGGCTTTGGGCTGTTTCATGCAGGATGCTATCACTCCATGCTATAAATATTCCATTATCTGTTGACAAGCAGTACAGGGCGCTCTGAATCCTTTCAGGAGACAACTATTAAACAACCAGTAGTATTACACATCTGGAATCGCCAATAGAAGAAGGAAACTTGGGGGCAGTCAGACACTACAACTCTACTAATGGTTTGTGGTTGTGGAGGAGAAGGAGGGGATCCTACTCTGACTCTGGAATAAATGTGTGAATGACAGAAGACAATTTTGGTGACCGTGTGTAATGTATGTGTGTGACAAGAGCAGGGTACCAGGCATCATTTAATAAAGGTTAAGACTGTGAGAGGTGGGGGGAGGGGATGTCCAAGCGCCCAAAGTGCAGCAGGGGAAAAGGGTCCCTGTTCTGGTGTGCCAGGCACTCGTTTTTCTGTAAGGGAAAGGGGAAAATACGGGAGGGGCAGCTCCACAAGGTGAGTGCACCACGGGAACAGCCCTCGCCAGACTATACTCATAGAAGCGGGTCTACGACAGCGACTCCCTCTATCCATGCGGCTCCAGGGGTTCTCTCTCGCAGGGGTCTTCTGAAGACCTTGTCTGATGACCAGTGCCTGTAAAACAAGGGAGACCAAACCACACAGAACAATCACTTCCCCAACACCCCAAACCCAGAGGAACCACTACGGGACATACCGAACCTTTCTTCTCCTCAAACCGAATCCTCCCACTCACACATCTTTGGCCGTCCGAGTCCACTGGAACTCTGTTGCTCCACAGACCTCCACCCGCGGCCCGAGGCCTTGCTGTTAAGCCCGCCTTCTCCTGGGCTCAGGTCTTTAGGTGCCCTTCCGGATGAATAGAGGGGCTTTGTAAGCCACTCTCAGTAACTTATCCACTTAACTATCAAGGGACCAAGCGTCCCACTCACTTAGAGGCCTGTGCCTCTCTACACTGAAGAGCCTTGCGCCCTGCTACTCTCTCAAGGGCCTTGTGCCCTGCTACACTCACAAGGGTCTTGCGCTCTGCTAACTCTAGCTATGGGGCTCGTGCCCTGCCTGCACTAAGGGTCTTGTGCCCTGCCTACACTAAGGGCCTGGTGCCCGATAACAAAACCTACCTAACGCCTACCTGCCCCAGGCCTAATTACCACCTAGCACAGCACGGGCCTAGTGCCCGGAACGTGCCCCCGGGCCTTATGCCCAACCTAACAAAGTATTTTTATACTCACCTGCTCCGCTCAGAAAACTCCGCTTGCCTCGCTGTCTTCGGGTCTCCCAGACTCTCCAGCCGATGGCGCCTCTTCTCCGCTTCGGCGCTTGTGTCCCCGTTGTCATCTTGACAGGGGCGCTGTTAGCCCTTACAAGGGATCCCCGTCGGTGAGCACTTCTTTGGCTTGATCCCGGCATCTTCCTTCTTCTTTCCAAAGGGCTTCATTTGCGGCGTCTTCTTTTCTTCTGGTGCCACTCCAGAGACATCCATCTCCCTCCGCCGTCGGACTGTTCTCTTAGGATGGCGGCGCCCAACGACTTATAAAGCCGCAGGCGCCAACATCATTGGCCGTCACCGCGAGCACTGATTGGACAAAAGTTGAAATGTCCAGACGCAAGTCAGGATTGGCCACTGATTGGCCAGCAGTGGGAAGTGAGCCCTGATTGGCTCACTTGCCCGCGTCCAACGGGACCTGCAAGGACAGAAGAAGAATACTCACCGCTGGAATGCCGGAATGGTGAGTAGCTTCCTTCTTTGCCCTCTTCACGGGCACCTCATCCGTTGGGCACCTTTCCACAAGTCCACCTTGGACCATCTCGTATCGGGTAAAATATAATGGCACTTGCCCTGTATTTCATAAATGTTATCATGGTGTTTTTTCAGCCTTCAATAAAAGAACCTTAGCCAATGAGTTCACCCTCTCAGTGCGTCCCCCATTGACCGCTACCTTTACAGTAAGCAGGACTTTGTGTTACTGCAGTTGTCACTTCTAACCAGAAATACTGATCTCTCTGAACATCCAGAGAAGCATCTAATGGGTGAAGTTGGTGGAGGGGCCTCGAATCAGCAGAAAAAAACCTTCATGAGTTAAGGGTCCACATATCCAGACTGTCAGAGAAATGTCTTCCCTGTGATAACCAGCACCTAAAAGTATCAGAATCTGAGGGGGTTAAAAAAGGATGGTGCCATGGGGTTAATGGGTTACAGGACTGACTGGGGGGGTTACATTCCCGCTAAACTACCCAGAGGAAGAACCATTGTGTTTGCAGAAGACGAACCAGAGGAACTCTGATGATACTTCTGCACCTCGACCAATCTTACTCCTTGTGTGTGGCCACTAAAAGTATGGCTTTGATCCCTTGGTTTGGGATTGTGTCTAGGAAACCAGGGTCAGTGAATGGAACTCCACGATGGCTGCTAAGCATTGAACATTATAGTACGTTTTCCCAGTGTATGATTGTTATATTGTGCAGTTTTGTTGTAAAATTTATTTAACGTGCTATAAGAAGATTATTTGCTTAGGTGTGCAGGTAGAAGGGTGTAAGGCTGCGGAAGTAACCTGGTGATGTTAATTCGGTCCTGAGACAGAGACCAAATTAACTGGTAGGTTCAGTCAAAGTGCAAGTAGGAGAAACAGTATCCTGACATGTCAAGATTTCAAGATTTATGCCCTGACTACACTGTCTTACATATAAAACTAATATCACTAATCTCTAATATCTCACTGTTACCCAGTAAAATGCAGAGCCAAACACCCTAAGCTCCTACTGTGTATAACATGGGTTGAAATCACCTTTCTGGTCATCCTTTACATGCTGGTGAGCAGTAATGTGTACATTACATAGCAGTAAATCTACAGATCCTCCTCAGACATCAGTCTGTAGATTATAAATGATGCAGATAGTGGAATGAGCAAATAATTGCTGAATTTAATGGCACTGATCTTGTTGGACATAACCAAAGAGGATATTCTATACACAATGGGTCTGAGTCTTTAATAGAGCAAAACAAAAATATGAATAACTTTGCCTCTTGGCAAAACCATGTTGCATTGGAGGGGAGGTAAATTTAAAATGTTTAAGCAACAGATTTATAGTTGGGTTAGGACATGTCCTGGATCAACTTTAAATTTCTGTATAAAAATAAAACTATCAAGTATGTGTGTACTACATGAAAAACAGACAGTATTTTACTTACATGCAAATAATAAACTAACTTGCACCCCTTGAATTGTAACATGTCTAGGATCAAATTTACTCCTTTCTTTGCCTTAAGCTGGGTACACACTACACTGTTTTCGTCCAATAATCGACTCAAACAGCCGACATACGACCGCTCGTTCAAAAGTCGGGTCAGTGTGTGCAGTGACACGATGGTCGAAAGTCTGCCCAAATGGACGATTATCGCCTCATTTGGTTGGTCGTACCGTTTAATGTTTTCGTTCCAATCTCGTTTCCGCTGTGTAGTGAAAACTTCCGACCGATCCACAACAGTGAGTACGAAATTACAGTCATTGCTCACGACAACATGGCTGTAAAAAGTCGCTAAAGGGACATCCGCTCTTCCCTTTATTGTCCTAAACAAGGCTAGTGTGTATGCAGTCCATGGACCGAGCGATCGGACCATCGATCGCATGTAAAATCGCTCGGCATAAAAAGTTGGTTGAAATTTCTGTAGTGTGTACCCAGCTTTACTTTCCAATATGACTCAGGCCCGAGGAGATATAGCCGCAGTAATGAGCCTGTTTATAGGCAAAATACAAACAAGATTTAATCCTGTGGTTGGAGATATTCTAATGGACTTCAGGGAATGGACACTGCAGGTCTGGGAGTAACGGCTACTCTACCGACTCCATATAAGCCCACTACATCCAATGGAACGTATTTCACTCTATCCAGCCGCATTTATATCTGCAGAGAAATCAATGTAATAAAAATGAGAAATAATACTTGAAATAAAGGTCATGATTTATATACTACATAAACAGCATCATATCACATGTATGTATGTAACCATGGACCCCTAATCATTGCAGAAAGCTGGAACTGACCATGAAAACACATATGGATGTGCCCCTATGTGTGCCTATAATAAAGCTATTAATCAATATTTTTATAAAGCCCCCTCCCCCCATGTCTTTTGGCCGGTGGTCAGGATTAGAATTTCCACACTACTTTGTTGTAGGAAGTAACTGTCTGAAGGGCTGAATAGTGTGATTTGTTTTCATATGTTATATTTATAGCTGAATGTCGCAGTCTTCTTAGTTTTCAGTTTTTTTATATTATTATTATACACACAGAAGTGCAAAAGATAAATTTTATATTGTGTCAGGTCACAGAGGGGGAACGGAGGCAGGTGGAGACTGTGAAATAAGTACAGGCAGTAAAAGAGGTTATTTTATAGTGTGAGCCCAATTCACACTGACCGCCTGTAAATCAATGGCTGCATTGTAACCAGTAATCAGATAAGTGGCTGCTGACTGTAAGTGATGGATGAGTATGAGGAACACAGAACACAATGTAACAGATTAAAACATACATATTAAAATGTGTCTGCTATGTAACCAACGTACAGCGCTGGTGCTTGGAACACCGTGGGTCTACCAATGATATGGTAATATGTTCTTCATCCCAGTTGTACGAGCGGATTGAAATTTATACGCTCAATAACTAGAAAGAATCATAAGGAATCATGCTGAAGAAATCTGTCTCACTCCATTTTTCCCTGTCACTCCTGGAGTCATTTTAATATTTTCCCAATGTCTTGCTTATTTTTGGTGCCAAACAAAATTTTCGAATACAGTCTGTTTGGAAATGAGTTCTGTGCGCAGCGGCTTCATAGTAAACAGCTGCATTTGCAGGAACCACAGTGAATTTACTGTTGTAATAAATAGAAAAATAAGATGTTGAAATAATCAGCCGCTCGTTCGGCTTCTTAAATAGAATTTTAGATTTTTTGTGACACAATTTGAAACATTTTCATTTTCTTTAAATGCTTCTTTATGTGAACACGTTTTGTCCATAATATTTCATATTTATTCAGTAAAAGAAATAGACTGAGAAACAAGGACAAATCTGGCCCCCTGATCAGAATACAGAAGGTTCTATGAGAGCAAGTTGGGGATATGAGGCTTTGTTTTCTGCTGACATTTTAGTATAATAAGAGACTCAAACTAACAAACAATAGAGAAAAAGACACAAAACATTAGTAGAATGTTCTGGCTATAATAAAACTATTTACATTTATAATTGGCTGCTTTTCTCTCTTTCCCACAATTATGGAGCTATTCACGAAACCAGGTTCGGAGAAAAAACAAAAGGATGTATTTTTCCCAACATCTGATTGGATATGTGAGAGGTAAATAAGGACCCGCTGAGCGTGTGATCACAATACTATACACAGATACTGTACATAGATATTATACACAATACTATAGACAGATGCTATATACAAATACCACGCTCACAAATATACACAAATACTACACACAAATACTGCACACAAATACTATACACACATACTACACACAAATACTACACACAAATACTGCACACAAATACTATACACACATACTACACACAAATACTACACACAAATACTACACACAAATACTACACACACATACTATACACATATACTACACACATAAACTACACACATATACTATACACATATACTACACACATATACTACACACATATACTATACACATATACTACACACATATACTACACACATATACTATACACAGATACTACACACATATACTACACACATATACTATACACAGATACTACACACAGATACTACACACATATACTATACACAGATACTATACACATATACTACACACATATACTACACACATATACTATACACAGATACTACACACATATACTACACACATATACTACACACAGATACTACACACAGATACTACACACATATACTATACACATATACTATACACATATACTACACACATATACTACACACATATACTATACACAGATACTACACACATATACTACACACAGATACTACACACAGATACTACACACATATACTACACACATATACTATACACATATACTATACACATATACTACACACAGATACTATACACAGATACTACACACATATACTACACACAGATACTACACACAGATACTACACACATATACTACACACAGATACTACACACATATACTATACACATATACTATACACATATACTATACACATATACTATACACATATACTACACACAGATACTACACACAGATACTACACACAGATACTACACACATATACTACACACATATACTATACACATATACTATACACATATACTACACACAGATACTACACACATATACTACACACATATACTACACACATATACTATACACATATACTACACACATATACTACACACATATACTACACACATATACTACACACATATACCACACACAGATACTACACACATATACTACACACATATACTACACACATATACTATACACATATACTATACACAGATACTATACACATATACTACACACATATACTATACATATATACTATACACATATACTACACACATATACTACACACATATACTACACACAGATACTACACACAGATCTTACACACATATACTACACACAGATACTACACACATATACCACACACAGATACTACACACAGATACTACACACATATACTATACACATATACTACACACAGATACTACACACAGATACTACACATATACTATACACATATACTACACACATATACTATACACATATACTACACACATATACTATACACAGATACTATACACATATACTATACACATATACTACACACATATACTACACACATATACTACACACATATACTATACACATATACTACACACATATACTATACACAGATACTATACATATATACTATACACATATACTACACACAGATACTACACACATATACTACACACATATACTATACACATATACTATACACATATACTACACACAGATACTACACACAGATACTACACACATATACTACACACAGATACTACACACATATACTATACACATATACTATACACATATACTACACACATATACTACACACATATACTATACACATATACCACACACAGATACTACACACATATACTACACACATGTACTACACACATATACTACACACATATACTACACATATAGGGCCTGGTTCATCATGGTACGCATCTGTCTTTTTTGTGTGTATCGTATGCAGAATCACTACGGAGGCCCAGAATTGGGACATATGACAGTTAATGCAGCAATTGAATCAGGCCCATATGCTACACATACACTATATCAGTCACAACATTAAAACCAGCTGCCTGTTATTGTTTATATCCTCCTTGTGCTGCTAAAACAGCTCTGACCCGTCGAGGCCTCCAGAAGACCTGTGAAGGTGTCCTGTGGGATCTGGCACCAACACTATGCAGAAGATCCTTTAGGTCCTTTAAGTTGTGAGGTGAGGCCTCCATGGCTCGGACTTGGTCTTCCAGCACATCCCACAGATGCTCGTTCAGATTGAGATCTGGGGAATTTGGAGGCCAAGTCAACACCTTGTTCTCTTGTCCTGTTCCTCAAACCATTCCTGAACAATGTTTGCAGTGTGGAGGGCGCATTATCCTGCTGAAAGAGGCCACTGCCATCAGGGAATACCGCTGCCATGAACAAGTGTACTTGGTCTGCAGCAACGTTTAGGTCGGTGGTACGTGTCATAGTAACATCCACATGAATGTCAGGACCCAAGGTTTCCTAGCAGAACATTGCCCAGAACATGACACTGCCTCCGCCGGCTGCCTTCTTCCCATAGTGCATTCTGGTGCCATCTCTTCCCCAGGTAAATGATGCACACACCCGGCTGTTCACATGATGGAAAAGAAAACGTGGTTCATCAGATCCGCCCACCTCATCAATGAGCCTTAGGCGCCCATGACCCTGTCTCCTGTTCACAGGTTGTCCTTCCTTGGACCACTTTAGGTAGGTACTAACCCCTGCATACTGCGAACACTCCACAAGACCTGGCGTTTTCCATCATCTATTCATTTATATAGCGCCACTTATTTCACATCGCTGTACAGAGAACTCTCACATGAGTCCCTGACGTGAATGAGAATTTGGCAATTTCAAAATTTGCAAAATCATCCTAATTTGGATTTATCAGAGGCGCTCAGATCCTTACTTTGCCCATTTTTCCTGCTTCCAACACATCAACTTCAAGAACTGACTGGTCACTTGCTGCCTAATATATCCCACCCCTTGTCAGATGTCATTGTAACCAGATAATCAGTGTTATTCACTTGTCAGTTGTTTTATGTTGTAGCGGTGTGTATACTGCACCCACTTACCATGCATAGATACTATACACAAATACTACACACATACTATACACAAATACTACACACAAATACTACACACATAATATACACAAATACTACACACAAATAATATACACACTTAATATATACAAATACTACACAAAAACACTGTAAGAGAAATTCTAAAGCAATAATTGTATAAAAGAAAGTTTAGCAAAAATATCCCAGTCTTTCTGCCTTCAGTTTAAGTGAAGTCTCCTCCAGTCTGATCCTTTTGTGTTATCTAATTACCTCAAGAGATAAAATCACATAACAATGGTTAATACTGCCAGACCCCAATAATAAAATGCAACACACAAACAGATAAAAAAGAAAAAAAGAAAATGAAAGTTTATAAAGAATCTTGAAAACTCTAATGTACTCTGTTAGTAAAATGATAATTTATTCAATAAATCATTTATATAACTATAAAATGTTATCTTCCAAATTAAATGAATGTTAAATAGAGCACATCAAATCAATTATAACCCATTTTTGTATGAACATAAACTGGCATCATCTGGATGAACAGCCAGGAAACCCAACATCCTAATAATGTGCACATTAGGAGATTGTAATGGAGAATTAAGAGATCTATCTATCTATCTATCTATCTACAGAATATTCCCACAAATTGTTAACATTGTGGTCTGTGACCCCTGGGTCTACGATTCATAAACTCCTCTAATTATCTATGTGGTCACATCCAGTATATATCGCTGTATTGCTTAGAACCATGGATCTGAGACATTCACAAACTGGCGCAGACATGAACAAATAGAAGTGGTACCATTATCTCTATGAACAAGAAGAGAATTATGAATGTGCGTTTGGACTCCGCCGGAGCTGATCCTGGGGGTTTGTGGGTTTGTGTGATACTTTCTGGAGAGGTACAGTGGCAGCTGTTTATCGCAGCGGTTATACAGAACAACTTGTATCTTATGTATTTGCCTCCAGACCACTTCCTGTCTGTAACTATCCCTTTGGCCTGCCTGCTGGGGCTTTATGTCCAGCAATCAAATTGCCAGATTATTGTACCCCGTGTCTTACTCCAGCGTTCCTAAATATCTGTCTGCTTCATCTCCTTTGTACCAACTCAATCCCATGTTCAATCGAATTGAGATCTGGGGAATTTGAAGGCCAAGTCAACACCTTGAGCTCTTTGTCCTGTTCCTCAAACCCTCAAACCATTCCTGAACAAGTTTTGCCATGTGACAGAGCGGATTATCCTGCTGGAAGAGGCCACTGCCATCAGGTAATACCGCTGCCATGAAGGGGTGTACTTGGTCTGCAGCAATGTTTAGGTAGGTGGTACGTGCCAAAGTAACATCCACATGAAAGTCAGGACCCAAGGTTTCCCAGCAGAACATTGCCCAGAGCATCACACTGCCTCCGCCGGCTGCCTTCTTCCCAGTCATTTAGCCATCAGAATTTGACCCTTGTCAAAGTCGCTCAGATCCTTCCGCATGGCCATTTTTCCTGCTTCCAAAACATAACTGACTGTTCACGTGCTGTCTAAAATATCCCACCTGTTGTCAGGTGCTAATGTATTGAGGAAATCAATGCTATTCACATCACTTGTCAGGGGTGTTAATGATGTGGCTAATTGGTGTGTATATATATTTATATATATATATTTATTTATTTATTTATTTTTTTATTCGATGAAATAACTGCAACCACTCATTAGGAAAATAAGTATTGCTCCAGAATTATTTACAAGTTTATTAGTAGCCGCACGGCCACTGAAAACAGTTTTTGAGTATAAATGCGCAAATGTCAGTTTATTTAATATTCTTATTAATGCAATAGTTTGTTTTCAGATAAGCAATCTGAAAAAGCAATATAAAAATTAGAGATGTTCACTAACCCCCGTGTTCTGGTTTTGGTTTTGGATCTGGATTAACTTCATGTTTTGGTTTTGGCAAAACTGCCCTCGTGTGTTTTGGTTTTTTGTTTTGGATCTGGTGGATTTTTTGGAAAAATTGCTAAAATATGCTAAAAGCACATAATTATGCTCTTTTTTTGTTCCTACATTAATATTATTAACCTCGATAACACTAATTTCAAGTCATTTGCAGTCAATTTTGACCACCTCACAGGTCACAATGTTATTTTCATACACTTTTGGACAAATACTGCAGCGACCTGGCTGGATGGTAAGCGACAGAGCAATGACACAAACACACGGCAGTTCCTCCCACATCTAGGACACATTGTCACACAGCAGTTCCTACCACATCTAGGACACATTGTCACACAGCAGTGGCAGAAAAGGAAAGTTGTGCAAGATGGAATTGTCCTGGGATCATGAAACCAGTTAGGGTTCATTTGATCGCTCCACCCGTTCCTTGGATAACTGTGGTAATTCTACAGCTAATACATGGACAGAGTGAAGGAGACCCTCAAAGGTGGGAAAGGGATCCCAGATATCCCCACCATGCTGTGAGCCTTCCTTGTCTGTAACTGCATCCGCAGAACTCTTATTGAAAAGAACATTTGCTCTGCTTGGAAGTCCATGTCTCGCTTTTTCCTCCTGCCTTTTTGGAGGACCCTTGGTTGGGACAAGTGAAGTAGCTCCTTCCCTACACCTTGGTTTTACCTGGATGTGCATGGGTGGCTATCCAGGGGGTTCTGTCTCTCAGGACATTCGTGTACTCCCGGAACCTGTGCCGATATGTCTACTGCCTCTTTTGCATCACCAGAAGGGAAGCAGCACAGCGTATTTTTTGGGACTGCCCAATTGCTTAGGCACTGTTGGATACCTTGGAACATGAACTTAAGGACAATGTGCCCAGATCTTGCCTTTCATACCATTCAGTATTTTATGGATTATTTCCTGGGACACACACCATTGGGGCAATCCAGGAGGCCTGGCGCCTTATGAACTGCTTTAAGGACGCTATTTGGCTTGCCAGGAATTTCTTCATCTTGAAAATGGAGAAGATGACCATCCAGGACTGTCGTAGGCTGATCCACAGCCTGCTAAGAGACTATAACACCATTGACAATCCTGAGGAAAAGGAAGATGATTCATTTTCTGTCTCCCTCTTCTCCTTCTCCCCCTATGTGTCTGTTTATTCAATAAAACCTTGGGCTTCTGCCTCTCCCTCCTTTACACCCTCCAACCCATTCCCACATCACTGTTTGAAGCTTTGTTGAAAGTCTTTCCTTAATATATGCACCCTTCCCTATATTTGTGTATGTCTCAATAAAGCTTCAGTATTCTGTGCACTGTTGTGATTCCATTTTGATAACACAGCACAATGTGACTGTAGATTTACACCAAGCCTGCCAGCCCTAGTATTTCTATTTCAGCAATGACAATTAGCAATGGAACAATGGAGCTCTCCTCTTTGTGTGTAACTTATATAACACTGTACATTATGGACTGCAGATTTAGAAGACCAAGCCTGCCAAACCTATTATTAATTCTATTTCAGCAATGACAATTAGCAATGGAGCAATGGAGCTCTCCTCTTTGTGTGTTACTTATATAACACAGCACAATGTGACTGTAGATTTACACAAAGCCTGCCAGCCCTAGTATTTCTATTTCAGCAATGACAATTAGCAATGGAACAATGGAGCTCTCCTCTTTGTGTGTAACTTATATAACACTGTACATTGTGGACTGCAGATTTAGAAGACCAAGCCTGCCAAACCTATTATTAATTCTATTTCAGAAATGACAATTAGCAATGGAGCAATGGAGCTCTCCTGATAGTCACTGTTGACTTTGAAGAACACTGCTACCCCCTCCTCTTTCTATTCTATGACGCTGCCCAACTGCTCTATAGAATGTGCTACCCCTTCTGTGTACCTCTGTGAAATGGCGCTACATCGCCGTGGAGGGTGGTACTTATAGAATCCAATTCATACTCCGTGCTGAAAGCACAGTGTGATCTTTACACGTAACCTTTGTTTGTGGCTGTATATTCCTGTGGATTTGGGGAAATGCTTTTGCTGTATAATGTAAAATACTTAGAGTGTGGGAGTGAGTGTGAGTGAGTGTGAGTGAGTGTGAGCCTTCACTGCACTTATTATCATTATCATCATGCTCAGCTATTTATATATTACATATTTCACTTATTATGTGACTGTCGTATTCTAATGAAAATGTAAACTCAAAAGTAAACTGGATGGAATTTGAAAGCATTTCAATGGATAATCAGTCATTTAAAATGTTTGTGGACCAGAGTATCGAATTAACATTTGAATCCATCACTCATCCGATGATTCACCTTTATCTTCTATCACTCGTTGCACTCCTACGCCAGCCTCGTCCTCTGAGCTCTATCCCCATTGTCCAGATCCTCAAATCCTGCAAATTGTATCCAATTTTCTCACAAGTTCCAGGAACGTCATCGGAAGCCACCAAAAGAGGGAATTCTCACATCATTCATTGTGTGCTCTCCAATATTCACACTATTCAGAATTGAAGCACATTATAACTCCCATTTGTTATTCTGCTAAGCATGATGACTTAACATATGTTGTTAAATAATTGAGACGCTCTGAATTTGATGTGAAATATACACATTTGAAATGTTATATATTAGGCGGAAAAGCAATTTGCGAAGTCCTATTTTCTAGCAGTAGCCTCAGATAACAGCTCTCCACCTGGATGTTTCAGCCAATCAGGGCTCGTATTAGTAGCCTTTTAATATAAATGAAAACGATGGCCTTCGTTTTATGAAAGCTTCCTTAAACAAAAAAATGATATCTTCAGCAGTAAAGCTGTTATGGAGCTTGTTTGGTATTATAAGGCCCAAATGTATTATTTATGCAATTTTCTTCAAAAAGAAAACCTGAAAGAGCAGATTTCATTTTGTAGCATTCAGTCAAAGCCATTGTCTCATAAATGTGAACATTCTGCATTTTATCTGCTTTGAATATACAGCAAATTTAGTCGTTGTTTGAGGGTGATGCTTTAAAAGTTTCCATCGTATTCAAAATAACTATTCTAATAACTTTGCAGTTCATTCATTTTAATAGATCTTTGTCATCAAATGTGTAGTTTGTAATGTGGAAGTTTTTTAATGTCTAAATAATGCATTTAGAAAGACAGAGGCACTGGTCCTCTTCAGTTTGGTCTGGATGTCTCGGATAGATGGGATTCCTGGATTGTGTGACATGGAAAAGATAGCTGAGGCCGAGCGGTCAGAACCGTTACTAGAAGGACTCTCACAGACCCACACAAGGCCAATAGAGCAGCTGATGTAGATAACTGAATGAACAGATGGTGGGTTCCTTACTTTGTGCATTGAACAGAGATGGAGGCATTTCTGCCTCTACCAGAGACGCACGCAATCAATATTTTAGGATTCAGAAAAAAATATAGAATCCTATTGCGAAAGAGTCTGTCAAATCTCAATGTCCAATCTTAGGATTCATCTACATTTCAACACGATTCCTGGATTCAGTTCCTCCAAAATCACCAACAATTTTCAGTTCAGAGCTTCTATATATCAATGGTGTAAAGAAACCAGCATCTAACCTTCCATTCTTCCACCTCTGCCGATTTGTGGAGTCACAAACAGGACATTACACGCCACCACTGGTCCCCAGAATTATCAATAAGCCATTAATTGTTCATCCTGGCATGGATACATGGAGCAGTGCCTCTGTGCCTTGGCAAGACGCAAGCAGAGGTAGAGATAGACATGTTGGGCCTGATTCATCAAGGCCTGTGTTTTAAGAGCAACCCGTGTCCAGTATCATATGCACATATTTAGGCTTTGTGTCCATCCGGATTCAGCAAGGCAATGATGTCAAGATACATGTGCTTTTGAAACCACGGGCAGGTCTGTGGTGCTCTTCTACAACGGACGCATCCAATACCGATGTGGATTATAAATTTGCAAAAATAAAGCACAGGAAATTAAAACAAGAAATCTTGCTTTATTATTACCTGATAATAATAAAGCCATTATTATTATTATTATTATTATTATTATTATAATTATTATTATCCTTTATTTATAGGTTGTCATAAGGTTTCCACACCATCGTACAAAATACATACAGTAGACCATACAGGGTACAACAGTACAGAACAAAACGTGTAAAACCAAAACTCCAATAGCTCCGAGCATAACAAGCACAGTGAACTTGGAGAAGAAGAACTGGTGTTGAGACAGAAGGGAAGAGGACCCTGCTTGTAAGAGCTTACATACTAAACAGAGGGGAAACACATCAGGGGTGAGAGGAGACAGTGAATGGGATCAAGTGCAAGAGAAGCGCAAGCAGGGAAGAGGGAGATGAGGAGAACAAGGATGTAGAAGATTAGGTGGATGACTGGTAGGCTTTGAGGAACAGATGGGTTTTGAGAGTCCATTTGATGGTGCTCAGTTTAGGGGACAAACGGATGGAGCATGGGAGGTCATTCCAGTGGAGGGGGCAGCAAGGATAAAGTCTTGAAGTCTGGTGTGGGATGAGGTGATCACCCAGGCAGCTGAGTAAGTAAACAGGAGAGGTGGTAGTGTTAGTAACAGTGATGGAGAGATAAAGGTGGGGTGAAGATTTAGAAGGAGGGATAACAATGAATTCAGTTTTAACAATGTTGATTTTGAGAAAACATGATGACATCCAGGAGGAGATGGTGGACCGCCAGTTAACACAAGACAGGAGGGGGAAGGAAAGGTCAGGAGATGTAGAGTTGAATATTCGTCAGCGTAAAGTTGATACAAGAGACCAAAAGAAGAGATGAGATTGCCCACAAAGGAAGTGTACAGTGAGAAAAGAAGATGGCCAAAAACAGACCCTTGAGGGACTCCAATGGGGAGGACAGAGAGCGGTGAGGATGAGTCAGGAATGGAAACAGAGAATGAGCAGTTGGCAAAATAAGAGGTGAACCATGTGGGGACAGTGCTAGAGAGGCAGAGAGAAAGAAGAGTCTACACCAGGAAGGGGTGGTCTACGGTGTTGAAGGCCACAGTGAGGTCCAAGAGAATGAGCAGGGAGAAGTGACCACTGGATTTAGCAGAGAGGAGGTCATTAGTAACTTTGGCCAGGGCTGTTTCAGTGGCGTCGAGGGGGCGGAATCCAGAACACACGGGGTCAAGGAGGGGGTTAACTGAGAAGTGATTGGTGAGGCGGTTGCAGACAACCCGCTCGAGTACTTTGGAGGCAAAGGGGAGAAGTGATATGGGGCGGTATTTAGCGAAAGAGGTGGGGTATAGGTCTCGGTTGGGTTACTTAAGAATGGGGGAAATGAGGGTATTTTGGCAATGCCAGTGGAGAGTGACAGATTTTAAGAGGTGAGCAAGGTGGGAGCAGGCATTGGGGAGAGGAATCGATGGAGGTGGGAGGGGATAGGATCCAGTTGGCAGGTAGATGGGGGAGAGGAAAGAATGAGAGAGTGGACTTCATCACCCGATGTAGGGCGGAAGGAGTAGCTCCAGTTGGTTGTTGGAGGAAGGTTAAACTATGATGGTGGCTGGAAGGTGAGAAGAGGAGATGTCAAGTCTGATAGCCTCAATTTTAGAGGAGAAAAAGGAGGTGAGCGGGATAAGACATTAATGTTAAAACAGTAAACATTAATATTATAGCCCTTTAGCTGGAGCAAGAGATATGGCAGAAAAACACGTAACTTTGAGATGCCCAGAGCTTGAATTGGATTTGGCTGCGTGCGCTCGAGTTTGGCACTGAGGCAAAACACCCCTTCCCCACCGCGTTCACTCCCTGAAATTGCAGACTATAGTAAGCGTCCTTTGCACCCACAGGAACAGGACTGTGATCAAGGAGAAGGCAGAAATTGTGACTCTGCTGCTACCCTCCTGCCCTTCATGTGAGGGGCACTGATAAGAAACTGATTATGTCACTAGGACATGTTCGGAATTCTATAAGATATAATCTATAGCAGTGAAAATCAGATCTCCCATAATATCAGAGATCTAGTAAACTTTACACCAAAAAATAATCTACATAAGTAAATAAATAATAAACATTTTATAAAATGTGTTCCCTCTTTGTGAACTCATTACCCTACTTATAAAATCCCAATTGACCATTGTATGTAAGATCGCGCATCAGTGTTACTCAGGTATAAATGTGAGAGTTTCCAGGAGAATGATGGTCATCCCAAAACTTTCCAAGTACCTTTACCCTTAGCTTCCTGAATCTGACAGTATCTCCACTGATTCCACCCTAAGATTTGTGCACACTGGGAACATTGCGCTCAGGTCTAGAGGCAGCATGATGGTTAAAGAACATTTAAAACTAAAATTCTAATATTATTCCCTATATTGATGTCAGACTATATGGAAGAGGTGGGTGAGAGAGAGGGCTTGAAAGACTGAAGGTTGGGGGAGAGACTGGTCAGGCGGGGTAAAGCGCTCCATAAGTGTAGAGCAGCACGGGAGAAGTCTTAGAGGCAGGAGTGAGCGGTGGTTACCAGAGAGGAGGCCCAGGTCAGAGGGAGAGTATCGCGGGGTCAGAGATGTATGAAGGGCAGGAGCTGGTGAGGGCTTTGAAGGTGTGGGTGGGTAACTTAAATAGATTGGCGTTTTTTAATTAATAAAAATAAACTGCTAACACTTCTATTTTTGATATATATATATATATATATATATATATATATATACACACACCCTAATTTCAAAGTAATTTAATGGGGCTACACTGCTGTGGCTGACCGTACTATACACAATCCAAGATACAGGAGCTTTAAACACTGCTCTTTAAACACTAAGACAATATTAATACATAATTAAAGACAGATATATGTTAAGCTCTGCCGTAATATAAACTCTATAATAGAACTGGAATAAACATAAGGTTCTTAGTGTACATTTTGTTTAAACTGTGGATGTCCATCTACCAATTTCAAGGGGGGGGTTGGTTTGGCAGTTTGGTTCCTACCAATACTCCTTCTAGAGACACTAAATGAGGTAAGTCCTGCATTATACAATTATAATGTGTAAGTGTAGGTACCCATCGGAAAGAGGTCGCCTTGACGTGGTAGAGGGCAGAGCTGTAACTTAGAATTCTAGCGCCCTGGGCGAGAAAGACAAATGCCGCCCCCTAGCCCTCAATTTTAACCAAATTAATCTAAAATATTCCTAAATTGCACCCCCTTCAGCGTTGCACCCTGGGCGGTCGCCCCTGTCGCACAGACCTAGTTACGGTCCTGGTAGAGAGACATCCACAGTTTGATCAAGACGTGCACTAATAACCCACCGTTTCTTCTAGTTCAATTATAGAGTTTATATTACTGCAGAATTGAACTTATATCTGTCTTTATTCATGTATAAATGGTCTTAGTGCTTAAAGAGAGCTGCAGTATCTTGGAGTGTATCTATTGGTCAGTGCAGAAACTATACATAGAACAGCCGGCGGCTGGCTGACAGTATCTCAGCATTTTCTTTTTTGTCTCTTGAATTTTGTGCAATAGGAGTTTAATTATTTCCATAGTGACTGTTTGTGTTGGGTTATTTCTCATTGTGAGGTTGTGCAATTATTTAGTTTTTTGCCCTAGGAGCAGCTATGTACTATATCCCACAAAGCAGGGGCAGAACATGACATCGCCCGGCCCATAGCTAAGTCTGGGTGGGGGCCCCGGCTCTGCTCTCAGAAGCCTCTTCTGAGCATGTGCGGGTCTGGTATTCTGTGAGCTGAGCATGGGTCTCAGGAGGGTAACAAGACATTTCTCCTACATCTTGGGGCCCCACAGTGGCCACACCCACCTCTGGGGCCATAGGTCCACCAGCGCACAAAAGGGTCACCAGATACCCCTTGTACTAAGAGTTTTACCATTTGCTTGCCCATTAGACGTGGGAACATTTCCACACAATTTGCAATATTGGGCAATAGTGAGAAGATTCACATATAATTTTTCTTACTAGTTCAACCAAAAAGTAATTTAAATGCATTTAAGGCCATAAGAACTGTTTATAATTTACATTTGTCGTATTTTTGTTAATAAAGTTTGTTGTTAAAAAAAATGATACCAAATTGCGGAACATCTTTCAATATGATCCTCACAAATTGAGCCACAAAACACTGATATTCATAGAAGCTCAAAACTTGCAGAAATGTTCACTAATTTCACAGATAGGACATTTCACACAGGATGTGAGGGCTCCCGGTTCTGTGCTAGGGGATATTGGGCTTCTAAGGGGTGTGGTCCTTAAATTTCTGTTAAACGTGTCACAAGGGGCACATAAGTGAAAAGTAATTGGAGTAATCTACCTTTCTGTTAAGGGTATATAAGTGTATATTCATTTTATTACTGACTCTCCATAAACATTTAATTCAGTAAAAATGAAGAAAATTTGCATTGATTTTCTGTGTTTCAAATACTAATTTTCTCAGTTCAATTGAAAAGAAATAACCTTAGTACAATACACGATACATGAAGAGCCTGTTTTATATACAATGAGGAGAGTGATAATAGATTAATTACATCTCCATTAGAATACCCTGTTACTAACAGTATAATTACAAAATGTTGCTCCTGAATGGAAAAATTATATGTTCCCAGGGAGTTATGGGAAATAAGACATCGTTGAACCCGACAAAGTTCTCGGCTCGATTATGTATCCTCTTTATTCAATCATTGTATCGTTTCTGCTGTGACATTTGGTCAATAGAGCAATCCAGCACTGATCTCAGCTCTGCGGAATCTCATTAGTTTCCTTTCACTGTCGTCTTTCCAGCGGACATGTAAAAATACAAATTAAAAGATGTATCTCAGATCCTGGCATCACAAAAAGAAAGATTATAGTCAAAGCCATTTTCTTATATGGAAACAACACAAACAAGTATAATAGTTTAGAAATAACCACATTTCAATTTATTGCAAATATATTTAGTAGAGAACTTCAAACTGTGGGTTTATTCATTTTAATTAGGAGCGCTTATTTGTAAGATTTCCACTAAGATATGATTTCATAGCTGTTCAGCACTTATTTTAGATGAATCTACAGCTTGCAGTAAGTGGACTCACTTGTAAGTGATTTTTAACTTCAGATGTTATTTTGTGCAACTTGTGTTGTGCTCAATGTTTTTCACATACAGTAATTACTGGGAAAATCTCTATTATTCAATAATTGTCACAGAATGTAATGTTCCTGTAAAAAACATAATTAATATAATTTTCTGCTTCATGGCTCATTCACAATTGTGCAGATTTAATCAGAATTCTAAGCATTTCTTTTACAGTATCAGGATTTCATATAAGTCACTGGATCCAGGAGAGAGGCGATGCTGACATGGGCGAACTAAGACAAATATAAATTCCTTCCTCTGCCCATCAGAGATCTGAAAAATTACATGGGAATTTCAAGTCTCTTCAAGTTTAAATGTGCTGTCGATAGGTAAGAAAAAAAAATAGAAATCAGAATAAAATTGTCTATTAAAAAAATATGATTAAAAAAATAAATAAGAAACAGTACACCGATCAGCCACAACATTACAGCACCTTCCAAAACAACTCTGATCCATCAAGGCATGGACTCCACAAGACCTGTGAAGGAGTCCTGTGGCATCTGGCACCAACACGTTAGCAGCAGATCCTGTAAGTCTTGTAAAGTGCAAAGTATGTCCTCCATGGCTCGGACTTGTTCTTCCAGCACATCCCACAGATGCTGAATCGGATTAAAATCTGGAGAATTTAGAGGCCAAGTCAACACCTTGAGCACTTTGCCATGTTTCTCAAACCATTTCTGAACAATCTTTGCAGTGCGGAGGGCGTATTATCCTGCTGAAAGAGGCCACTGCCAACAGGGAATACCGCTGCCATGAAGGGGTGTACTTGGTCTGCAGCAATGTTTAGGTAGGTGGTACGAGTCAAAGTAACATCCACATGAATGCCAGGACCCAAGGTTTCCCACCAGGACATTGCCCAGAGCATCACACTGCCTCCGCCGCCTGCCTTCTTCCCATAGTGCATCCTGGTGCCATCTGTTCCCCAGGTTAATGGTGCACATGCACCCGGCTTTCCACATGGTGTAAAAGATTCATCAGGCAAGGCCACCTTCTTCCATTGCTCCATGGTCCAGTTCTGGTGCTCACCTGGCCATTGTAGGCACTTTGGACGGTGGACAGGGGTCCACATGAGTACTTTGACCGGTCTGGGGCTGCACAGTCCTATACGCAGCAAGCTGCGATGTTCTGTGTGTTCTGACATCTTTCTATCATACCCTGCATTAACCTTTTCAGCATTTTGTGCTACAGTAGATCTTCTGTGGGAATGGAGCACACGGGCTAGCCTTAGCTCCCCACGTGCTTCAATGAGCCTTGGGCACCAACGATGTTGTTGCCAGTTCACTGGTTGTCCTTCCTTGAAACCACTTTAGGTAGGTACTAACCACGGCATACCGGGAACACCCCACAGGACCTGTTGCTTTGGACATACTCTGACCCAGTCATCTAACCATCACAATTTGACCCTTGTCAAAGTCGCTCAGATCCTTACTTTGCCCATTTTTTCTGCTTCCAACACATCAACTTCAAGAACTGACCGGTCACTTGCTGCCTAATATATCCCAGCCCTTGTCAGGTGTCATTGTAACCAGATAATCAGTGTTATTCACTTCACTTGTCAGAGGGTTTAATGTTGTGGGTGATCAGTGTGTATTAAACACATTAATACAATAAACGACTTATAATATAAAATAAACCATTGGCTCAATATCTAAAACTATTCTGGTAGCTGAACCCGGGGGATATTTACTCATCTCTGCGAACCATCCAACAACAGCAGAAACTACACAGATACTTGTAAATTACTCACAATAGAGCTAATCGAACTATTTATCGAAGGAGAAAACCAAATGATTTAGTAAAGATTAAACCGTGATGTTTTATATCTGTGTAAATGTCTCTGGGATTTGTGGTAATGCAGAATTCTGCTGGCCAACATATTCTCTGGATTTCAGTAATAAACAAGATAATGAAACCTACAGACCTTAATCTAGACAATCTCTTTATTCATGAGCCCTAAAATTTAATCTCTGAGGGTTTGGATGAAATGTCGTTCCCTGGAACAAGTCATCTATCCTGAGTGACTGATTCCATGATAATGACTTGAGGGCTGAAGAAGCCATGGACAGAATCATTGTGAGGAACGTTAGATGAAGAAGCCATGGACAGAATCATTGTGAGGAACGTTAGATGAAGAAGCCATGGACAGAATCATTGTGAGGAACGTTAGATGAAGAAGCCATGGACAGAATCATTGTGAGGAACGTTAGATGAAGAATACTGTGCATGAACTGATGCAGATTCTGTCATGAGAGAATGTTCAGTTACCTGTTTCCAGTTATGCATCCCCCTCCCCCCATCCCATGGCTTAGGCTCATACAGGGGACATTTGACCCACTTCACCAATGATATAGTGGAGACTGAAAAGATTAAAATTGATTATTTTGCAATGATTGATCCAGCTAATTATTCTGAATACTTATCTACCACATGTGAGAGTGACATTGCTGATCTCCTGAATTTAAGGCTTTCTTGTTTACTAATAATGGAGGATAATAATTCCCTTATTCTCAGATAGGAAATAAGCAAAACCATGAGAAACTTTGTAAATCAAAAACAATCAGTGTAGAAAATTCTCAATGGGTCTTGAAGATCATCATCATCAATTATCATCATTTATTTATATAGCGCCACTAATTCTGCAGCGCTGTACAGAGAACTAACATCAGTTCCTGCCACAACAGAGCTTACAGTCTAAATTCCCTAACACACACACACAAACACACACACGCACACACACACAGACACACACACACACACAGAGACTAGTGTCAACTTGATAGCATTCAATTAATCTACTAGAATGTTTTGGATAAACATAGAAAATAGATCATGGGGTAAATGTATCATGAGAGTTTTCCGGCGGGTTTGAAAAGTGGAGATGTTGCCTACAGCAACCAATCAGATTCTAGCTGTCATTTTGTAGAATGTACTAAATAAAGGATAACTAGAATCTGATTGGATTTTCAAATTCGCCGGTAAACTCTCAGCTTGATACATTTACCCCCAGATCTGGTTTGGATAAAGCCATAGATAATACATATTCTACCTTGAACTTTTTGGGCTCCACGATTGTTCACCTTTTTTCAGATCCAAGCTCTGTGCACCATCCTGGGAACTTCTGTATTTTGGAAATTACTAGATACATCTCCACTTCCAAATTAGGTTGAAAAAAATGGACACTAGTTCCTTCCATTGACATAAGGTAGAATTTGATGTAGATCCTCTGTTTTATTTTCTGATGAAGGATTATTTTATGATAAAACAGTTTTGAGATTAGGAGAAGATTGTGTGCAGCCGCCTGCTGATAGCTGGGAGGACCTCACTTATAAAGCCCTGGTTTGTACAGCCCAATTCAAGTTATGCAGCGATGTTCTGCTCTCGGAAGATGTCTCCACAATCTCACAGTGCCCCAAGATCTGGGGGAGGTGGACAAGTCTGAAGAAGAGCATTGTGCAGTAGTATAAGTGTTATATCCAAGTACACCCTACTACCACTTTAGGGGCAGCCCTGTCATTACACTTTTCTGCTGTTCTTCTAAAATACTAAATAGCTTAGCCTTATTAATAGCTCATTAATAGCTCATTAATCATGCGAGTGAGGAGACATCGGCACTGTATTGCATGTGGTACGTTTGTGCATCTAAAGCTTTTCTTACAATTTATCTAGAAATTTGCTTTTCTGTGAAAGTACAACAGAAAGATACAACATGAGTCTCACTAAATGTCATGCCAAGATCTGATCTCTGCCAAGTCAGGGCTGGCACAAACTTCAAGTATTTTTGAGGAACGAAAATGACACAAAACACGGAACATCCCTGAAATTGTGTTCTCTCCACCCAATATCTCATTTCATTCTCACTACACAAAATTAAATTGATTCAAAATCTTTATTCACAAACTGATAAGGAGTTTTTGTCTTGCTACAAAGTTCACCTTTCCCACCAAATAGTTTTTATACCCCCAACCTCAGATCTTTTCTCCAGGCAATATAAAATACACATAAAAATCTTTGTCTAAACCTCACTTTCAATAGTATCTGTGTGTAGGACTTCTGGGTCTTATTTTCTTGTAGAACCAAACTTTTCCTAATAGAGCTGCTAACTGTGTTATCGGGACAACAAAAAATACACATATTCATCATTGGTTGTAAGTGAAAGTTTACTAGTTTGGGAGCCAGAGTGTTAGCTTTTTAAAACTGAAGGAACCCTTGATGTAGAAGTCTGCATATCTGATGTTGCTTGTGAATTCAATAAAGTAATCAGTCTGGGTTCAGTTAAGCGGTCAATGATCTCTTCCTGAGCTTTTTCTATGAATCAAATGCTTTGGAGATAGAGCAGATGAAGAGCAACTGATTGATTTGGCATTTACATTTTTTTTCTCAATTCAACTTCATCAGGAATGTTAGAAAGAATGTGTGTGACTCGTTGCATGATGTTTGTTTGACATGTAGTTGAGACTAAACCCCAGACACAAAAAAAAGTATCTTATTCCACTACTCTATACAAATTTTACTTTCTGAATAAGTTCAATGAGGATTACAGTGAATTAGAAGCACTTTTTATTACTTCAGTACCACTAACACAGCATTGCTTCTTTTACTGTACAGTGTACTCAATGGTGTAAGGTAGTCTGAGCAAATTTGTACTTTTTTGTCTGTGCCAGATTGAGGCTTACTACTTACTGTTACATTTCCATCTTCATTGTCACATTTGAGCAATGAATGAGAGTAAATGCTTATCATCATCCCTTTAAAGATGAATCTCACAAATCACACTTATTATTATTATTATTATTATTATCGTTTATTTGTAAAGTGCCATACAGTAGGGAAAAGAGTACACACATAAAACAGGGACATACAAGGTGGACAAAATAATTGCAGACATGAAAACAGGGTGTGGAGGACCCTTATTAGAAAACTTACATTCTAAGTGGAAGAGGGAACAGCTGAAACAAGAGGAGCAAATGTGGCTCAGAGTGGAGATTGGGACAGCTGTGAGGTTGCATTAGTGTGAATAGTGTTATTGGGGATAAAGTATGCTACAAAAAGAGATGGGTTTTCAGAGAGTGTCTACAGACTTGCAGACTCTGAGAAAGCCTGATTGGGTGAGGTAGGGAATTCCATAAGTCTGGAACAGCACAAGAGAAGTCTTGTAGGCTGGAGTGAGAGGTGGTTAACAGAGACCAGACAAGGTGCAGATTAGAGGTAGAACTAAGAGGGAGGAAGGGGGGGTATTTTGATATGAGATGTATGCAGGGGTAGTGTTCTTGAGGGCTTTGTAGGTAAGGGTGAGTCATTTGAATTGGGTTTGTAGGGATTTTCAGAGTGGTGCAGCAGATGTGGAGCGGTGAGAGAGGGAGATCAGTGTTGCAGCAGCATTTAGGATGGATTGAAGTGTGGATATATGGGTGATGGGAATGCCAGATAGCAGGAGGTTGCAGTAGGTAAGACGGGAGATGATAAGTGAATGGATGAGAGTTTTGTTAGCATGTTGTGTAATAAAAGGACATATTCTGGCAATGTTTTTAAGGTAAAGTAGACAGGACTGGGAGAGAGTCTGGATGTGAAGAATAAAGCAGAGTGTGGAGTCAAGTGTGACACCAAGGCAGCAGGCTTGGGAGACTGAGGAAATTGTGGTGTTATTGATAGTGAGGGAGAATCAAGGGGAGGAGGTGATTCTGGAGGAAGGGAAGATAATGAGCTTTGTTTTGGACATGTTGAGCTTTAGGTCGTGTTTGGACATCCATCTGGAGATAGCAGAGAGACAGGTGATTACTTTATATAGTACAGAAGGGTAGAGGTCAGGGGAAGAGATATAGATTTGGGTATTATCAACGTAAAGATGGTACTGGAGGCCAAATGAGCAAATTAGTGCCCCAAAAGAAGAGATGTACAATGAAAAAGATGGCCAAGAACAGAGCCTTGTGGGACCCCAACAGATAGTGAGAGTGGAGGGGACGATGTGCCAGAGGTAAAAACACTAAAGGAACAGTTTGATAGGTAAAAAGTGAACCAGGAAAGGACTGTGTCATGAAGGCCAATGGAGTGAAGGGTGTGTAGGAGAAGAGGGTGCGTGAGCAGAGAGTGGGAATTGTATGGACCCAGGGTTAGGTGAGACATCACCAGCAGCCATGAGAAGGAGCAGGGTGAGAAAGAGGACATGCGAGGAGGATTTGTGGGTGTGAGGTTTATTTCTGTTATGTAGGCTGGTGAGTGTGGTGGGTGCAGGAGACAAAACAGATCATGAATGCAGACACGTGAGAAAGAAAGTAGAGATGGGGAAATCATAATAGGGAGGGAGAAATAGGAAGATGGAGAAAGAAGAGGAGCTTAAAGAGAAGTGTAATGACAGTGAATAAGAGAGAGTATAAATTGAGTAGGTGCATGAATGAGAGATGTGAATGAACGTGTATTATCTGGGGTAGGTAATGAGAGAGTGGCAAGGAACAATGTTAGTACAGTAGATCCTAAAACAGCCTAAGTACGAAGTCCATTATCAGCGCTGCTCTGACCTTTACCATCAGCTTTAAGAAATATCAGAGCATATTTGTGAGAATAAGGAACAGTGGGCGCTTGGGCTAAGAGCTGATCCAGTGTACAGTCACTCCCTCATCATGAACAGGAGGAAATATGTTGAACTTAGTGAAACGTTATAATAAAGTCTAATAACCAAAGATTGTTGCTGTCTGTTCCCAAAGTGGTTTCCAATAGTTCTATACACTATAAATTAGTTTTCAGTGATTTACAGGTGCTTCTAGTTTAAGGTCTCCGTGGTCTCTAATGTATGTGATACATTTCTGTTTATTAATAGCTTATTATAATTACGATGTTACACATGGACCGGACTAGGGGACATCATTCACCCTCTTTCCATGAGATACATTTTCAGTGCAGACATCTCACTTTCACCTGTGATTCATGACATTCAATTTTCTTTTTTTTCAATGAATCGATAAGATGAGAAAACTCACGGGCTGATGTGTCTACATAAGAGTCTGTCCAGTCAGCGTGGCTCTAACAAACAAATTCAATTCCAATTGTTTGAGCTAAAGCCATAAAGCCAACATTTAGCAGCCACAGTTATTAATATAGCCAGGAGGGGGGTGTTTCTTTTATTCTAAAATGTGTTCTTTTTTATTCTTTAAAAGATGTTTAAATTTGGAGTGGCCTATTGGTGTAAGATGCAAGTAGCCCCTTGGTCGAGGACCACCAAAAGAGACGACAACTCAGTTCCTTTATATATACATTCCAGCAAAATCTGATCTACAATCTTTGGTTCACCAGATGTGTGTCTGACATGTGTGTATCCATATCGTCATACAAGATATAACCGGATACAGCTTAATGTCTGTTGTTTGGCCCTTTCTTCTTTCATGCAGTAATCCAAATGGCAATGACAAGTCAGCAATGTGAATAGACAGCCGCAACGTAACATTATAGAGCTGCAACACTAAAGAGTATTAGCTGGAGGGGTCGCTGCACACACAGCCAATCAGAGTACAGATGCCATCGCCATCATCTCTTTCCACCAGCCCCCAAGAGATGCACCTCCTAAGAGGCATATTGGAAGATGCGTCCTTACTGTACTCTACTTACTATGTGTCCACCCCTGTTCTACCTCTCCAGGTATAAGGGTACACAAGTCCACGCTTCTGAAAAGTCTAGATACAGACAGATCTTGGTGTGCATCCAACTCTACTTGAGGCCATTTGTTACTTATTTTTCAGCTGCTTTATGAGTGAAAAACAACATTTAAACTTATCCGCTTTATTTCACTGCAAACATTGTTGCAACAAACTAAGATTTAACAATGGTTCTGGTATCACCCAAGTTCTATTGTAGTTTATAAGGAAGGGGGAAGTGAGCGCTTCGATCATTATCTAATCAAATTGTAGATACCTATATAGGTTGTAATTAACTTTAATATACATTTATATTTTTCCCCAGAATAGAGGATAATATTTAGTCCGTCAGAAAATAAGACAATATCCCATAATTGCACCCTTTCCATTGGTTAGATACAATGTTAAAAACTATTTCCGCAAAAAAATTCCTTCTCCTGTGGACGTCAATCCGCCTTCTCCTCCCATCAGAACACACTAAATGCTGTATCGCAAAATCAAACACGTTCATTTAGAAAGGGCAGATGACAACAGAAAACATCATTTACACTGCACGATTCTGTTAGTATCAATCTGTAACTTTGTCTAGACCGATAATACCAATTGTGTGGTGAAGGGAAATGACCAGACAGCTCTCTCATTAAATAGTCACTGTTAGTGGAACATGGGGCTGAGTCCTCAGGGCACCTATCTGCCAATTTTGAGCATATCGCACACAAAATTACTCTGCGCATGCCCAGAACTGGGCCATATGCAACTAAACGCAATGTTCACTGCATCTCAAACGCAAAGGACACCTACTACAGCCTACAGTTTGCACATAGTCAATGTAAAGTCGTGCCACATTCGAGCACACGTAGCCCCATCCGAATCTAGGTCTGGTCATCACAAAGTTGCTTGTTTTTCTGCCATATCTCTTGCTCCAGCTACAGGGCTAGCCTAAGTCCTCTGTACTAGTGCTGACAGTCCCGTATACAGCTGTAACATGGGTACAATCGGGAGCTTGTAAAAATGTATTTTATGTTAGGTAGATATTAAGATCATCCTAATAAGTATATTTCATGGGGAAAAAAACAAAATAAAAATAAATAAATATATATATATTGTTTTAACTCTTTTGTCATTAATGCTTATATAATATTTTTTTTTTTTTGTGCATGCTTTTGCAAGTGTATAATCCACACAGGTATTGGACGTATCCTACAGGGTCTTGTCTAGTAAAGCAGAGCAGACCTACACCCGAATTCATCCGCGCACCACGCATCTTCATTTCCCTTCCTTATTGAATTCGGGAGTATGCAGAGTTACTATACATGTGTTTGTTTAACAACGCACATTGTGCCTGATTCATTAAGGAAAGTAAAGCAAAAAAAAAAATAGTAACTTTGCACCTGGGCAAAACCATGTTGCATTGGAAGGAAAGTGTTATGTGCGTATTGTCGCTAACCAATAACGATTGTCGAACCTCGATTTGTGTTTCCAAAGTACAAAGATTTATTCGCAATAAGTGGAAAAATATGCTCAAGCAAAGTAATAGTAAATACAGCCGTTACTTATCGCAGGCGCTCTGGATCCAGTGCAGTCATTCAATCCTGAAGTCTGGGGACAAGATGTCTGCACTCTGGATCACAAGCTGCTGCTTATATACACAATCAAATACAGTGATACAATGAAGATGGTATGGCTTGCATCTATTGGTCCGGGTCTCAGGAATGTCCAAGGGGTCGTTAATCATTGGCTGGTTCATCCTAAGGAATCCAAAGGAGGGGGTCTTCTCTGCAGGGGGTATGCTCTGCTCTTCCCGCCAGGATTCCTTAGTCTTAAGTAGTTCATAATTCCCTATCATTCATAACTTGCGTATGCACTCTGCGATTCCCTCGCAGAGCGCACCAAACAGTAGGATATGTAACAAGGTTCATTATGATACCACTCATGATGTTATTCCTTTAACCCGTTCCGTGTATTTCACTAATATGCATGTAACTCTGATATAACATATAAATACTACTATATTTCGACATAACTGACTATGTGTTGCAACTACCATTAATGTGTACTATTTTATAAGTATGCGTGTTAGTGCGAATGTATGGTAAAAGACCAATTACTGTTGCTGCCACGTGTAGTGGATGCGTACGCCCTTTCACGCCGTAGCGTGCCCTTGTACGTCGATGCGTACCGTACGCATCTTTTCAAACAAAGACAACCAAGTTTGCTAGACTTTAATTGAAATGACTTTATCCAATTTACTGACTTCGACAGTTCCACCCTTTGATAGTGTAATAAACTATCACCCAATCACCGTTTCTCCACAGACCATGATCTCGGTATCTGGTACCACCCTTTCAGTCTCTTTCTCAGTGTTACTCTTATGAGACCGTTTTCCACACTTCAACACAGTAGGAACACATTTGACAACTAAACCAATTGCTAAGATGACACCCAGTATAAGGAGAAGGAGCTTACCTACACTCGCAATCATTTCCTGTACCCACTCCCCCAGACTGGAGAACCATTTTGCTGGGTTCAACCATGAGAACCAACCCGCCACCTTTTCCCCGACCTCATATAACGAAGAATTATGGCTCTTTCGAAATTCCCATTTCAGCTGCAAAATTTCATCCATCTTCCGGTCTATAACCTCTTTAGGGTCTTCCGTATTATTAGTAATGTACGTGCAACATTTGACACCGAACTGGGTGGCCAGTGTCACACAGTACCCACCAGTAATAGAGGTGAGATAATTTAGTACCAGTCTATGTTGCACCAACTCCTTCTTGTACGCTTGTAGCTCCCTTCCAGTATACCTGAAAGTGTCATCATACATCTCGGTGATATTATCTATTAATTTAGCTAGGTCTTGGATAAATTTAAAGTTTAATGTTCCCCGAGCGGTCCTGGTGAGATCTAGAGCAACCATAACTTGGAAACCAGCAGTTTCACTAATCAATTTTGTAGCTATGGGTTCCTCACCAGGAATCATATTTCTCTTGCCACGGTGTTCATACTGTGTGTGTATGTATGGTGGTGATGTAGTCTTGTGAATATCTACCATTTCTTCATGAGTAATAGTCATGATTTCAGGAACCAGTTTAGCTAAGAAACACAAGCCCTTGGAACTCAGAGTTACCCAGGAATAAGCTTTTCTTCCACAAACAAAATACACATCCTCAGGGAGAACATAAGGGACGGTATGCCCATGAATTATGTCACACAGAGTTTTGATAAAACTACCCATGCCTAGTGTCTCAATCTGCTCTAGACATGTGTCGGCATTAATGACATTTTCACATTTATCTGTAGAGACTTTTCCAATGGATACCTTCTTATGTTTGGTTATACGCCCTAACTTGTGACTTCCATCAACATTCCTGCCTAGTAGTGACCTTGTGAGTCTCTCTCTAAAATGAGTGTGGCGAGCCATTGTCTGATCTGATAGGTCAGCCTCCCAATTCTCCAGGCGCTTTGCATGAGATATGTTTAGGCACAGCAAAGATCTGCCTATGGAGTATTGTCGAAGCGTCAGACTAGGGGACCTAGTGTTATTGTACCTCCCTTCTATGGGCCTCCCACCCCTTAATTCGAGTACTTCGGATATGTTTAGCAGGAATGGCACTAGTCCTATGTTATGCTGCCCTTGAGGCACGTGAGAGCACACCCAACACTCAGTTTGGTTTAGCACCTTACCCACCAGGGAGTGATAATCCTCCAAAGGATGCCCGCCTATATTCAGAGTACTGGGGGACTGGCATCGTTGGATGAATCTCTCGTCAACTAGGGAGTTGCAGAACTTGCAGATACAATACTCATCAGACAATAGCCCCTCACACTGCCTCCGAGTTCCTGAGCTAGCAGACCTTTTCATAACCCCTGGACCAAGTTTGATAATGGGCTGCTCAGGATATCCTATTAACTTTTCTTCGGCCTCCATTTCATCCGTATCACTCCCAGAACTCTCCTCCGTCCTCCATCCTCCTTCACAAAAATAGAATGTCCTAGAAAAAGTAAAAACAAGGAAAATCCTGGAACAAAAGAAAAACAAAAACCGCCACTCCATCGCTGGAAAGATAGTTCTGAGGCAACGTCTCTGGTTCAGGTGTCTCAACTGCAGGCTTTAGGTCTCCCGGAACAGGCTCACAAGTGACAGCTCTATGTCGTCGGTCTGAGTCTTGTCTTGCACTTTCTCCGGATTATGGACTCTCCTGCAGTGGGTGGAATGGACCCAAGTGTCTCTCTCTGCAACTTTCAGTGATGTAGTACTGGTCAGCAGCACTTGGTACGGGCCTTCCCAACTACTGTTAAACAACCTGAACGTAAGAAATTGCGGATCATAACATAGTCTCCAGGTTCAACATCATGACAGTTCGTCTCTGGCATACCAGGTGACAGCATTTTTAGTTTTCATTGTTGTTGTTTCAGCTGTCTACTCATTCTTATAAGATATTGTACAGTCACTTCATTATTACACTTTAAGTCGTCTTGTGGACTCACGATCAAATGAGGTTGTCGTCCGAACAGTATCTCAAAGGGGGACAGATTAAGAGGAGGTCTAGGAGTGGTTCGAATGCTGTGGAGGACCAACGGCAAAGCCTCAGGCCATGCCAACCCAGTTTCAGCCATTATCTTACCTAGTTTGTTCTTGATAGTACCGTTTACTCTCTCCACCTTACCACTGGCTTGTGGTCAGTAAGGGGTGTGAAGTCTGCTACTGATTCCCATGAGTTTACACATATTTTGGAAGATATCACCAGTAAAATGGGTACCCCTATCACTTTCAATGATTCTAGGGATACCGAACCTACACACAAAGTCTTGTACAATTTTCTTTGCAGTGAACACAGCAGTATTAGTGGCTGCCGGATATGCTTCTACCCAACCGGAAAACACATCAATACACACTAACACATACTTTAGATTCCTGCACGGTGGTAATTGGATATAGTCAATTTGTATTACCTGAAAAGGTCCGTCTGTAGGAGGGATGTGGGATGGCTCAGTTGGAATAGTTTTCCCAACATTTTTCCTCAAACAAGTAAGACATGACATTGCTTTCTTACCAGCTTGAGAGGAAAATCCGGGAGCACACCAGTATGCTCTCACCAGTTTGCACATACCTTCTTTACCCAGGTGAGTCAGGCCGTGTGCTGCTTCAGCCAGGCTTGGATAGTATGTTCGGGGAGCTACAGGCTTACCTTGTCCATCCCTCCAGAGTCCTGAGGACTCTTGACCACATCCCTTCGCCTTCCAGACCGCCTTCTCCTGCAGGGAACATAATTCTTGCATTTCAATTAATTTCTGCGTGTCTAATGTCTGAAAAACCATCATAGTCTCGGTCGATACAGTCATAGGTTGCCCTGCTGCCCATTTAGCAGCTTCGTCTGCCCTGTTGTTGCCCAATGACACTGGGTCTTCTTCAAAGGTATGGGCTTTGCACTTTATGACGGCTACTGTTCTGGGTAACTGTATCGCTGTCAGAAGTCCTTTTATGTGTTGTGAGTGTGCCACTGGTGTTCCTGCTGCTGTCGTAAAGTTTCTAAGACGTCAAAGGGCCCCAAAATCGTGCACTACCCTGAAGGCGTACCTAGAGTCAGTATATATATTGGCTGATTTACCCTCTGCCAGTTCACACGCTCTCTTTAGTGCTACTAGTTCCGCCACCTGGGCTGAGTGAGGTGGACCAAGGGGTTCAGCTTCTACCACATCCTGATCGTCTACAACAGCGTAACCAGTACATAGCTCTCCTGTCTCTGTCTGTCTATGGCAACTTCCGTCTGTATAAAACGTAAAATCTACATTTTCTAAGGGGGTGTCACGTATGTCGGGCCTTGCAGTAAAGGTCTGATTCAGGTGTCTTAGCCCCTTAGTGAGGCAGTGTCCTAAGTATTTGACCTTAGTCTGACATGGCTGTAATTTATCCTTTGCCACCTTGTGCCCTGTTTGTGAAAGATGAAGCAACAACAATTTAGTATCATGTAAACATGACAAAAGAATCAGAGCACAACAACAAATCGTCCACATATTGAATTAGAACAGACCCATTGTGGGGTTGAAAGGATTGCAAACAGTCATGTAAGGCTTGGGAGAAAATACTGGGGCTGTCAATGAACCCCTGGGGTAGTCTGGTCCATGTGTATTGCACTCCCCTGTAGGAGAATGCAAAAAGGTATTGGCAGTCAGGGTGAAGAGGGACTGAGAAGAAAGCAGAACATAGATCAATGACAGTAAAATGACTGGCAGACGGTGGAATCTGCATGAGGATGACAGCTGGATTCGGCACTACGGGGAATTGGCTCTCAACAACTTTGTTAATTCCCCTTAAGTCCTGGACTAATCTATAGCCCCTCCCCCCACTTTTCTTCACAGGGAAAATGGGACTATTTGCTGTACTGGCTGTACGAATTAAAATCCCTTGTTGTAACAGCCTCTCAATAACAGGATATACCCCTAGTTCCACCTCCGGTTTTAATGGATACTGTGGGATTTTTGGAGCTATCCTACCACTTTTTAGATTGACCATGACAGGGGCTACGTTTGCCATCAGTCCAGTGTCCTGTCCATCTCTGGTCCATAGGGAACCTGGTATTTCCAGCAACATCCCCTTTACTTGAGATGGACTTTGTTCTATAACAGGAGAGTGTAACATTAACCTTTGAGGGGTGTCCAATATGTCCTGTACCTCATGTGCAACCTTCTCGGGTATATCTAGGAACACACCATCTGAAGTACAGTATATGACACATCCCATTTTACATAACAAGTCTCTCCCTAGCAAGTTAGTAGGAGCCGCTGCAGCCAAGAGAAACGAATGCTTAGTATGCAGAGGCCCGATAGTAACTTCGGCGGGTTTAGTTAGAGGATAATGTAACACTTTTCCCGTCACCCCCATAGCTGGAATAGTTTTGCTGGTCACCTGTAGATTGAAAGGAGAGGTTATCACAGATCGGGCCGCCCCTGTATCTACAAGAAAAGTTTGTTTCCTGCCAGCTATGTCAACTATCATTGTTGGTTCTTCACTCTGACTCTCAGTTTACCTCACTGGCTGTAGACTACAGGTATGACCTGACCCCTAGCGCTGACTATTGATTTCCCGCGCAGCATTTGCTGCCGTAATATGCGCGGGTAGATGTGAGTCTTCTAGTCTATGTGAATCCTTTCTTGGAGGATATCTATGTGACCCACCCCTATGTGTATTGAGTCTTTCTTTATTACAATCTCTCCTGTGATGTCCTTCCTCGTTACAGTTGAAACACCTGATCACTTTAGGTTTCCTGTTATATGGGTTGTATGCTGGTGGTCGTGTGTGCACCCCTTCTAGAGCCTGTATACTTACCGTCATTAACTTATCACTTTTCTCTTCCCTTTTTCTAAAAAGGTTCTTGTCATGCTCCACAGCAGACTCCCTAAGGAAGTCTACCGTGACGCCTCTCCAATTAGGTAATGTGGTTTGTACTCTCGTCTTTAAATTTTCCCTAAGGCCATCCATCAGTACCCCTACAGCTACCTCTCTGTGATGTGGGTCCTCACTTATGTTGGATATCCCAGTAAATCGTGCGATCGCTGTTATAGCTCTAGCAAAGTAATCTGAGGCAGTTTCACTATCCTTTTGTTTAATGGTGAAAATCTTACTCCAATTTACCACTACTGGAAAACAGATGGCTAAGTGTTTGACAATTTGTTCTATATTCCATTGGTTAATCTCATCAGTCAAGGTGTCATCTTCCTCCAACAAACAATCTCCAATAATTTTTTGTATGTTAGTATTGGGAGGAAGACACGCCCTCAACACTACCCGCCAATCCTTACTGGTTGGTTCGTGAGCATTCCCTAAGTCTTTAACAAATTTCTGACATTTAGCTAACTCCATTCTAGGGTCCGGGAATTCAGTCATAATGGAACGTAATTCTGATCTAGTCCAGGGACAATGCATTGTAACATTTCTTAAAGGAACTACACCATCCTTATCTGGTTTCCCATTGGGAACCGATATTGTACGGACCGGGAACACACCCTCTGGTACACTAACTTCAGGGGACGCTACAGGATTTACAGGCCCTAGATTTAGAACACTTTCACTCCTAGTGATCACGCTACTCTCACCTATCTCAGCCATTTTCTCATACTTGCGCTGAGCCTCTAGTACATTAACAGCATGGGCAATTGCCGAAATCACAGTGGGTTCATCTTCATTTTCAGATACACTTGATTGAAACTGATTTAAAACAGGGTACAACTTAGTAATTTTTCTATTTTCAGTTTTAACAACGGCTGTACTTACCCCTCCCGCCACATAAGGTGGCGGGGGCGCGCTTGCGCTGAGTTCGCCACGCTTCTCAATGGTTACATCCGCCTCGCGCGCGCTTTTCGCCACGCCTATTTCCGGTTTGCATTCGCTGCTCTGCCACGTGTTACCTTCCATTTGCCACAATTTTAAACAATCATTATGTCTATTTCTCTTTTTTGTTGACTTGATCAACCATATTTTATCTTTTACAGTATTTAATACCTCTGCATTAAAACTCCCTATTGTTGGGAAAGGCCTATCACAAGCTTTGGTCATCCCGACCCACGTGTCACAATACACAGTTGCATATGCACCATATTTCTTACACATGAGAAACCTCGCTGAACCAATAGGGCCTTCCTTAGGCAGTACACTGACCATCTCTAGCGTATGCTTAGCACCCATGTTGAACAATATACCTTCTACCCGGAACACAGACACACCACAATGCTCTGTTCCTTCCGGCCAAATGTGAAATACAGACACACCGCAATGCTCTGTTCTTTCCACCTAATAATTTCAACTCTGTTGCTATACTCACCGCTAGAGATCTATAATGCTCGGTGAACGTATTTCCTTTAGCCGCGCTCACTCGCTTTTCTTGCCCCTGGCGAGGGTCCCTAATACAGAAATATCACTGTGGGCCCCAAGGGCTATCAGCTCCTCGATACCCTGGCTCAACCACAAAAATCTGCTGAGTTTATTATCGCTGGGAGCGCAAAGTCGATACAATCAACCTGCCTTTCCAGTATAATTCCTCCTAGCTGCTTCACCAATTCGCACTAACGGTGCGATCGGATCGCACTGCCTACCAATACTAATTATTAGCAAACCTTGCGATCTATTGGTAGCGCTTTGCGAAAACCCAGTTTTCGCATTCGGTATACCTGCCCTGTATACCGTCCTTCAGTTGAGCAATCCGCCTCGTCAGACAGCAACTGAGCACAATCCACAATAAAACAGTGTATCTACGTTACAACATCACACACTATACACCTTTTCTGCGCAGAAAATCAAAAGTTCCCAACAATAGTAATAATGTCTCAGAGGCTTTCCCAAGTAATTATACTATACATGTACAATAACTATCAAAACGATTGTTTAACCATGTGGCAAGTCTACCGGAAGTTCGCGTACGCACAGCAGGAAGTACACATACGCTAAACAATGCAATACAGTTAAAACGCACAATGACAGAAAAAAGAAACAGTTTTCTCTTTTGTCCCTAGGTTCTAGTTAGCGTGCCCTAGATAATGCAAAACGGACATTCGGTTTCGCAACACAGAGTAAAATTCAGGTTTTGAACACCATGCGTTCTTACCCGTTTATGACGCGTCTCCACCCTTTGTTGAGGAACCGAAATCCGTTGGTCTTGCGTATCATCGGCAACGAAACCTCCAAAGCTCACGAGCCCCCAAATTATTAAAGTAATTCTATCGTTTTAAAATAAGCATTGCCCAATCAATTGTATGTGTGTCCAAAGCACAAAGTGATTTATTTTTAACAGATGTAAATAGTCAACAATTCAATACATTATTATATCATGATAAAGTACAGTACAGCACAGCCAATACCAAAAGATAAGTACATACCAAATGCAATCGCTTGCGCACGCTGCGCACCCACCGGACCCGATGGACAATATTCTGTATAGAATATTGTGTCAGAGTTGACTGAGGCCCCAGTGAGATGCAGCTAATATATATACAGTCAGTGTTTCATTGTGAACAATAGAGATGACGTAGATTGTTTCTATAGGTCCAGACGTTGGGTGGGTCCAGGCCAGACAGGTAATAGGTTGATTCAATCTAAGGAATCCAAAGGTGGGGGTCTTCTCTCCAGGGGGTCTGCTCCTTTTCATAGCCAGTATCATACAAAGGTTTTACTCTCTAATATCAATAACTAAAGTATGCAATGTGCGATCTCTTCGCCGACTGCACCAGACAGCTGCTGATGATTAGGGCTTCAATATGATATCAGGCATGACACCTTTCCTATTACCTAAACCTTTAATAACACTACAATGTACATATAATCAACATATACATATATATATATATATATATATATATATATATATATATATATATATATATATATAGACTAATAATAAACCGAATACTATCTGCTCCTGAATTACAGTGTAACAGAACCAATATGAAATTATATAAATAACTAACTGTTGTAATGCGAGTGTGTGCGTGCGTATTTTACCGTGCGAACGCACCACGTCACGTAACACGTGGCGTACGCTTCGCAATACGCACGGCAAACCAATATTAAACCAATATACTTTCGTTCATCCAATTATACGACTTCAACAGAAGGTACATTTAAAATGTGAGGACAGATTTATAGTTGGGGTAGGGCATGTCCTGGACCCACTTTAAATCATGCTTGCCAACTCTCCCGGAATGTCCGGGAGACTCCCGCATTTTGCGAGAGTCTCCCAGACTCCCGGGAGAGTCTGGCAATCTCCCTGATCTGCCCACTTCCTAGTGAAGTGGGCAGAAATCGGTTCAAACGTCACGATTCACCGGGAATCGCTGCGTTTGGCCCCGCCCCCGCTGTAAAATGACGCGATTTGCATCATTACATCACGGAGGAGGGGCTAAAATGACGCGATTTCCGAGGCCCCGCCCCCCTATACGCCCACCTCCCCCTTGCAGTTCCCGGAAGAAATGTATTAAAGGTTGGCAAGTATGGTTTAAATTTCAGTGTAAAAATAAAGCTATCAACTATTTGTGAGCTACACGAAAAAACAGCCAGTCTTTAATTTAAGTGCAAAATAATAAACTAATTTGCACCCCTTGTATTGTAACATGGTTTTGTGTCATAAGACCAGAGGGGGCGTGGTCAGTTATTGGAGGGGTGTAAATCATGGATACAGATTACAGAAGCTGTTCTTTGTAAATGAACAGTAGTACAACACATGTCATAGCTGCAACTACAAATATACACAACATGTCTATCAGAACATTGGCCGTGTCCTGTATAATACACTGCTTCCTGCAGACATCTCCTTCCCAATCTCCTGCCATTGTCATGGACGTATGACAATGGCAGGAGATTATAGGTCCTTTTAAGTGTAAGGGAACATGGAGGGACCCCGCACCTGGAATACTGTGTACGATTCTGGAGGCCATATCATCAAAAAGTTATGTTTTCTTAAGCTCAGTCCTACTTCCCGCTGATTACTACCATCACTCTTACTGTCCCTCATATAATTTGATCTGCATTACCATGTTACCTGTATTTTTATTCATTCAGGCTAGATTTTGTATCATGTTATGTGTTATGGATCACTGCTTTCTGTATATGTCATGTACGGCACTGCAGACCCTTTGCGGCGCTTTATAAAATTAAAGATTATTATTATCATTTATTTGTTAGGCGCCACAAGGTATCCGCAGCGCCGCACACAGTACTAACAGTAGACTATACAGGGTGAAACCATACAGAACAATGAACAAAAAGTACCAATACTTCAGAAACTCCGGCCAGACATATGCAGTAAAGACGGAGCGGAAGAAAAGGTATGGAGACAGGAGGGGAGGGGGCCCTGCTCATACGAGCTTACATCCTAAGGGAGGGTAAACAGACCAGGCACAAGAGGAGCCAGTTGAGGCAAGAGGAGAGAAGGGAGGACGAGCTAAAGGGAGGAGATGGGGGATAAGTAGGTGGTTGGTAGGCTTTGAGGAAGAGGTGAGTTTTGAGTGCACGTTTGAAGGAGCATAGAGTAGGAGAGAGACGGATGGAACGAGGGAGGTCGTTCCAGAGAAGGATAATAATAATAATAATAATAATAAGGGGGTGCAAATTAATTTATGATTTTGATGAGCTGTAATTGCACCGAACCGAAGCCGACTCTTCTAAGGGCACGGGTTAGAAATGCCTGACTACCATGAATGTGTACTTCCCCACTTTGCTTATCCTGTACAGCATTCTGCTGCAACTTCAAAGGCTGCACCAGTCCCTGTACGTCACTCTCACCAAGTGTCTCCAGTTACCTACGGGTCTGAACCACAACACCTGCACCATACCATGGCCTTCGAACATGTGGCACCAAGTACATCCAGAGCTGAACCACAGCCTGTACTATCCCACAGAATGCTTTATTTACTGGACCAGCATACCTCCGGGGCTGAACCACAGTACTCATACAATGCCATGGACGTAACTCCCTGTTGGCCCAACATACCTCCGGGGCTGAACCACAGCACTCGTACCATGCCATGGACGTAACTCCCTGTTGGACCAACATACCTCCAGGGCTGAACCACAGCACTCGTACCATGCCATGCATGTAACTCCCTGTTGGTCCAACATACCTTCAGGGCTGAACCACAGCACCCGTACCATGCCATGCATGTAACTCCCTGTTGGCCCAAAATACCTTCGGGGCTGAACCACAGCACCCGTACCATGCCATGCATGTAACTCCCTGTTGGCCCAACATACCTTCGGGGCTGAACCACAGCATCCGTACCATGCCATGGACATAACTCCCTGTTGGCCCAACATACCTTCGGGGCTGAACCACAGTACTCGTACCATGCCATGGATGTAACTCCCTGTTGGACCAACATACCTTCGGGGCTGAACCACAGCATCCGTACCATGCCACGGACATAACTCCCTGTTGGCCCAACATACCTCCGAGGCTGAACCACAGCACTCGTACCATGCCATGGATGTAACTCCCTGTTGGCCCAACATACCTCCGGGGCTGAACCACAGCACTCGTACCATGCCATGCATGTAACTCCCTTTCGGCCCTACATACCTTCGGGGCTGAACCACAGCACTCGTACAATGCCATGGACGTAACTCCCTGTTGGCCCAACATACCTCCGGGGCTGAACCACAGCACTCGTACCATGCCATGGATGTAACTCCCTGTTGGACCAACATACCTCCGGGGCTGAACCACAGCACTCGTACCATGCCATGCATGTAACTCCCTGTTGGCCCAACATACCTTCGGGGCTGAAACACAGCACTCGTACCATGCCATACATGTAACTCCCTGTTGGACCAACATACCTCCGGGGCTGAACCACAGCACTCGTACCATGCCATGCATGTAACTCCCTGTTGGCCCAACATACCTCCGTAGCTGAACCACAGCACTCGTACCATGCCATGCATGTAACTCCCTGTTGGCCCAACATACCTCCGGGGCTGAACCACAGCACTCGTACCATGCCATGCATGTAACTCCCTGTTGGCCCAACATACCTTCGGGGCTGAACCACAGCACCCGTACCATGCCATGGATGTAACTCCCTGTTTGCCCAACATACCTCTGGGGCTGAACCACAGCACTCGTACCATGCCATGGATGTAACTCCCTGTTGGCCCAACATACCTTCGGGGCTGAACCACAGCACTCATACAATGCCATGGATGTAACTCCCTGTTGGCCCAACATACCTTCAGGGCTGAACCACAGCACTCGTACCATGCCATGCATGTAACTCCCTGTTGGTCAAACATACCTTCGGGGCTGAACCACAGCACCCGTACCATGCCATGCATGTAACTCCCTGTTGGCCCAACATACCTCGGGGGCTAAACCACAGCACCCGTACCATGCCATGCATGTAACTCCCTGTTGGCCCAACATACCTTCGGGGCTGAACCACAGCACCCGTACCATGCCATGGATGTAACTCCCTGTTTGCCCAACATATCTCTGGGGCTGAACCACAGCACTCGTACCATGCCATGCATGTAACTCCCTGTTGGCCCAACATACCTTCGGGGCTGAACCACAGCACTCGTACCATGCCATGCATGTAACTCCCTGTTGGCCCAACATACCTTCGGGGCTGAACCACAGCACCCGTACCATGCCATGGATGTAACTCCCTGTTGGCCCAACATACCTCAGGGGCTGAACCACAGCACTCGTACCATGCCATGGATGTAACTCCCTGTTGGCCCAACATACATTCGGGGCTGAACCACAGCACCCGTACCATGCCATGGATGTAACTCCCTGTTGGCCCAACATACCTCCGGGGCTGAACCACAGCACTCTTACCATGCCATGCATGTAACTCCCTGTTGGCCCAACATACATTCGGGGCTGAACCACAGCACCCGTACCATGCCATGCATGTAACTCCCTGTTGGCCCAACATACCTCCGGGGCTGAACCACAGCACTCTTACCATCCCATGGATGTAACTCCCTGTTGGCCCAACATACATTCGGGGCTGAACCACAGCACCCGTACCATGCCATGCATGTAACTCCCTGTTGGCCCAACATACCTTCGGGGCTGAACCACAGCACCCGTACCATGCCATGGATGTAACTCCCTGTTGGCCCAACATACCTCAGGGGCTGAACCACAGCACCCGTACCATGCCATGCATGTAACTCCCTGTTGGCCCAACATACATTCGGGGCTGAACCACAGCACCCGTACCATGCCATGGATGTAACTCCCTGTTGGCCCAACATACCTCCGGGGCTGAACCACAGCACTCTTACCATGCCATGCATGTAACTCCCTGTTGGCCCAACATACCTCCGGGGCTGAACCACAGCACTGGTACCATGCCATGGATGTAACTCCCTGTTGGCCCAACATACCTCCGGGGCTGAACCACAGCACTCGTACCATGCCATGCATGTAACTCCCTGTTGGCCCAACATACCTCCGGGGCTGAACCACAGCACCCGTACCATGCCATGCATGTAACTCCCTGTTGGCCCAACATACCTCCGGGGCTGAACCAAAGCACCCGTACCATGCCATGCATGTAACTCCCTGTTGGCCCAACATACCTTCGGGGCTGAACCACAGCACTCGTACAATGCCATGGATGTAACTCCCTGTTGGACCAACATACCTCCGTGGCTGAACCACAGCACTCGTACCATGCCATGCATGTAACTCCCTGTTGGCCCAACATACCTTCGGGGCTGAACCACAGCACTAATACAATGCCATGGATGTAACTCCCTGTTGGCCCAACATACCTTCGGGGTTGAACCACAGCACCCGTACCATGCCATGGACATAACGCCCTGTTGGCCCAACATACCTCAGGGGCTGAACCACAGCACTCGTACAATGCCATGCATGTAACTCCCTGTTGGCCCAACATACCTCCGGGGCTGAACCACAGCACTCGTACCATGCCATGCATGTAACTCCCTGTTGGCCCAACATACCTCCGGGGCTGAACCACAGCACTCGTACCATGCCATGGACATAACTCCCTGTTGACCCAACATACCTTCGGGGCTGAACCACAGCACTCGTACCATGCCATGGATGTAACTACCTACCTGCATTACCATGTTACCTGTATTTTTATTTATTAAGGCTGGTTTTTGTATCATGTTATGTGTTATGGATCACTGCTTTCTGTATATGTCATGTACGGCACTGCAGACCCTTTGCGGCGCCTTATAAAATTAAAGATAATAATAATAATAAGGGGGTGCAAATTAATTTATTATTTTGCACATAAGGAAATTATTGGCTGTTTTTTCATCTAGCTCACAAATACTTGACAGCTTTATTTTTACACTGAAATTTAAAGTTGATCCAGGACCTAACCTAACTATAAATCTGATCCAACATTTAAAATTTACCTTCCCCTCCAATGAAACAAGGGTTTGCCAAGGTGCAAAGTTACTCATTTATTTTTGCTTTACATTCCTTAATGAATCAAGCCATTGACACCAGTGGGGTCCAGAGGTGAGGGGGGGGACAAAGGTTATAGTTCCCAGGGGTGAGTGGGTACAGTGGTTAAAGGGTACGGACACGAAGGGGTACTGTGGCTACAGGGTCCGGAAGGGAGGGGATGCAGTCATTACAGGGTCCAGAAGTGGTGCTGTGGTTAATGTTTCCAGGGGTGGGTGAGTGAGTACATTGGCTACAGGGTCCAGAAGGGAGAGGGTGCAGTGGCTACAAGGTTCGGAAGGGAGGGAGTGCAGTGGTTATGGTTTCCAGGGGTGAGTGGGTACAGTGGTTACAGGGTGCAGAGGTGAGGGGGTGTTGTGGCTACAGGGTACAGAGGTAAAGGGGTGCTGTGGCTACAGGGTCTGCCGGTGAGGCGGTGTAGTGGCTACAGGGTTTGGAGGGGAGGGGTTGTGATGGCTACAGGTTGCTGTGACTACAGGGTCTGGAGGGGTGGAGTGCTGTGGCTACAGAGTCTGGAGGTGAGAGGGTGCAGTGGCTTCAGGGTCCGGAGGGGTGGGTTTCTGTGACTACATGGTATGGAGGAGTGGGTTGCTGTGGCTACAGGGTACAGAGGGGTGGGGTGCTGTGGCTACAGGGTACAGAGGGGTGGGGTGCTGTGGCTACAGGGTACGGAGGGGTGGGTTGCTGTGACTACAGGGTACAGAGGGGTGGGGTGCTGTGGCTACAGGGTACAGAGGTGAAGGGGTGCTGTGGCTACGGGGTCTGCCGGTGAGGCGGTGCAGTGGCTACAGGGTTTGGAGGGGAGGGGTTGTGGTGGCTACAGGTTGCTGTGACTACAGGGTCTGGAGGGGTGGAGTGCTGTGGCTACAGAGTCTGGAGGTGGGAGGGTGCAGTGGCTTCAGGGTCCGGAGGGGTGGGGGGGTGCTGTGGCTACAGGATCCGGAGGGGTGGGTTGCTGTGACTACAGGGTACAGAGGGGTGGGGTGCTGTGGCTACAGGGTACAGAGGGGTGGGGTGCTGTGGTTACAGGGTACGGAGGGGTGGGTTGCTGTGACTACAGGGTACAGAGGGGTGGGGTGCTGTGGCTACAGGGTACAGAGGTGAAGGGGTGCTGTGGCTACGGGGTCTGCCGGTGAGGCGGTGCAGTGGCTACAGGGTTTGGAGGGGAGGGGTTGTGGTGGCTACAGGTTGCTGTGACTACAGGGTCTGGAGGGGTGGAGTGCTGTGGGTACAGAGTCTGGAGGTGGGAGGGTGCAGTGGCTTCAGGGTCCGGAGGGGTGGGGGGGGTGCTGTGGCTACAGGATCCGGAGGGGTGGGTTGCTGTGACTACAGGGTACGGATGAGTGGGGTGCTGTGGCTACAGGGTACAGAGGGGTGGGGTGCTGTGGCTACAGGGTACAGGGGGGGGGGGGGGGCTCTGGCTACAGGGTACGGAGCGGTGGGGTGCTGTGGCTACAGTGTCTGGAGGTGAGGTAGGGGCCATATCTGCGCCACACACCATGCAATGGTGGTAGTTCTGTCATTAACTTTAATAAATTAAAATTGCAGAGCGAGCACAGTGTAGCACAGTGAAGGAGTTGACCGGAGCAAAGTGCACCGTAGGAGGATGGTTTGCATCACCGTACCCCACTCCAAATTTTGCTATGGGTTTGACAATGCAGTGTTCCACCTCTGACTGGGAACGAGTCGCTCTATCCTGCAGAAAACACCAGAATGGGACGTTGTCCGGTCACTAGTTCTATACATTTCCTTTTATGTCTCTTCCATTGTTGGTCTGGGAAGAGGACAATGAACACAGTTCTAACGCCTTCCTCCTTTAGCAGCTCTGGCAGCTTTAGCAATAAAACGTCCTAGAAGAAATGAAATGACATTTTAAAGTAAAAAGACCTCTAATATCATATTGTAAAAAACACAATCTTCCGGCTCGGGTAATAGATGGATTTTTTTGTACGCTTTGCAATCCAGATCTCTGGCCTTGCTGCAATTTTCAAATCACCGGTTTGCTGACTTTAATAAACACTCTGCTGTTATTTTTAATCAGTGGGAAAGTTCCGTTGAGAAGTGGTCAGATTAAATCAGAAGTACATCTCGCTGAACAGTGGCAGCCGATAGACCTACACATCTCCTATGTAGAGAATGTAATTTCAGACTGCATACAGATGTATCAACCGCTCTGAAATCCTTCTGCTCAATTTTACACATAACTTATATTTTATGTGAGTGGATTAAATCTTCCGGGCTGTTCAGATGAATTCACTATACATATCATCTATTGTAAGTTTTTTAACCTGGAATGAAAAATGTTGACTCTGAGCGTGGGGCGAAATATAAAATAATAATTGTGTCAATAGAATATTGGTTACCTTTGTTTCAGTAAAGTTATGATCCAATAGGGGAATTTAATAGCGTCATTTAGTTACAAATAGTGATATGTGGAACTACACCCGGAAATTCAAGTGGCCTCTATTGGGTGATAATTACTGACTGATGTGACTGTAATAAGGACTCTCTCACAAAGTGCCCATTGTATCATCAATGCTGAAAGAAAAGGTTATTGGAGGAAATGTCTTGTTTATTTCTGTATGTTTATGTATTTCGGTGAAAATAATTAAATAATCCAAGTACAGTAAAGTAGCCAAGAAACTGAGTGGTATTTTTCACAGTAAATGGAGCCACATGACTAAGAATTCACAGCCTCATTTAGTGTTGCATCGTGATCTGCGGCTGTGTAATCTAAGCATATAGAGATAGTGTCCTTCAGTCCGTGTTACTGTCATCATCATCATCATCAGATTGCATCAGTCCTATGGCCCCTCCTTAATGGATCATCTCTAAGGGCCACAGGTAACTTGTGTCTCCACGCCCTACTGAGTTTACACCCCTGACCCACCTCTCCAAGTGCAACTAGAAGATATGCTGAACACTAAATACAGACAGGGAGTTCTGCACATGAGTAATGCAGCTAAAATTAAAAACTCACATTTTACAGGCCAAGAAGATAGACTTACATCCAGCTGCAAATGGGGGCGTCATTGGGGAATCTCTGATGCCTTGTGATACATCGTGACCAGTTTAGCTGTAAATCAGGCTGGTTACATAAAAACATACTGTGCCTCAATGCAACAAACTCAGCTCCATCTGGTAACTTGACATCCAGCTCTTTTGTATGATGGCGAATACTTCTCTATTATCCTTCAGCCCAGTCTACCTGCCTCTATATAATTCTAATCATCAGTATAGGTGAGGATGACAAACAATCCGGCTTTCCGTTTGGGGTGCAGGAACGGCCAGGAAAGGAACATTTATTTCTAAACATCATTATAAGTCTCACATGTCTGCCACAAAAACAGAACTGTAGCAAATAAAGGGTCACCCTGAGGTGTGTTTGAACAGAAGGGCGTCTCTGCATTGGCGATTGGAGGAGGAACGGCCAGTATAGCTCTCACGATGGTTTGATAAGATATTTTAATAGCAATTTATTAAAGCACCAGCATAGCAGTGATATTGGTACAATCCATTGTAAAACTCAGCATTTTATAGACTTCTGAGACTGGCTCCAGTCTAATAAAGCAACAGTCTGGGCAAATTTACGCTTCAGTTCTATTCTAATAAATCTCCAATTGTAAACTAATGAAAAGACCCGGTACACCTCCCTCATCCACGCGCACAAAGGGAAGCAATTTGAAAATGTTTGACAAAGTAACACAGCACATCATCAGCTCTGAAGAAGCCGATTTCCTTTCCGCGGAGATATTGCATTATCATTCATATTAAAGAATAACCCAATGGCACTTATTTTCAGCAAACTAAATTACCACACAATCAATAATGCATTCTAGTTTAATCTGAAATTTCAGCATGTATGATATTCAGCTTTCAGTTAATATCTCTCTGTACAGCAAGTTTGGCTATTGCAATATTTCTATAAGAGAATTACTTGACTAAATAATCAAATGTTAAAGGAGCCAGCTAAGAGATATTAATCTGTTCTGTAGATGGCTTAATGTAGCCAGGAATTGGAAATAAAAGGCAGGTAAGCAAATATTTGAGGAGATAAAGGGGGAATTATCAAGCATTTTAACTATTTCAGAACAGAAAATGTCAATAATAGGATGTTTTATGCATTTGCAGTAGTTCTGCTTTATTGCCGATTTACATATAAATTGCCTTATTTTAGACGGGGAAGTTTTTTTACATATCTGTTTATGATACACATCTCTGCTGGGATGTCAGAAAGACTGCAGGCTGCTTTACCATTTTCAGACAGAAGTACAGAAAATATCCCCATTAACCCTTTAGTAATGAAGGTGGCAGAGGTTAATGTTATGTTTGCGCTAGGTGTCTAACAAAAAATATGTATAATGACATTTCTGATTGAAAATACTTGTCAAATGTGCAGCAATTCGGTTTGAGATGTGAGAATCAAAGGGGCCGCGACCCCCTGGGCGGCGAGACGTGGTGACGAAAGGAAAGTCCCTGCTCTTCAGGATTAGTGGGGTTAATTGCCCTTTTGTATAATTACTTGTGTTTGGATTGTGAATGTAACAAAATAAAATATTCAGTTAGAATAACAGAATTTATTCTGGACAAAACGTTCTTCTCCATCTCACAAAACGTTCTTCTCCATCCCACAAAACGTTCTTCTCCATCCCACAAAACGTTCTTCTCCATCCCACAAAACGTTCTTCTCCATCCCACAAAATGTTCTTCTCCATCCCACAAAATATTCTTCTCCATCCCACAAAACATTCTTCTCCATCCCACAAAACGTTCTTCTCCATCCCATAGCTGTTTCCAGTTTCAAGAATTGATTTATTCATTCATATAAGAACCTACCAGTATACATATAGAATTCCCTCATCCAGAGAAGCTCTATCCTACATGTCCCTCATCCAGAGCATCTCTGTTATACAGGTCCCTCATGCAGAGAAGCTCTATCCTACATGTCCCTCATCCAGAGAATCTCTGTTATACAGGTCCCACATCCAGAGCAACTCTAGCTTACATGTCCCACATCCAGAGCAGCTCTATCCTACATGTCCCTTATCCAGAGCATCTCTGTTATCCAGGTCCCTCATCCAGAGAAGCTCTATCCTACATGTCCCACATCCAGAGAATCTCTGTTATACAGGTCCCACATCCAGAGCAACTCTAGCTTACATGTCCCTCATCCAGAGAAGCTCTATCCTACATGTCCCTCATCCAGAGAAGCTCTATCCTACATGTCCCTCATCCAGAGCAGCTCTGTTATCCAGGTCCCTTATGCAGAGAAGCTCTATCCTACATGTCCCTCATCCAGAGAAGCTCTATCCTACATGTCCCACATCCAGAGAATCTCTGTTATACAGGTCCCACATCCAGAGCAACTCTAGCTTACATGTCCCTCATCCAGAGAAGCTCTATCCTACAGGTCCCTCATCCAGAGAAGCTCTATCCTACATGTCCCACATCCAGAGCATCTCTGTGATCCAGGTCCCTCATCCAGAGAAGCTCTATCCTACATGCCCCAAATCCAGAGAAGCTCTGTTTATATGGGCCCCTCATCCAGAGCAGCTCTATCATACAGTTCCCACATTCATAACAGCTCTATCATTGCAGGGATTAGTATAACAAGTAAGGGGGTGGAGCAGGGAGGCGTTACGTATTACAGGTAAGGGGAGATGAAGATTGTTCAGCAGCACAGGTAAGGGGGTGGAGCAGGAAGGTGTTTAGCAGCACAGGTAAATGGGAGTGGAATAGGGAGATGTTCAGTAATACAGGTTAGGGGGGACGGAGCAAAGAGCTGTTCAGCAGTATAGGTAAGGGGTTGGAGAAGGGAGGTGTTCAGCAGTACAGGTAAGGGGGTGGATCAGAGAGGTGTACAGCAGTATAGGTTAGGGAGTGGAGCAGGAAGGTGTTTAGCAGTACAGGTTAGGGGGGTGGAGCAAAGAGCTGCTCAGCAGTACAGGTAAGGCGGTGGATCAGGAAAGTGTTTAGCAGTACAGGTTAGGGGAGGGGATGGAGCAAAAAGCTGTTCAGCAGTATAGGTAAGGGGGTGGAGCAGGGAGGTGTTCCGCAGTACAGGTAAGGGGGTTGAGCAAAAAGGTGTTCAGCAGTATAGATAAGGGGGTGGAGCAGGGAGGTGTACAGCAGTATAGGTAAGGGGGTGGAGCAGGGAGGTATTCAGCATTAAAGGTAAGGAGGTGGAGCAGGGAGGTGTTCAGCAGTACAGGTAAGGGGGTGGAGAAGGGAGGTGTTTGGCAGTACAGGTAAGGGAGTGGAACAAGGAGGTGTTCAGCAGTACAGGTAAGGGGGTGGAGCAGGAAGGTGTTTAGCAGTACAGGTTACGGGGGTGGAGCAAAGAGCTGCTCAGCAGTACAGGTAAGGCGGTGGATCAGGAAAGTGTTTAGCAGTACAGGTTAGGGGAGGGGGTGGAGCAAAGAGCTGTTCAGCAATATAGGTAAGGGGGTGGAGCAGGGAGGTGTTCAGCAGTACAGGTAAGGGGGTGGAGCAAAAAGGTGTTCAGCAGTATAGATAAGGGGGTGGAGCAGGGAGGTGTACAGCAGTATAGGTAAGGGGGTGGAGCAGGGAGGTATTCAGCATTAAAGGTAAGGGGGTGGAGCAGGGAGGTGTTCAGCAGTACAGGTAAGGGGGTGGAGCAGTGAGGTGTTTGGCAGTACAGGTAAGGGAGTGGAACAAGGATGTGTTCAGCAGTACAGGTAAGGGGGTGGAGCAGGGAGGTGTTTGGCAGTACAGGTAAGGGGGTGGAGCAGGGAGGTGTTCAGCAGTACAGGTAAGGGGGGTGGAGCAAGGAGGTGTACAGCAGTACAGGTAAGGGGGGGTGCAGCAGGGAGGTGTTCAGCAGTATAGGTAAGGGGGTGGAGCAGGGAGGTATTCAGCATTAAAGGTAAGGGGGTGGAGCAGGGAGGTGTACAGCAGTACAGGTAAGGGGGTGGAGAAGGGAGGTGTTTGGCAGTACAGGTAAGGGAATGGAACAAGGAGGTGTTCAGCAGTATAGGTAAGGGGGTGGAGCAGGGAGGTGTACAGCAGTACAGGTAAGGGGGTGGAGAAGGGAGGTGTTCAGCAGTACAGGTAAGGGGGTGGAGCAGGGAGGTGTACAGCAGTACAGGTAAGGGGGTGGAGCAGGGAGGTGTTTGGCAGTACAGGTAAGGGAATGGAACAAGGAGGTGTTCAGCAGTATAGGTAAGGGGGTGGAGCAGGGAGGTGTACAGCAGTACAGGTAAGGGGGTGGAGAAGGGAGGTGTTCAGCAGTATAGGTAAGGGGGTGGAGCAGGGAGGTGTACAGCAGTATAGGTAAGGGGGTGGAGCAGGGAGGTGTACAGCAGTACAGGTAAGGGGGTGGAGAAGGGAGGTGTTCAGCAGTACAGGTAAGACGATGTCCCATCATAGAGTATTAGAGCAGTTTAGGTCAGTTTTTAAATGTATTTAATTTTAGCTACAACACATTTGCTCAGTGAGGAATTCCTGAGACTTAACATATATCAAATTCCTTTAACTCTTACAATTAAAGGCTTTGTATATAAACATCATGGTTAGTGGTAAATCTTATTATATTTAACTCTCTTGTGACAAAGGATCAGTATGACTACATTACATCTTACAAACAAACCTGATGAGTGCAGATGAAATGAATAATCTATTTCAGTCAGCACAAGTCATTGGCCAGGAAATAGTCCTCTGTGATCACATAATGAATATGAAAATGGATTTTCTGATAAACAAGTGCGGCTCAGACCACCAACTTACGTTTCTGTCACTACAACAGAACTTTGTGTTTCTTATCTGTGACACAGTATTATTGCCTCCTGAGCTTTCCATATGTTTCTCTAATCACATTCAATTGGTGTTCCAGTTCCGAGATGTCAGTGGATATTAGAAATTGAAAAACTTCTTCCCCATGCATTCAATATTATCATTTATGTGCAAAACATAGAAATTGCTTCAGTGAACTAAACATTAACAATATAGAGAGATGAACGGGAAGCTGACTTGTCGACTCATTTTTCTTTCATAATGTTCCACTTAGAAATACACATGTTCATTTAAAAGCTTTTTACTTGCAAATTTCTGGTGAACACCAGCAATCTATTGGTTTTAATCCAGGAAATGACTGTACTGTGTGACTTGCACAGAGCGTCAGGCGGGGTAATTATATTTCAGCATGAAAGGACTACGTCTTTGTCACATTCTCATATTATGTATATCCATAGAAATATATTCTAATAAATCCCAATTTCAAAGTTTTCACCTGCATGAGCTTTCGTTTGAAGTGCCAGATTGGGGCATTTTCTGATGGTTTAAGGGCGATGCATGACAACATGTTATAGTGTTATAAATCTGTAATAACATTTACACATAGAGGAAATTATAATTGTGCATTACTGGACATTCATCTTAACTTACAGGGGCTGATTCACATTCAGATGCAACGTGCGCACAACTTCGTTTTTATAAAGAGCACGGAATTTGTACAGACTTCAGACTGTATTCAAATCCAAGTGGATGTCAAGATACATTTCTATTTCAATCTGGGGGTGTGTACGCTCAGTTTAAATGTTACTTGCCGTATACAGACACAAAGAACTGACTGCAGTAAACACACAAACATATGTGCAATAAAATTTTGCATTGGAACGCTTAAAAACAGTTTAATTTATAAATTAAATTAAAAACTCCCAACAGTGTAAGCATTAAGACATTAAGACATTAAGGGGTCTATGCATCAATAAGATGTGGTGCAACTAAATGTGCATCGCTGCACAACGCAGTGATGCATATTTATGCAATGCTGGAATGCATCAAGCCGAGGCTTCTCTGGGAGCCCTGGCAAACTTTTTTTTCCTATTTACCAGCAGCTTAGCGCTGCCGGTGAAAGGAGGAATATAAAGTCACAAGAGAATGCAGAGAATCCCCCCACCCAAATAAAATGTCACCAATTATAAAGATTAATGACAAAACAAATAAAGAAATAATAATTATTTTTTCCATAGAAAACATTTATCAAAATGTTATTAATGTCAACTGTGAATAAAATTTATTTTTACAGTTGTTCCTGATTGCAGACACATGTTCTAGCTGTATACACAGCCGTCATCACTAGTAATCCGCACTTACACCTGACCTGTAGCTGGTGCAAGTCATCCGACTGAAAAACACGTACCTTTGAGATGCTCAAAGCTTGAATCGGACGCTGCTGAGTGCGCTGGAGCCTGGCACTTCATTACTGTACAGTGACTATGTGCATACACCCAGTACCCTTACCGTTCTGCCCCAGAATTTGTAGGCTGTAGTAAGTGTCTTTTGTGATCGAAGATGAATTAGATGTTGCTGCAGATACTGGTGTATTGTTCAGCTATGGGCATGCGCAGAGCCATTTTACGCTTTAATACCGCCATATTAACATCTACGTTCTTTACTGAATCAGACCATAAATACATAAATTAAGATGCTTTTAATTTGTACTGTACATATAAGGCATTTAGGGTGTGTCTACAGGACACTTCCAAAAGCGGCAGTTCTGAGCTGAGGGTGGTGAGACTGGGGGTTTTCATGCTGACAAAGCAGCATTGGGAGTGATCTGTGACTCAAGAGGCGACAGGGACCACATGGATGTGTGAGCGGTGGATAGGCTCAGTAAAGCCATCAGACACATAACTTGCAAACTAGAGCACTTAAAGAACATTTAAACTTCACCTCTATACAAATAGAGAATAGCTGCAGGGAAAGTCTGCCAGCAGCTGCTGCTTGCTCTGGTCATAAAGATGTCAGATAACAGAGGGAGCAACAGCAGACACAGAGTAATTATACAGTGATTGGAAAGAGTGGGGGACCGGCATTGCAAATAACATTAAAGCCCGCCTGGGATCCTCTCTGATCTGGAAGAATGTCTGTACCGCTTCCCCAATATTCCCAAATATTGCCATGTGACTATTTATCATGGGTTATTCTTTTGCCTAATTCTCCCTGGAGTATTCCCTCTGACCACGACTCTCATGAGTCCACCCCTTTTCCACTAAGCGCTATGTACTGGTTCATCCGCCAGACAGTACCAGGACTATGCATTGCCAAAAGTGTCAGGGAGCTGGAAATGGATAAAAACAAATCATGAACGCTCCCATGGTTATGAAGGTCACCCTGACAAATTTGCAGGGTATTTGTGCAAAGAAGAGCTTGAGATGCAAGGACATCTGTTGTCCATGAGAGGGTCATCAGGAAGGAGCACGATCTCTAGTGAGTCAGCTGCATGTTATTAGAACTTCTGGTGGCATTGGGTCAAAAGTCTTTCAAAAGTGAGTAAGACTACGGGATGGAAGTGATACTGAAGGTTCCTGTAAGACTGTTGTAGGCTGCCCCAGTGGTGCGAGGATGAAGATAAGATAGAGATGGGTCCTGATTGGAATAGCACGATATTCCCAGTTTCAACAAAGCTACCATGGACATTTACACTCATATTAAGGTGTGTGAATCCATGCGTGAAGTGCACGGGATTGTGAAGACTGAATGCTATACTATAATTCTCTGATTCCGGGATCTTGGAGCAGTTCATGCAACCTGTTCCCAGTGATTTACGAGAATCGGTACCCGATAAATAACTAGCTACTCTCATACAGGCTGCTTTGCTTGTGGATAAGTTTGTAGATAACCACCCCAGGCAACCACAGAAGCCTAAAAACAAAATCTCAGTTGCTACACCTTAATAACACTCAGCTGCCCCGGCAATAACTTTTTTCTGATCTTTTATAGCTGCAATAAGTCTTCTTTAGGTGTCTTAACTTTCATGTATATCAGATTAGATTGGATACGTCTATAAGACTCTGTGAGGGACATCATACCGGAATGAATGGTTCAACGCAAGATCAATTTGTGTAGATCCAAGAGGCAGACAAAAGCATGGTGACCCTTTGCTTGGTAGTCAAGTGCCTCATTCCATAATGGACAATGTGGATGACTGGGGAAGGGGTGAGAAATAACTTTACCCATTCTCTTCCCAGACAGACCATATCGAAACCTTAAAAGAAATACTTCAGAATTTATTTTCTTGGCCTGTTCAGCATCTAAGCCAACTTCCATAAATGGAATATCAGAGAAGAAGAAGGATGAACGATTGGAAAGAAATGAGGGTCTAATGGGACTGTGCAACAGTAGACTTATGGGTAGATTTACTAAACCTTCTAAATAGTAGATGTGGAGGATTTGCCCACAGCTACTAATAAGATTCTAGCTAGAATTCTTAACACAACTCAGAGATCACTGGTGTACAGCTCAGAGATCACTGGTGTACAGCTCAGAGATCACTGGTGTACAGCTCAGAGATCGTTGGTGTGCAGCTCAGAGATCGCTGGTGTACAGCTCAGAGATCGCTGGTGTACAGCTCAGAGATCACTGGTGTGCAGCTCAGAGATCGCTGGTGTACAGCTCAGAGATCGCTGGTGTACAGCTCAGAGATCACTATTGTACAGCTCAGAGATCACTGGTGTACAGCTCAGAGATCACTGGTGTACAGCTCAGAGATCACTGGTGTACAGCTCAGAGATCGTTGGTGTACAGCTCAGAGATCACTGGTGTACAGCTCAGAGATCACTGGTGTACAGCTCAGAGATCGCTGGTGTACAGCTCAGAGATCACTGGTGTACAGCTCAGAGATCGCTGGTGTACAGCTCAGAGATCACTGGTGTACAGCTCAGAGATCGCTGGTGTACAGCTCAGAGATCGCTGGTGTACAGCTCAGAGATCGCTGGTGTACAGCTCAGAGTGTCACGGGCACTAGGAGTCTTTACCCAGGGATCACCAGGTGGTAGGCTTACCAGAGCAATGTAGATGGTAATAGGGTACTCTGGTAGCTGGGTGATCACGGAACAGGAAATGATAGATGATGAGATGCTCAGGAAAGTCTATGACTAGCAGCACTGGTAATATGGAGGTAATAATACACGAGGAACTGTATGGACAAGGGCACGTGAAGGTAGTCAGTGGTCTGCGATAGCAAGTTGTACCACTGCTATAGTGAGGAGGAATGTCCAACAGAAACAAGGAGGTGATGAGAGTCAGCGGTCTGCGGATAGCAAGTTGTACCGCTGTCTGAGTGAAGGAATGGAATCCAAGTGGAGGTATCCGGGTAGTCAGTGGTCTGCGGTAGCAAGTTATACCACTGCTATGTGAGAGGATACTGGAACAGGTGATACAGGAAACAGGGATCAGTGGTCTGTCATCAGCAAGTTGTACCACTGAATATATATGTGAGGAGGTGCACGGGGAGAGACTGCAACACAGGATATACACGGGCACCTTATACACGATCCACAGTAATATGCACAATATATATATAAATGACTGAACAGGTCTGCAAATATAGAAAGTCTCTTGAAGTAGTCCAGCACAAGATAACACAGTCAATGATGGCAATAGACTCAGCGGATAGCAGACTCCAGAGGAGAACCAACACAGTCCAGCAAGATATGCAATACACCAGCACAGTCAATGAGAAGTATGCATACCGTGGTTCAGAAGCAGGCAGTCAGATAGGAGTGCAGCGATACCTGAGCGGCAGGAGGCCGGCTGGATGAGAAGTCCCTGGACGGATGAGGCAGCGGTCTAGTAGGTGCAGCGCACAGGTAAGTAGACCAACAGGGACACGAATCCACAGGAATCAGTAACACATGGAACTGGACTCAGGGAGGACCCAGGAGAATGGAGATGATCCAGCAGAGGAGTAGTAGTTGATGAGATACGAATCCAATGCTGACAGGAGGGTAGAGACCAGCGGGACACGTGAAGGCGTGGAGAGCGGGTCAGCAGGAGATGGACGATAGCGCTGACAGCAGCAGCGGGACTCTGCGGGCACACGGAGGTAACCAGTAGCAACCAACAGGTACCAACAGCGATGGAACACGGGAGAGCAGAGTAGACCAGGAGCTGTTGATCACGAAGTGTAGCGGATGGCAATGAGAGCAGCAGTCTCGAAGGAAACCCAGGAGAACTGAGATGAGGCTGCAATGCACAGGGGCAGCGGATAGGAATCAGCAAACAGTCACGATGATAAACACAGGCGAGTTGCAAGCTGGAGACTGTAGTGCACGGAGGCAGCGGATAGGAATCAGCTAACAGTCACGATGATGAACACAGGCGAGTTGCAAACTGGAGACTGTAGTGCACGGAGGCAGCAGATAGGAATCAGCTAACAGGCACGATGATGAACACAGGCGAGTTGCAAGCTGGAGGCTGTAGTGCACGGAGGCAGCGGATAGGAATCAGCTCACAGACTTGATGATGAACAGGTGAGTGGATGTGAAGTAAAAGACTGGAGTGCACGGAGGCAGCGGATAGGAATCAGCAAACAGTCACAATGATATATAATAGCGTTGATGTGGTTTAGAAGACTGTAGTGCACGGAGGCAGCGGATAGGAATCAGCAAACAGTCACAATGATATATAATAGCGTTGAAGTGGTTTAGAAGACTGTAGTGCACGGAGGCAGCAGATAGGAATCAGCAAACAGTCACGATGATACAGTTGATGGTAGAAGTGGTATGGGAACCACAGTTGTAGAAGTGGTTTGGAAACCACAGGGATAGAAGTGGTTTGGAAACCACAGGAATCAGCAGCGCTGAATACACGAGGAATACAGGAACACCTTCAGAGACTCATGGGGAATGAGACTCCAAGATCAGGCAACGTGGTGTTGACCACAGGTGCTTAATATAGGGAGTGTTGCCTGATCTGCCAATTGAGTTAAAGGGACATACACTGAAGTATAGGAAAGGGCTGCGCATGCGCAGACCCTCAGGATGGAGGACGGCCACGGTTCCTAAATGTCCGGGAAGAAGCACTCACGGTCCGGTGAGTGACAGTACCCCCCCTTTTAAAGGTGGGCACAGAACGCCTGGAACCGGGCTTGTCCGGATTTTTGGAATAAAACTTCTTCAAAAGGGCAGGAGCATTAAGATCTTCAGCTTTGATCCAAGAGCGCTGCTCAGGACCAAAGCCCTTCCAATGAACGAGGAAATGGAGGACTCCTCGCGAAATTTTTGCGTCTAGTACCTCAGTAATCTCGAAATCCTCCTCCTGATGGACTTGAACTGGCTGCGGAGCTGAGGGAGGAGTTGAGAAACGGTTGATAATAAGAGGTTTGAGCAAGGATACATGGAAGGCATTAGAAATCCGAAGATTCTTAGGAAGAAGAAGTTTCACACATACTGGATTGATTACTTGAATGATCCTATATGGACCAATAAAACGAGGGGCGAATTTCATGGATGGAACCTTCAAACGAATATTTTTGGTGGATAACCAGACACGATCTCCAATTTTTAGTGGTGGAATAGCCCGCCTCTTCTTATCTGCGAAAGATTTATATTTGATAGATGTCTTCTTTAAACAGGTTTTGACCTGAGACCAGATATTTTTAAAGGTCTGACAAACAGTTTCCACCGCAGGAACTTGGGTGGGCGGGAGGGCAGGAAATTCCAGAAAAGACGGATGGTGACCGTAGACCACAAAAAATGGAGTTTTGGATGATGACTCATGGTACATGTTGTTATGGGCGAATTCAGCCCAAGGAAGCAACTCTACCCAGTTGTCTTGATTGGCTGATGAAAACATTCTTATAAAAGTCTCAAGATCTTGATTGACACGTTCAGTTTGTCCGTTAGATTGCGGATGGTAAGAAGATGAGAGTGCTAATCGTATGCCCAAGGTTTTACAAAGGGCTCGCCAGAATCTGGAAACGAATTGTACTCCTCTATCAGACACAATCTCAGACGGACATCCATGGATACGGAAGATCTCTTTAATGAAATGTTCAGCCAGGATAGACGAGGAAGGCAAACCAGACAGAGGGATGAAATGAGCCATCTTCGAAAATCTGTCCACCACCACCCAAATAGTGTTATGATTCTTACTAGGTGGTAAGTCAGTAACGAAATCCATACTAATATGGATCCATGGTTTGGACGGAATGGGTAGTGGTCGCAGCAACCCTGCTGGAGTTCTGCGGGAGGATTTGAACTGGGAACATAATTCACAGGAAGCAATGAACTCTTTGACATCTCTCCTCATTGAAGGCCACCAGTAACTTCGAGAGAGAATCTCAAAGGTCTTGTGTTCACCGGCGTGTCCAGAAAAACGAGAGGCATGGAACCACGAAAGGATTTTCCTCCTTAGAGTAGGAGGCACGAGGGTCTTCCCAAATGGTAGCGTTCTGGTGGATGAAGCAGCCAGTGAGATACATTTGGGGTCTAGAATGGTATGGTTGGAAACCTCTTCTATATCAGAGGACGTCACAAAGGCTCTAGATAAAGCGTCCGCTTTTTTGTTCTTGGCAGCTGGTTTGAAGGTTATTATTAATTCAAAACGGGAAAAGAAAAGAGACCATCTTGCTTGACGAGGGTTCAAGCATTGGGCAGACTGGAGATATGACAAGTTCTTATGATCCGTGAAGATCGTCACCGGATAACGAGCTCCCTCCAATAAGTATCTCCATTCCTCTAATGCGGCTTTGATAGCCAGTAATTCCTTGTCCCCGATAGTATAATTCTTCTCTGCGGGCAGGAGACCCCGAGAATAGAAGGCACAAGGATGGAATTTTTGCTGTTCCGAGCGTTGGGAGAGAATAGCTCCTAAGCCCACATTAGAGGCATCTACTTCTAGAAAGAAGGGGAGTGTCACATCAGGCTGTCGAAGGATTGGAGCCGACGAGAAGGACTCTTTTAGTGTTTGAAAGGCTTGAAGAGCCTCAGGTGACCATTGCTTAGGATTAGCCCCTTTTCGAGTCAGGGCCACAATAGGAGATGCAATGGAAGAAAAGTCTTGAATGAAGCGTCTATAGTAATTGGCAAAACCTAAAAAACGCTGGATAGCACGAAGAGTAGTTGGCTGGGGCCAATGTAGTACAGCATTCACCTTGTCTGGATCCATCTTCAGGCCAACTCCGGAAACTATATACCCCAAGAATGGAATCTGGGGTAATTCGAATGAACATTTTTCTAATTTACAGAACAATGAATTTTTCCGTAGCCTGGAGAGGACTTCTGCCACATGTTGGTGGTGAGAAGGCAGGTCCTGTGAAAAAATCAATATGTCGTCCAGGTAGACGACGACACATACATATAATAAGTCCCGAAAGATCTCATTGATGAAGCCTTGAAAAACAGCGGGGGCATTACACAGCCCGAAAGGCATTACCAGATATTCGTAATGCCCGTCTCTGGTGTTAAACGCTGTCTTCCATTCGTCACCGGAACGGATTCTGATTAAATTGTAGGCACCACGAAGATCCAACTTAGTAAAGATACGGGCTCCCTTGATGCGATCGAATAGCTCAGTGATTAGCGGAATGGGATACCGATTCTTGATAGTAATGGCATTGAGTCCACGAAAATCTATGCAAGGGCGTAATGATCCATCCTTCTTTTTGACGAAGAAGAACCCAGCTCCAGCGGGCGAGGTGGAAGGTCGAATGAACCCACGCTGGAGGTTCTCCTGTATATACTCAGATGTAGCTTGAGTTTTAGGTAACGAGAGTGGATAGACCCGGCCCCTGGGAGGAGTCTTGCCAGGAAGAAGGTCGATCGGACAATCCCAAGAACGATGAGGAGGAAGACGTTCAGACTGAGCTTTATCAAAAACATCAGTAAATGAAGCATATTGAGGAGGGAGTCCCGGTGAGGTAGATGAGATGGAAGATTGCTGTACTTTGAGAGGAATGACTTGGGAAAGGCAATGATGGTGACATTCAGACCCCCAAGACGTGACTTGAGGGGTGCGCCAGTCAATCTGGGGAGAGTGACACTGAAGCCATGGAAGGCCTAAGACAATCGGACTTGTCGTAACAGGAAGGATTAAAAACGATATTTCTTCATGATGCAGGGCACCAATCTGAAGGGTTACTGGAGACGTACTCTGGGTGATGAGACCGTTGATGAGACGTGATCCATCTATAGCCGTCACAGTAATGGGTGTTTTTAAGGTAATCACTGGTAGAGACCATTGATTTACTAATGATTTGGAAATAAAATTTCCTGCTGCTCCGGAATCAATCAATGCCTGTGACTCAAAGGTTTTGGTAGCAAAGGAAATTGTAACATAAAAAGCGCAGACTTTAGATTTCATAGAAGATGGAGAGGACTCCAGGGACCCTAACTTCACCTCTCCAGAACTAGTTAGGGCCTGGCATTTCCCGATCTCTTAGGGCAGGAGCTGAGAACATGAGTGGAATCAGCACAATAGATACAGAGTCTATTCTTTACTCTTCGTTTTCTCTCCTCAGAAGATAATTTGGAACGTCCTATCTCCATGGGAATCACAGAGGGTGACACTGGACGAAATTGAGGGTTAGAACGAAGAGGTGCTTTAGCAGAAGTCGTTTTCTCAGCCTCTCTTTCACGAAATCTCATATCAACACGATGGCATAGAGAGATCAAATCTTCAAGTGACGAAGGAAGCTCCTGAGTAGTCAGTGCATCTTTAATTTTATCGGAGAGCCCCTGCCAGAAGGCGGCAACTAGGGCTTCAGTGTTCCACTGAAGTTCAGAGGCTAAGATCCTAAATTGAATGACGTACTGGCCTACTGTATGAGATCCTTGTCGCAGACGGAGGATGCTGGAAGCAGCGGAGGTCACACGACCTGGTTCATCGAACACACTTCGGAATGTAGAAATGAATTTGGCACTATCTTGTAATATTGGATCGTTTCTTTCCCACAGAGGGGAGGCCCAAGCCAGGGCTTGTCCTGAAAACAAAGAGATAAGATAGGCCACTCTGGAACGATGGGTAGAAAAATTTTGAGGTTGGAGCTCAAAATGGACTGAACATTGGTTAAGGAAACCCCTACAAGTTTTGGGGTCTCCATCGTACTTTGACGGAGTAGGCAGGTGAAGCGTGGAAGCTGTAGACACCTGGGATGGCACTGGGGAAACGGAGAAAAGCACAGGAGCCTCAGTAGTAGCTGTCACAGTCTGTCCAGATGTTCCTTGGGAGGTTAATGACTGATAACACTGAAGTAACAGCTGTTGGCGGGCATCCTGTTGCTCCACACGGCTGACCAGATGCTGCAGCATCTCTTTGGCGGTAGGTTCCGTATCTGGGTCTGTCATGGCCTGATCTTACTGTCACGGGCACTAGGAGTCTTTACCCAGGGATCACCAGGTGGTAGGCTTACCAGAGCAATGTAGATGGTAATAGGGTACTCTGGTAGCTGGGTGATCACGGAACAGGAAATGATAGATGATGAGATGCTCAGGAAAGTCTATGACTAGCAGCACTGGTAATATGGAGGTAATAATACACGAGGAACTGTATGGACAAGGGCACGTGAAGGTAGTCAGTGGTCTGCGATAGCAAGTTGTACCACTGCTATAGTTAGGAGGAATGTCCAACAGAAACAAGGAGGTGATGAGAGTCAGCGGTCTGCGGATAGCAAGTTGTACCGCTGTCTGAGTGAAGGAATGGAATCCAAGTGGAGGTATCCGGGTAGTCAGTGGTCTGCGGTAGCAAGTTATACCACTGCTATGTGAGAGGATACTGGAACAGGTGATACAGGAAACAGGGATCAGTGGTCTGTCATCAGCAAGTTGTACCACTGAATATATATGTGAGGAGGTGCACGGGGAGAGACTGCAACACAGGATATACACGGGCACCTTATACACGATCCACAGTAATATGCACAATATATATATAAATGACTGAACAGGTCTGCAAATATAGAAAGTCTCTTGAAGTAGTCCAGCACAAGATAACACAGTCAATGATGGCAATAGACTCAGCGGATAGCAGACTCCAGAGGAGAACCAACACAGTCCAGCAAGATATGCAATACACCAGCACAGTCAATGAGAAGTATGCATACCGTGGTTCAGAAGCAGGCAGTCAGATAGGAGTGCAGCGATACCTGAGCGGCAGGAGGCCGGCTGGATGAGAAGTCCCTGGACGGATGAGGCAGCGGTCTAGTAGGTGCAGCGCACAGGTAAGTAGACCAACAGGGACACGAATCCACAGGAATCAGTAACACATGGAACTGGACTCAGGGAGGACCCAGGAGAATGGAGATGATCCAGCAGAGGAGTAGTAGTTGATGAGATACGAATCCAATGCTGACAGGAGGGTAGAGACCAGCGGGACACGTGAAGGCGTGGAGAGCGGGTCAGCAGGAGATGGACGATAGCGCTGACAGCAGCAGCGGGACTCTGCGGGCACACGGAGGTAACCAGTAGCAACCAACAGGTACCAACAGCGATGGAACACGGGAGAGCAGAGTAGACCAGGAGCTGTTGATCACGAAGTGTAGCGGATGGCAATGAGAGCAGCAGTCTCGAAGGAAACCCAGGAGAACTGAGATGAGGCTGCAATGCACAGGGGCAGCGGATAGGAATCAGCAAACAGTCACGATGATAAACACAGGCGAGTTGCAAGCTGGAGACTGTAGTGCACGGAGGCAGCGGATAGGAATCAGCTAACAGTCACGATGATGAACACAGGCGAGTTGCAAACTGGAGACTGTAGTGCACGGAGGCAGCAGATAGGAATCAGCTAACAGGCACGATGATGAACACAGGCGAGTTGCAAGCTGGAGGCTGTAGTGCACGGAGGCAGCGGATAGGAATCAGCTCACAGACTTGATGATGAACAGGTGAGTGGATGTGAAGTAAAAGGCTGGAGTGCACGGAGGCAGCGGATAGGAATCAGCAAACAGTCACAATGATATATAATAGCGTTGATGTGGTTTAGAAGACTGTAGTGCACGGAGGCAGCGGATAGGAATCAGCAAACAGTCACAATGATATATAATAGCGTTGAAGTGGTTTAGAAGACTGTAGTGCACGGAGGCAGCGGATAGGAATCAGCAAACAGTCACGATGATACAGTTGATGGTAGAAGTGGTATGGGAACCACAGTTGTAGAAGTGGTTTGGAAACCACAGGGATAGAAGTGGTTTGGAAACCACAGGAATCAGCAGCGCTGAATACACGAGGAATACAGGAACACCTTCAGAGACTCATGGGGAATGAGACTCCAAGATCAGGCAACGTGGTGTTGACCACAGGTGCTTAATATAGGGAGTGTTGCCTGATCTGCCAATTGAGTTAAAGGGACATACACTGAAGTATAGGAAAGGGCTGCGCATGCGCAGACCCTCAGGATGGAGGACGGCCACGGTTCCTAAATGTCCGGGAAGAAGCACTCACGGTCCGGTGAGTGACACAGAGATCGCTGGTGTACAGCTCAGAGATCGCTGGTGTACAGCTCAGAGATCACTGGTGTACAGCTCAGAGATCGCTGGTGTACAGCTCAGAGATCACTGGTGTACAGCTCAGAGATCACTGGTGTACAGCTCAGAGATCGCTGGTGTGCAGCTAGGAGAACATTTGTGTGCAGCTCATAGAATGCTGCCATGCAACTCACAAATTATTGGTGTGCAGCTCATCTCAGAGAATGTTGGTTACAGCTCAGAAAATGTTGATGTGCAGCTCAGAGATCGACACAGAGAATGCTGGTGTGCAGCTCAGAGAACGCTGGTGTGCAGCTCAGAGATCGTTGGTGTGCAGCTGAGAGATCGCTGGTGTACAGCTCAGAGATCACTGGTGTACAGCTCAGAGATCGCTGGTGTACAGCTCAGAGATCACTGGTGTACAGCTCAGAGATTGGTGGTGTACAGCTCAGAGATCACTGGTGTGCAGCTCAGAGATCACTGGTGTACAGCTCAGAGATCACTGGTGTACAGCTCAGAGATTGTTGGTGTACAGCTCAGAGATCACTGGTGTACAGCTCAGAGATCGCTGGTGTACAGCTCAGAGATCACTATTGTACAGCTCAGAGATCGCTGGTGTACAGCTCAGAGATCGCTGGTGTACAGCTCAGAGATCACTGGTGTACAGCTCAGAGATTGTTGGTGTACAGCTCAGAGATCACTGGTGTACAGCTCAGAGATCATTGGTGTACAGCTCAGAGATCGCTGGTGTACAGCTCAGAGATCACTATTGTACAGCTCAGAGATCGCTGGTGTACAGCTCAGAGATCGCTGGTGTACAGCTCAGAGATCACTGGTGTACAGCTCAGAGATCACTGGTGTACAGCTCAGAGATCGCTGGTGTGCAGCTAGGAGAACATTTGTGTGCAGCTCATAGAATGCTGCCATGCAACTCACAAATTATTGGTGTGCAGCTCATCTCAGAGAATGTTGGTTACAGCTCAGAAAATGTTGATGTGCAGCTCAGAGATCGACACAGAGAATGCTGGTGTGCAGCTCAGAGAACGCTGGTGTGCAGCTCAGAGATCGTTGGTGTGCAGCTGAGAGATCGCTGGTGTACAGCTCAGAGATCACTGGTGTACAGCTCAGAGATCGCTGGTGTACAGCTCAGAGATCACTGGTGTACAGCTCAGAGATTGGTGGTGTACAGCTCAGAGATCACTGGTGTGCAGCTCAGAGATCACTGGTGTACAGCTCAGAGATCACTGGTGTACAGCTCAGAGATTGTTGGTGTACAGCTCAGAGATCACTGGTGTACAGCTCAGAGATCATTGGTGTACAGCTCAGAGATCGCTGGTGTACAGCTCAGAGATCGCTGGTGTACAGCTCAGATATCGCTGGTGTACAGCTCAGAGATCATTTGTGTACAGCTCAGAGATCGCTGGTGTACAGCTCAGAGATCACTATTGTACAGCTCAGAGATCGCTGGTGTACAGCTCAGAGATCGCTGGTGTACAGCTCAGAGATCACTGGTGTACAGCTCAGAGATCGCTGGTGTGCAGCTAGGAGAACATTTGTGTGCAGCTCATAGAATGCTGCCATGCAACTCACAAATTATTGGTGTGCAGCTCATCTCAGAGAATGTTGGTTACAGCTCAGAAAATGTTGATGTGCAGCTCAGAGATCGACACAGAGAACGCTGGTGTGCAGCTCAGAGAATGCTGGTCTGCAGCTCAGAGATCGTTGGTGTGCAGCTGAGAGAACGCTGGTGGGCAGCTTAGAGAACATTGGTGACACCTCACATAAAGCTGGTGTGCAACTCAGAGAACGCTGTCATGCAGCTCAAAGCGCTGGTGTGCAGCTCAGAAAATGCTGGTGTGCAGCTCAGATAACGCTGGTGTGCAGCTATAGAACATTTCAATGGTAGTGTTTTTCAGGGTGAGGAGGAGTCATTTACTGAAATACACACATTTACTACTTTATTCTTGTACTGTACCTTATAATAACGTTTCAGTCTGATTTGCAATTCTTTCCATCTGGAATGATAGTTTAGTGCAATGTACATGTTGCCAGCTTCAGTTCTGACACAGAATAAAAATACATTGGTGTATTGGTTCTTATTAGAATGCCAGTCCAGAGACCGTTGTCAGATCCCACCCGCACAATCAGCGTTTGCTGCTATTTACTAAGTGACACCAGCTGAGTTATTGTGAAGGATTTGAGAAGCTGATTTACAGAACTTCCACCCAAAGCTGCAAAAGGTAACAGCTCAATAAGAAGGATAAATCTCTCTTTGTATCAGGATAAATCATTCTCCACAGTACAAATGTTCAGCATTTTTAGACAGTTATGATATAAAAATGGCCAAAATAATATAGAGAGCAAGAGAAAGAAAGAAACTGTGAGGATACCATGCTTATGTTCATGTATTGTGCCACTCAGTGCACCTCTAAGGGATCAGAATCATTTGGCTTGGACAAGTACAAGTTTATATATATATATATATATATATATATATATATATATATATACTATTGGAGCAATGTCCTGGCCATGGTGCCATACCATTCACTACTCTGCCAGCTGGGTAGCAACTGAGTCCAATGTCCTCCTGCTTTTAGTAGGTGCATGATGTAACAAGTTCTGTGGAAACATGAAGATCTGATACTGGTGCGATTTTTAGACCAGCCCAATAACAATCCTAGTCAGTACTGTCCCAAAGGAGAGAGAGACAACTCTGTTGAAGTTCCCATGGTGGTGTGGCTTCGGTGAAGACGGGTTTAAATAACATTTCCCTGCAAGATTTGATGCCTGTTTATCAAGGGGCTGTTAGTTTGCCTCCCCCAGTATGATACACTGCAGCAGGGCCAGTGCTAGCATATCTGGTGCCCACCCCCCGCAAATATAAATTTGCGCCCTCCTCTTTTATAAATTATTTATTCATTCAATAATGCTTTTCTTCTTTTAATACAAATCCTTTAATAAAGAGAGTAATACAAACAAATATATTAAACAGCGAGCATTTTTTGCTATATGAATAATATAAATTAAGAATACGTATTCTTTGTAATAATATTTTCCATTTTTTGGAAAATATTATTTTGGTGAGAAGCATAGAAGACAACAAATCCCCCCCTTCATCACACTGTGCCCTCATTTATGTCACTGTGACCTCCTTTGTTCTTCCACTGTGTCCTCCTCTATGTCCACTACTCCCTCCTTTATATTTACTGTACCCTCCTTCATTCTATCACTGTGCCATTTATTCTTTGACTGTGCAGTCAGTTCTGCTAAGGGTTAACTGGCTCTTCCAGCATAATGTGGCCAAAGCTTTCTGTGGTAGCCCCGCAAAATCTTTATCCAGAGGCTAGAACAACTTCTTAGATGTGCCCCCGGCTGGCTGGGTACCCCGGAGGTTACAGCTGATGGTAAAGTTTTATAGCGCGGGTTAGGGAATCTCGTGGTGCTTAAGGAACCAACTGGTGATATTCAAGAACAACGTAACCAGAAAACATTCTAATATAGTTATAACTATATGAAATGCATAACTGGCAGAGAGGGAGCGGCAAGAGGTAATAACCTTTATTTTAACAGTGCCTCTCAGTAGAGAGAAAAGTGTTTTTCCTATACTCTTGCAGGGTCTAGTAACCCCCTATTAACCCCTCCAGTAATTCTTTTCAGAACATATTATATTTCATGTTATAACCTTTTATTATTATAATATATACACAATAACGTATTATTATTATTATTATATTATTATTATCATTATTATTTTAGTATTATATTTGAGACAGTTAACTCCTGTGGTGCCAGTTGTGCATCACAATTTTCTTTTCCATTAAGGTAACTTATGTTGGCTGATGTTCTCCAGTCTGGAAATAAATCTATTTTTATAACCGAAATACTGCAGAGAAAGAATAAAAAAAAAAAATCTAATTGTATTGAATATTTCATCGGGGTCCAGTTCTTTTCATCAGCTCAATATTCATAAGTCGTACAACCCTATAAAAAGCTTGGGGTGAGAGGTTGAGTGAAAAGCAGACTGAGGTTTGGGATTAAGTATCATAAAACATAGATGGTCCAGAACATGCACCGTACACTCAATGTGCTTTGATTTCTTAAGGAGATACAGGTAAGGATAGTTGTGTAGATATTGTGACAGTAAAGAGCACAAGGTGGGGGGGGGGGGGAGGTAACTGCTTCTAGGTTGTGTCATAAATAACGATTGTCTTGTGTTTAATCTGTATGTTGCTAAGATATACTGGGCCCTTGTATCTTCATTTGATGGAGCTCGGAATTATCACTTCGCTTCAAGACGGAGAATTGTACAATGTGTCTGAGATATTAAACAAAGAGCACAAATCTATCTCATCACAGATACATTATAGGGCTTGAACCAGTTGCATTCTTACAAATCTATCTCACAATTAAACTTTTATTCTGGGCTGAAAAGATCTGTTCAATGATTAGTAAAACATATAAAAAGTAAATAAATAAACAGGGATGGAAACTAACACTGGGCAGGCGCATGTACCCTATCATCCAATCAGCTTCCTCCTCTCCACCTCCAACGCCTTTCATTCCGTTCTGACTAATGACTTGTAATCACTAATAAAATGATGATTTTAACTATAAACACAAATTTCCTGCAAAGATCTAAGTGCCTGGGCTTATGGCAATGTACGGATTTAACGTTAGTCAAGTGGAAAAAGATGATTTTATCTGAATTATTCTGATGCATTGTGATGACTTCATCAATAATATTTCTTTCATATGTTTTATGGGTTGAAACATTTAAGCGAGAAGAGTCACAGGAGAAGGTTGAGGTAATTAGTAAAAAAATCTTAAACCATCCAACAAAATGTGGTGTAGACAGCACCGGTGACAGACAGCTGTATCATCATCATCATCATCAACATTTATTTATATAGCGCCAGCAGATTCCATAGCGCCTTACAATTGGAATCTCTGTATCTCTTGCGGGTGATTTCTGGAACTTGATAATGTTTAGTTTTGTATGAGCAAAATACAAGGCCTGATTCATTAAGGGACATAAACGGCGATTTTGTGCAAACCCATCTTTAAAATCACTCTGCACATGCGCAGAGCCAGCTCATACGGCACAGAACACAGCAGCATCAAATTCATCTTCGAGTGCAAAGGACCCTTCCACAGCCTACAAATTCATGCAGGGAGCAGGGCGGGGAGACACGTGTGGGGAAGGAGCGTTAGTTAGTATGTACAGTAACGCCGTGCCAGCCTGGAGCGCGCCCAGCAGCGTCTGATTCAAGCACTGAGCATCTCTCAGGTACGTGATCTTCAGCCATTGCTCCAGCTACAGGTCAGGTGTAAGTCATGATGGCTGTATATACATGTTATTACCCATGTTTGTAATCAGGAGCAACTGTAAAATGTATTTTATGTGGAGTAGACATTTATAACATCCTGATAAATGTATTTTATGGGAAAAATAAAATAAAAAACCCTTTATTGTTTTATCATTAATGCAGTGGCGGATCCAGGGGGGGGGGGGGGCGATCGGGGCGATCGCCCCCCCTAGCAGGGGCTTGCTGCTGACGGCTGCACACTGTGCAGGTCCGTTCAGCAGCGACAATGTTTTAAACACAATCAGAGCAGCAGGACAGCACACTGCCAATGCTGAACGGACCTGCACATACTGTGCAGCCGTCAGCAGCCTTAGAAATTAGAAAGGGGGCGGGGCCTAAATCGCCCCCCCTAAAATCGCCCCGGGTAGAGCAGTTGCCTAGATCCGCCCCTGCATTAATGCCTATATTATTAACAGGTGACATTAGTTTTTATTACATTCCACATATGTATTGTACGTATCCTGCTGTGGCTTGTCTATTAGAGACTCAGGGGCTGGCCGGGCTGGGGAGCATGGGGGCATTTGGCCCTTGGGTCGGTCCCATGGTGGGCTACCGTGGGCTGGGCCACCTGTATTTTTTTTTCTTCAAAATAGGCTGCTTAGCTGAGACTTGCTTCCTGGGCTAAAATTTGCCAGCCCTCCCCTGATTAGAGCAGAGACAAATTCATCACCTCATGTATTCAGATCTGCTCCTTGTTGTATCGTACGTATAACTGATTTACGTGCATTATAAAACAAAGGCACATTGCGCCTGATTCATTAAGGAAAAGAAAGCAAAAAAAAGGAGCAATTTTGTATCTTGGCAAAGTCATGTTGCATTGGAGGAGGGGATTTAAAATGTGGGGACAGATTTATAGTTGGGGTAGGACATGTCCTAGATCAACTTTATCTTTCAGTGTAAAAATAAAGTTATCAAGTATTTGTGTGCTACATGAAAAAACAGCCAGTATTTATCTTATGTGCAAAATAATAAACTAATTTGCACCCTTTGCATTGCAACATGGTTTGTCCCGGAGAACATTTGCTCTTTTTTTTGCCTTACTATCCTTAATGACTCAGCCATAATGTGCTCAGTACCTTAGCGGAGCTCGGAGTGTTTATACAGAATTTCCAAAAGTTGTGTGAAGCAGAATCTACTGTAAATCTAAAATCCACAGGATATTTGCAGGATATTCAGGATCTATATGCTTTTAATTAATTAATTAAAATCAGTGTAAGGGTCACAAGAGATTAGAGTAACATTTTGGTAAATTTGGAGCCTCTACAAACATCAATATTTTACAGCTGCTGAATCGGTTTCTCACAATCATGCTGAAAATTCACAATCATTTACATTTGTTTTTTAAAATGTTCACGTTTCTAGAACAACCTTTTCTTCCTATGACAGTCAGCACAGAGTGATTACACCTCAGAGAGGTCATCGATATCAGACAGTGAATAAAACCAGAGGTCGCCCAAGGACCTAACGGATGAATAACAGAGGGATGGATTTAGCCCGACGTGATATAAATGCTGAGGGTGCATGTAGATGTAAAGTATAAGGTATAGCAAGATTTAATTTAGCTGGGTTTAGTGGGAGGTGAGTCAGCCAATCAGAAGCGATGTAGGAGGAAGGCTTATAAATTATGGGAAGAGCAGTTAACTTCCTCTTGCCATCTGGAGAGTTTCCCCCTCCGCCCAGGCCCCAGTTTTAGTCTTAGAGTGTGTATTTGTTTGTCTTGTCAGTTGAGTGATTTTCATAAATAAAGGTTTAGTAGTAGCGGTAAGCAGCCCAATCAGCGGACAGTCTGGTTACATTCAAGGCGTGGTAGGTACTCTCCCCTAAATCGATTGCGCAATTAGTCAGAATACCCCTTCGGGGTTATGGGGCTCCACTTAGGCGGACATGTGCCAAATGGGGAAGATTGGCATTTAACGTATGAGATTACAAGATACAGATGTGCCCTGGGGGCTGCTTTTATTTGCCACTTTTTTTCAGCAAATTTATCTTTCAATAAATTTCTGACCGTTCATTTTGCCAAAACAAATCTCTGTGTCTTTATTTTATGTTGGTAAGATAACTCTTGCAGAGGTAACCATGGTAAACGGTAAAAGATGTCAACCGTTAAGTGGTTTAGAACACATGAAAAGTGATTTATAAAGTGTGAAATGTGTGTTTGTGACACATGCACTGTTTGTGTTATTTTGTATGGAGAGCGCTTGGATTAGCCCTAATCATGGTGACTGCGGGGCGCCTGATGAGATATTGGGGCCTATTTATATCATTTATGTGGAAACGGCTATTTCCACATAGTTTAGGTGTTTTTAAGTAAAATAGTAATTTGAGAAAAGTGTAAGACAGGAGATATCAGAGATCTCAATCCAGTAATCACCATTATACTCAACAGGGAATGTGTTGTGTGCAATTATATCAAGCTCCGAAAAACTTAATAGCTTCACTCCAATACCAAACCCTCTCTGAAGATGGCGTCAGCCATTGACTCCTACGGGGAGAGCATCGCAGGAGAGGGAACTTTGGACCCCTTGCTGCTCTCCCCTCTGCTGTTTAACACAATGGTCAGAACCTGAAGTCTTCATTACAAAAAAGTCATTGCCGGGATAGCGTCCTATCTGCTGTGCTGTCCCAAAGTGACTTCTATAGTAAATTGCCTGAAAAATCAGCTGTTATCGTCGTGATGACAGATGGCACTTAACGGGGGAAAATCGGAAATATCTTAACTAGGCCCCTGTGTGGTAATATATCAAAAAAGCGGAGGTGTTGCCCATAGCAACCAATCATATTCTAGATATTGTTTATCTAATACAATTACCCTTTTATATTGTAGGACAGGAGAGTTTAATGAGTTCTATGGGGAAACGTTCTACATTTAGGGAGCTGTCCCGGATTGGAAAATGATCCTAGAGCCCCCCCAAAATAGCCAAACTTTAACACACCCCGGTATTTGCAGCATATCAGTGTAATTATGATACAGGGGAGCTCCGATATCCCCTCACTCTCATCATCATCATCAACATTTATTTAAATAGTGCCAGCGCTTTGCAATCTTCAGCCAGTGCTGTTATGGGAGAAGACTGGGGGTTCATGAGGAGGATTTAGAGATGACATTTTTTTTTCTCGCATCCACCTCATAAATGGTGGTAGAAAGGATGCACTTCCCAATAATGAGAAGTCGGGGAGAACCTGCACTTACATAACGCTGCGGGAAATGAAATGTGCTCTACAATCACATATTGTTTATTCAATAGATAAGATAAAAGAAGTCATTTATAACGTGGAACACTAACACTGCACGAGCAGTCAACGGGATCACTATCAGAATGAGAGCACACAAAGGGATCCCTTTAACTATGAGAGCGCACCAACGGGATCACTTTCACTATGAGAGCGTACCAACGGGATCACTTTCACTATGAGAGCGCACTGATGGGATCACTTTCACTATGAGAGCGCACAATGGGATCACTTTCACTATGAGAGCCCACCGATGGGATCACTTTCACTATGAGAGCGCACAATGGGATCACTTTCACTATGAGAGCCCACTGACGGGATCACTTTCACTATGAGAGCCCACTGAGGGGATCACTTTCACTATGAGATCGCACAATCGGATCACTTTCACTATGAGAGGACACAAAGGGATCATTTTCACTATGAGAGCCCACTGACGGGATCACTTTCACTATGAGAGCGCACTGATGGGATCACTTTCACTATGAGAGCGCACAATGGGATCACTTTCACTATGAGAGCCCACCGATGGGATCACTTTCACTATGAGAGCGCACAATGGGATCACTTTCACTATGAGAGCCCACTGACGGGATCACTTTCACTATGAGAGCCCACTGAGGGGATCACTTTCACTATGAGATCGCACAATCGGATCACTTTCACTATGAGAGGACACAAAGGGATCATTTTCACTATGAGAGCGCACCAACGGGATCACTTTCACTATGAGATCGCACAATGGGATCACTTTCACTATGAGAGCGCACAATGGGATCACTTTCACTATGAGAGCGCACCAACGGGATCACTTTCACTATGGGGTCTATTTATGAAGGATTTTTCCTGTGTTAAACACCCGAAAACAACAGTTTTCGGGTGTTTACCATGAAATTGCTATGTATTATTGAAGCATCGCAGCAGATATCTCAGATATCTGCTGCTTTGCATTTGCTATCGTTTTTCTGAGCACTCCCCATAACAGTGTATGGGAAGTGCTCAGAACCGCTATGTATGACAGTCTATTTAGAGAAACTTTTCTCTTTTTTTACATGTTAATGTACTCCATCTGAAGCTGGCGCCATCTGAAGCTGGTGCCATCTGAAGCTGGAGCCATCTGAAGCTGGCGCCATCTGAAGCTGGAGCCATCTGAAGCTGGCGCCATCTGAAGCTGGCGCCATCTGAAGCTGGCGCCATCTGAAGCTGGCGCCATCTGAAGCTGGAGCCATCTGAAGCTGGCGCCATCTGAAGCTGGCGCCATCTGAAGCTGGAGCCATCTGAAGCTGGCGCCATCTGAAGCTGGAGCCATCTGAAGCTGGAGCCATCTGAAGCTGGCGCCATCTGAAGCTGGACAGAGCAGAGCTGGACAGCGCATGTGTGGAGGGATCATGTGATCCCTCCCTGTCACTCATCCTACAGTTTGCCGGCCAGGATGTTACTGCGCATGCACCAACTATTCGGTCGGCACATGCGCACTAACAAAAAAGAAAAAAAAAAGAGAAGATCACAGCAGCCTTTAAACTTGAGAAAAGACTGCGATGATCAGGTGATCACTTCTCAGGGACAGCAGGTTATCGGCACTGCTGTCCCTGAGAAGTTTTTTAATACATAGCCGTTACTTTTCAATCCTTATCAAGGAGATAAGGATTGAAAAGTATCAAGTGAAAAAAATGAAGGGTCATAAATAGACCCCCTATGAGAGCGCACAATCGGATCACTTTCACTATGAGAGGACACAATGAGATCACTTTCACTATGAGAGTTCACCAGTGAACGATAACACACTGGGGGGCTGATTCAATCCCCTGCGTTGTACCACTCGGATGCCCATTTATTACCGTTACTACGATCATTTCTCCGCTGATTTTGGATACCAGCTCTATGAGCCGCGAGTAAATATCAGCGAAGAGTTTCTGAGAAAGGGAATTGAACATTTGTGCAGCGTTACAGTGTAAATAATCTCCATGTCTGTTGTACGTCAGGATGCTGTGTGTGCGATCGCTGCAGTCAGCTCTGGTATAGGAATGGGCACTTAGTCAGGGTGACCTGAAGACTACACTCTCCCCCCTTTGCAGTATATTTGGGTAAGTTGCAGTGGTAATAAAACAGCAGTAATATAGCTCTTATTCTTCCTCTAGGACACATTATGCTGTGCGCGGTAAATTGACTTTTAAACATACTACAATAGGGTGAGAATATTTTTGCGGTCCATTGATTTCGCCAATTTCATACCCCAATCTCTTCATTATAGAGCTTGGGGTATGAACATTTATAGATCAGATGAAAGGGTTAATGCGATAGAACAGGCTGATGTTTGCTTTGCTCAGCGATAGTAAATTCATTGTTTCTCTCTGATGAGTCTCACAGTTTAAATACTCTGCAACATACTGTTACACCATAAAAACCGCTTTATTACCGCAGAGAGACAATATCCAGAATGTCATAGCGCTCCGGGGAAGCTCGTCCCCACCACGTCGCACTTTCACTCCACCAAAGTTTTAAAAACACGTTTTTGTTAATTGGCCTCATGAACTTCTTTAACTAAAAGTGTCATTTTACTGGCAGAAACCAGTGTCATTAACATTTCAAATGATTACAAAGATAGTATGACTACTTAGAACATTTATTGTAATTATAATTGTTATTATTATCATTGTGTCTTTATATGGCATCGTATGTGCTATGCAGTGGGGAATAGAGCATAGTACATGAAACGTACAGATTCAACAAGCAAAATACAGAACAAACAAAGACAATAAACAAAATAAGCAAGTAATTAAGTATAACACGTAGTTAAGCATTTTGCTTAATTTAAGAACAAATATAATTGGCTGATGCTGCGTTTTGCACCTTTGTGACACATAATGCACGTACACGCTGAGGTACATAGATCCTAGGACAATCCATAGACCACCCTAGATCAGTGAAGACCCCCAACTCACGCCTCAGGAGGTGACATCCCCATCCTTCCGCTGCTCTGTGGCACAGGTGACCCCAATGGATGTGCTGCATGATGGGCTGGCAGAGGACTGTGGGTGTCATAGGCAGTGCCCCGCTCAAGGGCCCCATCCCCGCTGTCCTGTGGCACAGGTGACCCCAGTGGTGTCCTAGCAGTCCCATGTACATTAAACGTGAATAATGCTGATGACATCTTCTGCAAAATGTCAGTCTGAGTATAGAGTGTAAGTTATATTCTCTGTAACATATATTCTCCATAAACTCCCGCCCTCAGCATGATAATATCTGTTATTGTCCATTAACCACCAATGGCGTTAGGATTCCTTATGGCAGTTTCACTGTACTGAGGCCCTGGCGAGCTCATGAACACATTAGATTCCTGGCTCAGCTCTCTGAGGTTTATAGAAAGGTGACACTAATAAGAGACCAGCAATGTGTTCTCCTGCTCTCCATAAACTGGGTTAGTCTCTGACTAATATTTCTCCATGGGTAGCAGCATGCTACAGAGCAGTCACTGGAACCAATCCAGGTTTATCTAATGATATCAACTGCAAAGTTAAATAATTTAAAATCTCCTCTTGGATGTCTTCACGTTTTCTCAAAATTAACATTGCCAAAACTGAGCTCTTGTCTTCCCCCTTCTAAATCTTCTTCCCATCTTGATCTCTCTATCACTGTTAACAATACCACCATCCCATCTGTTCCCCTACTCCATTACCCGGGTGTCACCCTTGACTCCTCCCTCTCTTTTGCCCCCCACATTCAATCTCTCGCCCAATCCGGTCGTCTCCAACTCTGCAATGTCTCCCGCATTTGGCCCTTCCTATCTCAGGATGCCACCAAAACCATTATCCATGCACTCATAATTTCCCGTCTTGACTACTGCAACCTTCTCCTCACCCCTCTCCACCTCTTCCCCCCTTGCCCCTCTCAGGTCTATACTTAAAGCTTCTGCGAGACTCATCTTTCGCTCCCACTGCTCCTCTTCTCCCTCCCCTCTCTGACTTGCCCTAAACTGGCTTCCTTTCCTCTATATAATCTTTTTCAAACTCCTCACCCTCACCTACAAGGCCCTCTCCCACTCCACTGCCCCTTACATCGCCAACCTCCTCTCTACTCACACCCCATCCTGTTCCCTGCGATTGGCCAATGGCCATTAACTCTCCTCCACTCTGATCACCTCATTCCACTCCAGAGTCCAAGATTGCTCCCGAGCTGCCCCCCTACACTGGAACGACCTCCCTCGCTCCATCCGACTGTCCCCTGATTTGTGCACCTTTAAACGAGCACTTAAAACTCACTTCTTTCTCAAAGCCTTCCAGCCATCCACCTAACCTGTTCTCCATGTCTGATTTCCTCACCTCTCTTCCCCTCTCCTGCCTCTCGCTTCTCTTGTGATTGATCCCCTCTGACTCCCCATTGTGCCTCCTGTCTGTTTGCCCCCCCTGTAAGCTCTCACGAGCAGGGTCTTCTTCCCTCCTGTCTCTACCTATTCTTCTGCTCCATCTTCAATATGTAAGTTATGTTTGGAGCTTTAAAGTCCTGGTATTTTTCACTTATTGTTCTGTATATTTTTACCCTGCATGGTCTACTGTCTGTAATTTATACGGCGCTGTGGAAACTTTGTGGTGCCCTATAAATAAAGATTAATAATAATAATAATAATAATAATAACTTTAGCTTATATTGCATTATGCACAAAAGATTAATACGGTTTTATATACAGATCAATCTCCTCTAATACACTTGGCGCAAACCTTGTTTATTGTGTCGGATGAATGACAAGAAATAAAAGCTTCCCACCTGACTTTATACCATTAAGGAAATAGAAAATATATATATGTTAAAGTGAGAACAGCAGAAAGTCCTGAGAGCAGCTCATATCGAACAGTCACCGTTAGGATGATCCCTGCTGCATGCAACTTCTGCCAAAATGCTTTCTGTTAAACCTCCATCAAACAGACACACGGCGCACAAAGAGAAACCTTGTCACCAAGGGAGACTAATCCGTCAGCGCGCAATGTAAGCCTGTCAACTTTATATTATAAGAAGTCAACACTCATTTCAGCCCAGATTAAAAGGACCACTAAATTGAGGAAATCTTCTTAGCTATTTGGAATTTCAACAGTAGAAAGAAGCAGAAAGACAAAAATATCAAATTAAATGTAATATATTACTATATTTGTGTGTGTTTTGTCGAACGACTGTCCTGAATGTGCTGAATTCTATACAATAGCCGCGTTGTCTGGTGCAGTCACTTTGCCACAGAGAAACTTTCTGGTTGTGATAAGCTTAAGAGAGAAGACCTGAATGTAACCCTCGCTGCCTTAATGACATCTCCGCTGGCTGCAGGGTACAAAACGGCCATCAGCCACAGGGGCAAACGCAGGATTTCTAGAGGGGGGGTTCCACGCCCTGCCACCTGAGTGGGCATGACTAGCATGCAAGTGACTATCATTTTAGACAGTGCTAGGCTGCTCTCCGACCCACTCCCATCCCATTCAAGTAGACGGACAGTGCTGTGCGCACTACTATTAGTTGCACGTAGCCTCCTTCATAAGTGCACCAGTGTGAAGTGATACATCCCTCTCAGCTGTCCTTGCAGTGAGGACAAAGTCCTGGCTTAGCGGGACAGTCACCAAAAATCAGGACTGTACTAACAGATCCAGTAGAGTTAGCAGACTGTTCTACTCTCTCCTTCCTCTTCTTGCTGTTTTAACTACTTGTGGCTGTTTCTTGTGTCTTAAGCTCAGTTGTTGCTACTGGTCTGGATCCTGGATTGTTGTGGCCCTGTTTGGAAAAATTATAGGTATATGAAATATGGAAAGCGTAGCAATGAGCAAACACTTTAGGCCTCCTTCTCCCTAACCAGCACTGACATTAAATAAAAAACACCCATGTTCAATAATTAGGTCTCCCTCTCTGCAACCATCCAGACTTAACATTAATAGTGTTACATTTAATAAATAGACCTATATTTCCCTACCTGCTCCAACATTAAATAGTATCCACATATAATAAATAAACCTATTTCCTCCCAAACAGCCCAGCATTTAAATAATTAGTATTCACAATTAAAAAATGGCCCAACTTCTCCCCAACCTCAGACCCATGTCCAATTAATAGTTCCCAAAATATTCTAGCCTTATACTAATAGTCCCCTCACCCTACTTTATAATAATAGGCCCAACTATAACCCCAGTATTAAATTAAGTATTCGCCACGATTCTATCATATGACAATTTGTGAAATGACTATTACTGGAGAAGAGACAGACATTATCTATAATAACTTTCAAAGTTACTGTCAGACTAGATTCATGTGGTCTAAAGAGACTATTGCAGAGTATCACTGTGGTGTAATGTACAGGACAGAGTATTACTGTGGTGTAATGTACAGGGCAGATTATTACTGTGATGTAATGTACAGGACAGATTATTACTGTGGTGTAATGTACAGGGCAGATTATTACTGTGGTGTAATGTACAGGGAAATGTACAGGACAGAGTATTACTGTGATGTAATGTACAGGACAGAGTATTACTGTGGTGTAATGTACAGGACAGAGTATTACTGTGGTGTAATGTACAGGACAGAGTATTACTGTGATGTAATGTACAGGACAGAGTATTACTGTGGTGTAATCTACAGGATAGATTATTACTGTGGTGTAATGTACAGGATAGATTATTACTGTGGTGTAATGCACAGGACAGATTATTACTGTGGTGTAATGTACAGGGAAGATTATTACTGTGGTGTAATGTACAGAGAAGATTATTACTGTGGTGTAATGTACAGGACAGATTATTACTGTGATGTAATGTACAGGATAGATTATTACTGTGGTGTAATGTACAGGACAGAGTATTACTGTAGTGTAATGCACAGGACAGAGTATTACTGTAGTGTAATGTACAGGACAGAGTATTACTGTGGTGTAATGTACAGGACATATTATTACTGTGATGTAATGTACAGGACAGATTATTACTGTGGTGTAATGTACAGGACAGAGTATTACTGTGATGTAATGTACAGGACAGATTATTACTGCGATGTAATGTACAGGACAGAGTATTACTGTGGTGAAATGTACAGGACAGAGTATTACTGTGGTGTAATGTACAGGACAGATTATTACTGTGATGTAATGTACAGGACAGATTATTACTGTGATGTAATGTACAGGATAGTTTATTACTGTGATATAATGTACAGGATAGATTATTACTGTGGTGTAATGTACAGGGAAGATTATTACTGTGATGTAATGTACAGGATAGATTATTACTGTGATGTAATGTACAGGATAGATTATTACTGTGATGTAATGTACAGGACAGATTATTACTGTGATGTAATGTACAGGATAGATTATTACTGTGGTGTAATGTACAGGGAAGATTATTACTGTGGTGTAATGTACAGGACAGATTATTACTGTGATGTAATGTACAGGGCAGATTATTACTGTGATGTAATGTACAGGACAGAGTATTACTGTGATGTAATGTACAGGACAGATTATTACTGTGGTGTAATGTACAGGACAGATTATTACTGTGATGTAATGTACAGGATAGATTATTACTGTGGTGTAATGTACAGGGAAGATTATTACTGTGGTGTAATGTACAGGACAGATTATTACTGTGATGTAATGTACAGGACAGAGTATTACTGTGGTGTAATGTACAGGACAGAGTATCACTGTGGTGTAATGTACAGGACAGATTATTACTGTGGTGTAATGTACAGGACAGATTATTACTGTGGTGTAATGTACAGGACAGAGTATTACTGTGGTGTAATGTACAGGACAGAGTATTACTGTGGTGTAATTTACAGGACAGATTATTATTGTGGAGTAATGTACAGGACAGAGTATTACTGTGGTGTAATGTACAGGATAGATTATTACTGTGGTGTAATGTACAGGACAGATTATTACTGTGATGTAATGTACAGGAAAGATTATTACTGTGGTGTAATGTACAGGGCAGATTATTACTGTGATGTAATGTACAGGATAGATTATTACTGTGGTGTAATGTACAGGACAGAGTATTACTGTGATGTAATGTACAGGACAGAGTATCACTGTGGTGTAATGTACAGGACAGATTATTACTGTGGTGTAATGTACAGGACAGATTATTACTGTGATGTAATGTACAGGATAGATTATTACTGTGGTGTAATGTACAGGACAGATTATTACTGTGGTGTAATGTACAGGACAGAGTATTACTGTGGTGTAATGTACAGGATAGATTATTACTGTGGTGTAATGTACAGGACAGCGTATTACTGTGGTGTAATGTACAGGACAGAGTATTACTGTAGTGTAATGTACAGGACAGAGTATTACTGTGGTGTAATGTACAGGGAAGATTATTACTGTGGTGTAATGTACAGGACAGAGTATTACTGTAGTGTAATGTACAGGGCAGAGTATTACTGTGATGTAATGTACAGGACAGAGTATTACTGTGGTGTAATGTACAGGACAGAGTATTACTGTGGTGTAATGTACAGGATAGATTATTACTGTAGTGTAATGTACAGGACAGAGTATTACTGTGATGTAATGTACAGGACAGATTATTACTGTGATGTAATGTACAGGACAGATTATTACTGTGGTGTAATGTACAGGATAGAGTATTACTGTGATGTAATGTACAGGACAGAGTATTACTGTGATGTAATGTACAGGACAGATTATTACTGTGATGTAATGTACAGGATAGATTATTACTGTGGTGTAATGTACAGGATAGAGTATTACTGTGGTGTAATGTACAGGACAGAGTATTACTGTAGTGTAATGTACAGGACAGAGTATTACTGTGGTGTAATGTACAGGATAGATTATTACTGTGGTGTAATGTACAGGACAGAGTATTACTGTGATGTAATGTACAGGACAGAGTATTACTGTGGTGTAATGTACAGGACAGAGTATTACTGTAGTGTAATGTACAGGACAGAGTATTACAGTGGTGTAATGTACAGGACAGAGTATTACTGTGGTGTAATGTACAGGGAAGATTATTACTGTGGTGTAATGTACAGGACAGATTATTACTGTGGTGTAATGTACAGGACAGAGTATTACTGTGGTGTAATGTACAGGACAGAGTATTACTGTGGTGTAATGTACAGGACAGAGTATTACTGTGGTGTAATAGGGAAATGTACAGGGAAGATTATTACTGTGGTGTAATGTACAGGATAGAGTATTACTGTGGTGTAATGTACAGGACAGAGTATTACTGTGGTGTAATGTACAGGACAGAGTATTACTGTGGTGGAAGGATTTAGCTAGGACAGGTAATTGTAGTATTTTATTAAGAGTGGATGGACAAGATAGGTTTTTGTTACAATGTAACATACGGATTTAACCAGGGTAGATTATTGTAGTAAATATGGAGAGTTTGTCAGGACAGAATATTGTTAAAATTCGTTTGAGAAGGCTGTAAGCGTGTTATTGTCTCACTAGCTGCTTATCCTTATGTTGAAGGGGTAGTTAAAGAGAATTATAATAAGGGTGATCTTATCAGTACTAGAGAAGCTTGGGCTCGGTTCTCAGAGAATCAAGCCCACCGGAACTACGTCGATCGTGCGCCCATGGAAGTGAAAACCAGGCAAAACGTCATTGTTGCATCTTCGGATCTCACGATGTTTGGATTCCATAAGCACCGCCCTCCACGGAGATCCTGCGCCATTTCACAGAGAGACACAGAAGGAGTATAACGGTTCTTGGCGGTCTCTAGTGCAGTTGGGCAGCTTCATTTCTAAAACAGAAAGAGGAGGGGTGACAGTTTTCTTTAAAGTCTCCAGTGACATTCTGCTGAACAGGAGAGGTCCCAGTGTTGTTGCCAGTCTACGTGTCATTGCTTCATTGCGAATTGTCATTGCTGAAATAGAAATAATAGCGCTGGCAATGTTTTTAAAAGTCTCCAGTCATATTCACACAGAAATAGGAGAGGTGCTGAAACAGAAATTGTAATAATAGGGATGGCAGTGTTCTTAACAGTCTCCAGTGACAAGTCACATTGTTCTTGTCACTCTCCAGTCTCAGTCATGATGATACTAATCCCTCTACGTTATGTGCTAAAGCCTATGTTCAACTCAAAAAACATACTGGTAGGTTAATTGGTTGCTCTTAAATTGCTCTTAGTCTCTCTCGGTCTGTGTGTGTGTATATTAGGGAATTTAGATTGTAATCTCCAATGGGGCAGGGATTGATGTGAATGAAAGTTCTGGACAGAGCTGCGGAATTAGTGGTGCCATATAAATAAATAGATGATGATGATGATGATGATGATGATGAAGTGCATAGTGGTTTTAAGTCAGGGAAACAAAAATGTACCTTTTTAAAGAAAAAAACACCTCTCTAATAAAGGTGAAAGTTTACTGCAGAAAAACATAAAATTGCTAACATGCCATTCCACCCAAAATATTACCAAGCATACCAGCATCAGCTAGCTCCTTTCTCTTAGCTAGATCCCAGCAACTGCAATCTACACTGTCATCATCCTCACCCTCACCCTCATCAGTGTGTACATAATCCTCACACAATACTAATTCATCCCTGCTGGAATCCACCATTACAGAAATCTGTGTACGTTGATGTAACTGCCGGTAATAACCTTCCCCGTGGAATTTGTAGTTCATTTTATGACAGAGCTGTCACGATTTTTTGGGCAAATCTTTTACACCACACCAAATGTCAAAATTTTGTGCTGACCCATCTGCATCACCACTGGGTGTCTTGGGACGGCTAAGTATTTTCCTAGCAGCAGTTGCCAAAGAGACTGAGGGAGGATGAGTCGTCGTGTCATGTACCACTTGAGCTGATTGCATCTCTTGAGATCTGGGTCAGCTGGAAAGAAAGAAAAGACATAGCTCTTAGTCCTAGGATCATGCACAGTTGCCAAAATGTAGTGATCCGATTTCAAGATGTTGGTAACTCTCGGATCCTGGCGAAGCAAATAAAGTACTTGATCTATAACTCCTACATAGTTAGCGGAATTGCTTAGTTTCATCTCCTCCTTCAATTTCTCTAGCCGCTTTTCCAAAAGTCTAATTAGGGGAATTACTTGACTCAAGCTAACAGTGTCTGAACTCACTTCACATGTGACTACTTAGAGTGGTTTCAGCACCTTTCACAACTGTCTGTATGTATTACCCAGTATTGTTTTATTAATGTTTGTTCCCAATTGTAAAGCGCTACGGAATTTGCTGGTGCTATATAAATAAATGTTGATGATGATGATGATGAACACGGAAAGGATTCTCCACTGTCCTGGACTAAAGTACATTCTCCTTGAAATTCAATTCTTCTGGCAGCAGCTGCAATCTCCTACATGCTGTTGCAGAATGCTGAAAATGACCCGTATTATTTCTGGACACATACAGCATCTCCTGCATATCACTGCCATTTTTAACAAAGCTCGGTACCACCAAGTTGATTGTGTGAGCAAAACAGGGAAAGTGATAGAATTCTTCTCTCTGTAATGCTCTTACAATATTGGTGTTAGGAACCCCTCCAGCCGGCACAACACAACCCGGAGTCTACTCTGCCAGTCAGGTGTTCACTGGAGCCCCTGATGGTGGGGACAGACTGGGCTGCAGACTGACAGAGGGTCGTGAAGTGTGTACCGGCTGGGGAGAACCCAGGCAAGAAGAGTCAGGTCCACGCAGAGGTCAAAAGGTAGGCAGCAGGTAACAGAAACGATGAGCAAGCTGAGGTCAGAGGTCACAGGCAAAGTAGCAGAACGGGTAAACGAGCCAAGGATCAGGGTCACAGGAAACACAAGCGAAGTCAAATACGAAGCCAAGGGTCATACACGGGAAGTCAAAACGTAGATACAGGAACAGGAACTGGAGCAAGCAGGTCAGCAGACTGGAGCACAGAAGCTATAACCGGCAATGAGGCAGCAGACCTCATTGCCTTAAATACAACCCATAACCAATCAGAACCTGCCCCTAGACAAGGCCACACTTGTAGGCTAATTGCCAGCACCTAGCAAGACCAATCAGGGCTTAGCACTGAAATCCACACCTGCAGGCTAATGCCTGCTAATTCAGCCACAGGCTAAATCTGCCTGATTGTCCCTAGAGCGCATGCGCGCCTGGCTGCCAGGACACGGCGCTGAGGAAGCGTCCGACCGTTGCCTTGGCAACGGTCGGGAGTTGGAAGGAAATGACGTCCCGGTCGTCATGGTGACGGCCGGGACGTTGGGACCTACAGGAAGCGAGCCGCGGCGGCTGTGAGTACCGCCGCGGCTCGTGACAGTACCCCCCCCTTGAGGAGGGGTTAAGGAACCCCGACATCCCGGTTTCCTTGGAAATTTTTTAAAGAACTCCTTCAACTGTTTAGGAGCATCGAGTTGTCTCCGTGGGATCCAAGACCGTTCTTCTAACCCACGATTCCTCCACTGCACTAGGAAGTGCACCTGACCTTGCACTTTTTTGGAATCCAAGATCTTCTGAACAACGTATCTTGGTGATCTGTTTGATTTTCTCTCAGGCAAATTTGAAGACTGGATTTGAGTAGGATATAATACCGGCTTCAACAGAGAACAGTGAAATGTGTTGGGAATTCTCAATGAGCCCGGAATTCTTAACCTAAATGCAACAGAATTAACCTGCTTGATGATAAGGAACGGGCCGATGAACTTGGGACCTAACTTTTTGCAAGGCTGTCTGAGTTTAATGTTTTTTGTAGACAGCCACACTCTCTGGCCCACCTTGAAGGAGCAGATGGTACGGTGGCGATCCGAAATTTTTTTTGCGACAACTGAAGCCTGTTTCAGAGATGCCTGTACTTTCCTCCAGATAACTCTGAGATCTCTTGCAGTGGAACGGATCTCCTGGACACCACCTGGGTTAAGTGAATACAGGGAGTTAGATCTGGGGTGAAAACCATAATTACAGAAAAACGGAGAAGTTTTAGTAGATGAGTGACAGGAATTGTTACAGGCGAATTCTGCCCAGGGTAACAAGGAAGACCAATTATCATGGAACTCTGACGTGTAGCATCGCAAAAAATTTTCCAAGGACTGGTTAACTCTTTCGGTCTGCCCATTGGACTGAGGGTGATATGCGGATGATAAACTAACCTTGATTCCGAGGAGGGTACAGAAAGATCTCCAGAATTGCGCTATGAACTGGGAACCCCGATCGGAAACTATGTCAGTAGGGAGTCCATGGAGCCGGAAAATATGTTGAATGAATAAGACGGCCAAATCCCGAGCTGTAGGCAGTCTGGGTAAGGGAACGAAATGGGACATCTTACTGAACCGGTCTACCATGACCCAAATGGTATTGTGTCCTGCAGAAGGTGGTAGATCCACTATAAAGTCCATGGACAAGTGGGTCCATGGTTTTGCAGGTGGTGCCAAAGGAACTAACTGGCCTATTGGGCGGATCCTAGGAACTTTGTTTCTGGCACAAACCTCACATGAGAGGATATGACTCCTGACGTCAGCAGACATAGATGGCCACCAGACTGTACGGGAAAGGATTTCTAACGTCTTGAAAATTCCAGGATGCCCTGCAACCCTACTGTTATGCGCCTCTGCAATAACCGCCTTCCTTAGATGGACTGGAACAAAGAGACGTCGCTCCGGAGTAGTATCAGGGGCTAATTTCTGGAATCTCTGAAGTGTGATACTCAGATCTTGGGTCAACCCGGCATGGATTACAGAAGGGGGAATAATCGGCTCTGGGATAGTGACTGGAATGTGGTGTGCCGAGAAACTTCTGGAAAGGGCATCTGCCCGGACATTTTTGGAGCCTGGTCGGTAGGTGATCAGGAAGTTAAACCGGGTAAAGAATAACGCCCACCGAGCCTGTCTGGGATTTAATCGTTTGGCTGACTGTATATATTGTAAATTCTTGTGATCGGTAATGACAGAGATCTGATGTGAAGCACCCTCCAACCAATGCCGCCACTCCTCGAAGGCCCATTTGATTGCCAATAGTTCTCTATTACCGACATCATAGTTGGCCTCCGCTGAAGAGAACTGACGGGAGAAATAAGCACATGGGTGCAGACGATTAGTATGAGGATCCTTCTGCGATAGGATGGCACCGGCACCGATGTCAGAGGCGTCGACCTCAAGAATAAATGTCCTAGCTGGATCCGGATGTCTGAGGACCTGAGCGGAGACAAAGGCCCTTTTCAGGCTTTCGAATGAGGCTACTGCTTGGGACGACCAATTAGTTGGATCCATTCCTTTACGGGTCAGAGCGACAATGGGAGCCACAATGTCGGCAAAGTTGTGAATGAATCTCCTATAATAATTGGAGAAGCCCAGGAACCTCTGCACCGCCTTAAGATTGTTGGGTTGCACCCAATCCAGAATAGCCTGGACCTTAGCTGGATCCATGGAGAATCCCTCAGAAGAGATTACATAGCCTAAAAAGGATACTCTCTGTACCTCGAACTCACACTTTTCCAGCTTAGCGTACAGGTGGTTCTCTCGTAATTTCTGTAGAACTTGTTTGACGTGAGTCTGATGGGCGGGCAAAGATCTGGAATAGATGAGGATATCATCTAAATAGACGACCACGAAACAACCAAGGAATTCCCGAAGAACTTCATTGATCAAGTCCTGGAACACTGCAGGTGCATTACTAAGGCCAAACGGCATGACCAGATACTCGTAGTGGCCAGAGTGCGAATTGAATGCCGTCTTCCACTCATCTCCTTCTTTGATACGGATGAGATTATATGCTCCGCGAAGGTCGATTTTAGTGAAGACAGTGGCCCCTCTTAGCTGATCAAACAAAACCGAGATGAGCGGAAGGGGATAGGTGTTCTTGACTGTGATATGATTCAATCCCCGATAGTCAATACAAGGTCTTAACCCTCCGTCTTTTTTTGATACAAAGAAGCATCCCGCTCCTACGGGAGACTTAGATGGCCCGATGAAGCCTCTCTCCAGGTTTTCATCGATATACTCCTGCATGGATTTTGTTTCTGGAGCAGAAAGGGAATACAAACGCCCCTTAGGTAACTTGGAACCAGGAATAAGTTCGATGGCACAGTCAAAGTCACGATGTGGCGGTAAGGTATCAGCAGCCTTCTTGGAGAACACGTCCCAGAATTCATGATACTGTGAGGGAAGCCGCTCCGGAATAGGCTGAATCATACGCAGAGACAGTGACAAACAAGACTGTGTACAATAAGTACTCCACTTGACAATCTCTCCTTTTACCCAGTCTATGACAGGGTTATGACAGGAAAGCCATGGGTGGCCCAAGATCATAGGAACCGACGAACAATCGATCAGGAAGAAGGTGATTGACTCAGAATGGAGAGCTCCGATCTTCAACTGTAGTGGCGGGGTCTCCCAGGAAATCTTGCCACCAGGCAACGGACCTCCGTCTAAGCCACAGACAGTAATGGCAGAGTTGAGTTTTACCATCGGAATTCCGGCAGAGCGGGCAAACCCAATATCAAGGAAGTTGCCTGCAGCTCCGCTATCAATGAAGGCCGACAGGTCCACAGAGCGAGCCCGGAAGGTGAGCTGTGCAGGGATTAATACAGCATTTTTCGGGGAGATAATTTGCAGACCTAGGTGAACTTTCCCCTCATTCCCTAGGCATGGTCTTTTCCCGACTTATTTGGGCAAGAACGGGAGAAGTGGCCTTTTATGCCACAGTATAGACATAGACCTTGCGAACGTCTCCTGTCTCTCTCTTCCGAAGAGAGACGATATGCTCCTAATTGCATAGGCTCCTCACCATCCTGGGAAACAGGAACGAAGGCGAATGGAGGTGATGATGCTTCCTTTTCAGTTTTCCGCTCCTTATATCTCCTGTCAATTTTAATGGAGAGGTGCATCAGATCCTCCAGAGAACTAGGAGACGGGTATTGCACCAAAGAATCTTTAATCTGTTCAGATAGGCCGAGACGGAACTGACTCCGTAAGGCAGGGTCGTTCCATCCACTATCAGGTGACCATCTACGGAATTCAGCGCAGTATTCTTCTGCCGACCGTCAGCCTTGTTTCAAGGACCGTAGATGAGCTTCCGCGGAGGCCACTCGATCCGGGTCATCATACAGTAGACCCAGTGCCTCGAAGAAGGAGTCTACGGACTGCATGGCCGGACTGGTCTGCGGCAAAGAAAACGCCCAGGACTGGGGGTCACCCTGTAGAAGGGAAATAATAATCCCAACTCTTTGCTGCTCTGAACCGGAGGAGCGAGGTCTCATCCGAAAATAGAGCTTGCAGCTCTCCCTGAAGTTCCGAAACAGGGTTCTATTTCCGGAGAACCGATCTGGTAAGTTCATTTTGGGTTCACAGATGGGACCTGGAGTCGGTTGTGAAGCTTTTGTGGCTTCTTCTTGAACAGACATACGCTCAGCCAATCCCTGCATCATCTGATACAAGGACTCAACGTGGCCTGCTAGAGTTTGTGCTGGAGACGGTGTGGATCCACTTGTATCCATCCTAATCTTGTCTCCGTGAGTGGGCCGGTTATAATGTTAGGAACCCCTCCAGCCGGCACAACACAACCCGGAGTCTACTCTGCCAGTCAGGTGTTCACTGGAGCCCCTGATGGTGGGGACAGACTGGGCTGCAGACTGACAGAGGGTCGTGAAGTGTGTACCGGCTGGGGAGAACCCAGGCAAGAAGAGTCAGGTCCACGCAGAGGTCAAAAGGTAGGCAGCAGGTAACAGAAACGATGAGCAAGCTGAGGTCAGAGGTCACAGGCAAAGTAGCAGAACGGGTAAACGAGCCAAGGATCAGGGTCACAGGAAACACAAGCGAAGTCAAATACGAAGCCAAGGGTCATACACGGGAAGTCAAAACGTAGATACAGGAACAGGAACTGGAGCAAGCAGGTCAGCAGACTGGAGCACAGAAGCTATAACCGGCAATGAGGCAGCAGACCTCATTGCCTTAAATACAACCCATAACCAATCAGAACCTGCCCCTAGACAAGGCCACACTTGTAGGCTAATTGCCAGCACCTAGCAAGACCAATCAGGGCTTAGCACTGAAATCCACACCTGCAGGCTAATGCCTGCTAATTCAGCCACAGGCTAAATCTGCCTGATTGTCCCTAGAGCGCATGCGCGCCTGGCTGCCAGGACACGGCGCTGAGGAAGCGTCCGACCATTGCCTTGGCAACGGTCGGGAGTTGGAAGGAAATGACGTCCCGGTCGTCATGGTGACGGCCGGGACGTTGGGACCTACAGGAAGCGAGCCGCGGCGGCTGTGAGTACCGCCGCGGCTCGTGACAATTGGTGGCATTATCACAAATCAGGAGAGTCCAAGAGGGATAAGCCATGTTGCAATGACATCCATTAGTTTTTAAAACAGGTTGTCAGGGGTATGCCTCTTAGTGTAGCCGGTGATACACAAATGAAGGATACCACTTTGTATTTATGAGGGGGATATTTGTGTAGCGGACGACATCGCTAATGAGGATGCTGATGAGGATGATGATGAGGATGAAGTTGTTTGTGTAAGTCCTGCACCAGTGGAAGCAGTTCTTGCCAGTGATAAGAAGGCCATTGTCATGCCTGGGCATAAGACCAAAAAATCCACCACTTATGTGTGCAATTATTTTCACTCAATCCTGACAACAGTTGTCTAGCCATTTATAGCGTTTGTAAAGCCACACTGACAACACCTTCCTCATCAATATCCTCACTAGTGATCGGAGTTATCCTGCATCCACGTTGCTAAGGCTAGATGACTTCTCCCCTGTCCAGGAATACTCTGAAAAATTCTTGAGCATTAGTCCTGCTTCTGCTGCTGCTGGGGGTGGATCTTTAATCCAGAAGCAGGCAAAGAAGAAGACTACTAGTAGTTTACGCCAATTGACTGTTACACAATCCTTTGCAAGAGGAAAGTTAGTGTATGAAGCATGAAAGCTGTCACCCAGTTGCAAAGTGGATCACAGACGCCATGGCGACTATGCTAGTAATAGATCTGTGTCCAATATCCACAATTAATGCAGCTGGTTTTAGACAGTTAATTGAGATCCTGTGTCCCCGTTACCAAATTCCATCACGACACCATTTTAATTAGAAAAGTAATTCCTCACCTCTATCAGAAGGTTCAATAAAATGTAATTATTGGGCTGCAAAATGCCTTTCTACCCACTGTAGACTTAACCACAGATATGTGGAAAAGCGGAACTGGGCAAACTAAAGATTATATGACTGTAACAGCCCACTGGGTTGGTGAATGGCCTTTAGCAGCAAGAATTGCAGCAGCATTTACCTAACAACTGCAGATTATTCCGAGGCAGCTACTCTGTGTATCATCGGCTTTACTAAGAGGCATACCGATGACAACCTGTTTGGTAAACTAAGGGATGTCATTGCAACAGCTGGGTGAAATCCATCACATTCCCTGTTTTGTTCACACAATCTACTTGGTGGTACAGAGCTTTTTTAAAAAATGAGAGGGACGTGCAGGAGATGCTGTCTGTGCCCCGACAAATTTCGGGACATTTTCGGCATTCTGCAACAGCATATAAGAAGTCGCAGTAGCTGCAAGAACAATTTATTTTGCCCTGCCACCAACTCAAGCAAAAGATAGTAACAAGATGGAATAATACACTTTATATGCGTAAATCTTGTGCCTCTAATGATTTCATCACATATACTGATATCTACCACTCCTATAGAAATGCTGAGGACACTGCAAAACAAACATACTTCCAATCTCTCATCTATGCTCAGGCTTCTAACCCCAAACACCTCTTTAACACAGTTAACTCTCTTCTGAATCCTACTGCCCCAAATCCTCCAACTAACATCAGTTCACAGGATCTTGCTTCCTATTTCAAAGACAAAATTGATAAGATCAGGCTTGAAATGGTTTCATCTCCCTTGACAAGCAATCGGCTCAATTCCTTTGTAGCACCCTCTGATTCTCTCTTTTCATTTGATCCCACAAATGAAGAGGAAGTTTCTACTCTGTTCTCATCTTCCTACTCTACCTCCTGTCATCTTGATCCCATTCCCTCAAAAATTGGTAGGTCCCTGTCTCCTGTGCTCATTCCCCCTCTAACTAAAATCTGTAATCTATCTCTTTCTACTGGTATTTTTCCATCACTATTCAAGCATGCAGTGATTACTCCCATTTTAAAATAACAGAATTCTGACTCTAACTCTCTCGTAAATTACCGCCCCATCTCCCAGCTCCCATGCCCCTCCAAGCTTCTCGAGAGAATTGCCTACACTCGCCTCACACACTTTCTTACAGCAAATAACCTACTGGATTCTCTTCAGTCAGGCTTTTGCTCTCAACACTCCACAGAGACTGCGCTGACCAAGGTTGTCAATGATTTGATCACAGCAAGAAATAATAACCATTACTCTCTTCTAATTCTCCTGGATCTCTCTGCTGCATTTGACACTGTTGACCACTCTCTCCTTATACAAATGCTACAATCCCTAGGTCTTGAAGGCACTGTCCTATCCTGGTTCTCATCCTACCTATCTAATCGCTCTTTCAGTGTTTAATTTCTCTGGATCCACCTCTGATCCGCTTCCTTTATCAGTTGGAGACCACAAGGCTCAGTCCTAGGTCCTCTGTTATTCTCTATCTACACCACTTCTCTTGGAAAACTAATAATCTCATTTGGATTTCAGTATCATCTCTATGCGGATGATACACAAATCTATCTATCCTCTCCTGATCTTTCACCATCTGTGTTGTCTCGTGTTACTAACTGTCTTTCTGCCATTTCATCTTGGATGTCTTCTCACCAACTCAAACTTAATCTTTCAAAAACTGAATTTATAATATTCCCACCCAAAAACAGAAGCTTCCTGCCTGACATTTCTATTTCTGTTGATAACATGACCATAAGTCTCATCCCGTAAGCTCGCTGCTTGGTGTAATCCTTGATTCACAACTATCCTTTGTTCCCCACATCAACTCTATATCTAAATCATGTTACATACACCTAAAGAACATTTCCAGAATACACACATATCTGACAAAAGACACCGCAAAAACATTAATTCATGCACTCATCATCTCCCGCATCGACTATTGCAATTCCCTCCTTACTGGTCTTCCCAAAGTCAGACTTGAACCCCTACAATCTATTTTGCACGCAGTGGCTAGATTGATTTTCCTTACTAATCGTTATTCCTCTGCTGAGCCACTCTGTCAGTCTCTACATTGGCTGCCTGTATATCAACGAATCCAATATAAAATTCTTCTACTAACATACAGGGCCATCAACAAAGTTGCACCAACATACATCTCCTCATTTATCTCAAAATCTCCCTACTCGACACCTCTGTTCTACACAAGATCTATGTCTCTCCTCCACTCTCATCACATCCTCCCATTCTCAGTTACAGGATTTTGTCCGGGCTGCACCCAATTTGTGGAATTCCCTCCCACGCACAATAAGACTTTCCTCTAATCTTCAAACCTTCAAGCGTTCACTGAAAACCCACCTCTTCAGACAAGGTTATGATATTCCTCAACCACCATCTTAATTTCCCTAGATTACCCTATTACCATCCTCTACACTGCTAACGCAAGACAACAACCCTCTGACCAACATTGCAACACACACAGCCCACTCAATACTTTTACCTTTGCGTTCTAGCTGGTCCATTGTGCAATATGATGTAGCACATGCCCTTGTGTTTCTAACGCCCATTGTCCTATAGATTGTAAGCTTGCGAGCAGGGTTCTCTTACCTCTCTGTCTGTATGTATTACCCAGTATTGTCTTATCAGTGTTTGTTCCCAATTGTAAAGCGCTACGGAATTTGCTGGCGCTATATAAATAAATGTTGATGATGATGATGATATGCTTCTGAGGATGGAAGAACAGCGAAAAGCCATCCACACTTACTCCACAAGCCATGACATTGGTAAAGGAGGGAGAATGTATTTTAGTCCAGCACAGTGGAGAATACTTTCCGTGTTGAGCAAGGTGCTGAAACAATTCGAAGTAGTCACCTGTGAACTGAGTTCAGACACTGATAGCTTGAGCAAAGTGATTCCCTTAATTAGACTTTTGAAAAAGCACCATGAAAAATTGAAGGACATGAAACTATGAAATTAATGTGAGCATGTTGGACTTGTAGATGAAGTATTTTAATCGCTTCGCCAGGATCGAAGAGTTATCAACTTCTAGAAATCATATCACAACATTTTGGTGACTGTGCTTGATCCTAGGCTTAAGAGCTATGTCTTCTCTTTATTTCCCACTTTCCCAGATTACAAGACATGCAAAAGAATTGCCCAAAAATTGTGACAGCTCTGTTGTAAAATGAACTACAAATTCCACGAGGAAGGCCTTTACTGGCATTTAGATCAAAGTACAGAGACTTCTGTAATGTGTTATGATTCCTAGCGAATTCAGGAAGCGGCAACAGAAGTATAGAAACCAAGTATCTTTATTTAGGCAAAATATGAGAAAAAGGATTCAGTTTGTGGAATATGCAGATTTTCACGTGCAGAATAAACAGGTATACTCTAATACACAAATATGAACGGGTGTGATGAATGGCAGGAACAGTTCATAGAGCAACAGGTTGCAAGCAATGACAAATACAGTTTAAATGGAACAAGTATATAGAGTTACCCAATTGCCAGGATGCATGAGTCTCCAGACTAAGGAGGCAGGGAACAGTATTCCAGATTGCCAGAGGCATGAGGCAGTCCAGGGAAACAGACAGATTAGCTGAGTCCAGTGACCAGGAAGAGTTTAGGGCAACAAGAGTTCAAGCAGAATCCAGTGGCCAGGCAGAGGTCAGGGTCACAAGCGAACAAACATAATCCAGTAATCAGGCAGAGGTCAGGACAACAGGCAAACAAGCAGGGTCCAGTAATCATGCAGAGGGTCACAACAGAAGATCAAACAGCAGAAAAGCAGAACTGGAACAGGGTTAAACAAGAGCCAAGCAGCAGCCAGGTATAAACGATGAACTGCAGAGAGCACAGATTGAGGCAGGTATATGAAGCTGTGAGACAGGTGCAGTACTAATCAGGTAAGGAGATTAACTCCTACAGTAAAATTGTAACGTTCAAGGGCAGAACAGCAGCACCTCTGGTGGAATTGAGGTACTGCTGCCACATACAAATCATCGTCAGAATCGTAACATAATGGTGGATTCCAGTCGGGATTAATTAGTATTGAGTGATGATGAAGTAGTACACTGATGAGGGTGAGGATGATGAAAATGTAGATTACAGGTGCTGGGATCTGGCTGAGAGAAGGAACCTAGCTGATGCTGGAATGCTTATTAATATTTGGGTAAAATGACAAGTTGACTATTTTATGTTTTTCTACTGTAAAGTTTCACCTTTATTACATATGTGATTTTTTCTTTAAAAAGGTAAAAGCTTTTTGTTGCACTTTTGTTTTTGACATTTATGTTACAGAGACATCTGTAATGGTGGTTTCCTGCGGGGTTGAACTAATGTTGTGGTAGGATGATGTATATACTGATGAGGGTGAGGATGAGGCTGAAGATGATGACAACAACATCATCTTGCCACTGTAGGGTTCATTGACAGCACTGTTACCTTAGCTGCTTTAAGCCCATTGTTACCTTGTTTTGTGGGGGGCCCAAACAAGCCAAGCACTTCAGCCACAAAAGTGTCCCTCATTGTCGCTGAAGTGCTTGGTTTGTTAAAGTGTGCATGTCCTTTTTAAGATCCATTATAAGGGTGGATAGGAAGGTTCCAAGGACAATACCATCTTGCACCACTTTTCCTTTCAGCTACCGCTGTGGGCCAATGTTACCTACATGTGCTATATACCGCTGTGGGCCAATGATACCTACATGTGCTGTAAGTGTTGAAGTTTGTTTTCAATCATCTTTCAATTGCATCCCTCTCGTACGTGTGACCACATACTTTGTTTTTTACTGGGTTCACTATCTCCAACTGTGTTATAGGAGTGCTCTGGGTGACGGCAATCTCCTTGTCTTCATCTTCCAAATCTTCGTCTGCAGGGGCCGGTGACACACCCATTTGTATTCTCAGGTCTCTTAGCTGTTTTTTAAACTGAACATATTTATCATCCTGCCTCAGGGCCTCCTCTGTATTATTCTTCTGAAGCGCAGTGTATCCCTTGTGTACAAGCTCTCTTAAATCCGGGATCTCATCCGGTGGGCCATGATTTAATTTAAGTACAGTCTCTTCAAATGCATCTTTATAATTCTGTGACAGGATGTGTGGTGGTCGAGACGGATGTGATTTCCTTCCCTTACCTTGTCCTCCAGACACGAGTCAAGTTCTTTTCTGTTCGGAAATCCGGTGGTCAGGAGATAAATACTTCAATGAAAGGGACAAGGATTGGTTAAACAACTTGGGTTTATTAAGAATGCGGTAAGGATAATTTTGGTAAGCCACCGCGCCACTGACCCCTTCAGCTTAATGGTAATGACAAAATAATCGTTTGATCAGCATAGAGCACAATAGCATTTAACATATAATATACACCTGGTGAGTATAAGGCACAATAGCGATAACATCTTCAATATCAATAAATTAATTTTTAGGCAAATCACTTAACATTAACATTCATCTAAAACATTTGGTGCACCAATATTATCCCTGGTAACGTTACCATATTTTACACTCAGTCCTGGGTTTAACTGTGCACAGGAATTTTGTAGTGTTTAAATATCCTGCAGCGGTTTCCAGAAGGGTTAATATCCCGATTAAGTCTCTGTACTTTCTCTCTAAAAGGTAGATGTTAAACTGTAGGCAGTGTTAAAGATTATAACAAAACACAGGACTGTTGCTCAATTCAGTCACAAGATGGCGCTGTTCTGTCATCACTCTTCCCTCTGACGCTGGGGTGTGTGCAGTACACTGCAGGCTAGGATTTTACCTTGAAAAGGTTCTGCAGTTCGTGTAGACTGTGTTGGACGCCCCACTGTGTGTTCCCAGCCATTCTCCAGCCGTGTGTGCTGGCAATGTCACCAGTTCCAGCAGCAGATCAGTCTCTTATGTCAGCTTCCCCTTTCTTGTTGCTATATCACACACTCCTCCTTCCTGCACATACTCCTGGGGTATGTACTTTCAGTTCAACTGTCAACTGTCATTCCCACTGTGTCTTCCTCAGCCTCTAGTAACCCATTGTAGCCCTTTTTTAAAAAGTGTTTATGCACTTCCTCTGTGCTGTTCAAAAGGGTTTTGGGGCACCACAGATGGACCACCCATGCCACCCTGTCTGTTGTTGTTGGGAAACGGCTGGGCTTACTTTCCCACCATCCCCGTTTAATAATGGGTTAGCAGGACAGTTTATTGTTATGGAAGATGTAACTAGGGTGTGATAACTTTTGCATGTAGTGTGTAGCTCCTGCTAGTCTGGTATGTAGCCAATCAGATCATGACATTCTGAGTGTGCTCCTCTTGTGGGAGGCAGTGATTTGTCCACTGGTGTACCTTAGACTTATGGATACATTTACTAAACTGCGGGTTTGAAAAAGTGGAGATGTTGCCTATAGCAACCAATTAGATACTAGTTATCATTTATTTAGTACATTCTACAAAATGACAGCTTAAATCTGATTGGTTGCTATAGGCAACATCTCCACTTTTTCAAACCCACAGTTTAGTTAATATACCCCTTAGTGGCAGGAACAGGTTTCCCTAAGAAGGTGAAGTTGTGATATGAGGTCCTGTATTGGCACATCTGCGTGTGAAATTGAGCTCATATATCCAGCATGATGTAGTGTAGTAGGGAATTTGGTCAGGACACATTATTGTTGGAGTGTAATAAGGGATGAAGATTGTGGTATATCACCAGATTATTTCTGTAGTATAATAAAATGATTTGGTTGTAATGTAATGGAAGGATTTGGCCAGGACTGTTTCTTGTAATATAATAATGGCTCTAGGTCAGGATGTGTAGATCTGGTCAGGATAGATCTTGCTAAGGTGCGGGTGACAAGTCCCCTTCTTATTTTCAGTTTGTAATTTCTGTTTCTTGTCTTCTGCTCCTATACGCTGTCCTCAATGAAGCATCATCAAATAAATAGCCCCCACTAATATAAATAACTCCCTTAAGTGGCAGCCAGAAACCCAGAGAATATAGCTGTGTGAGAATGACCATCTCATCAATCGACACAATGTATCAATCAGAGATTTCTCCTGCATTAACCTACTTTTCATTGGTTACCGCAGTCCCGACAAGACTCTATGCGGACTGCGATGTTAGTATTTTATGAAGCAGTGATAAACATTTCATCCAAGGATGGCAAAGCAGAGCACCTCTGGCATAGAAAATATATAGATATAAAGTGCCATTTTCAGTGTGATTTTCCTATGTATTTTGCAACAAAGGCACGTAAACACCGATACGTGCCGTATTTTGCATAATATCATTCCGTTAATGCCCAAAAACAAACCATACGCCAGTGAACTCAGGAACACTCAGAACAAAGGACCCTTAATACAGGCTACGATTTTATAAGTGGAATAGAGAGGGGACTGGGTGTATGCACGTAGTCAATGTACAGTAAGGAGGTGCCAAACTCGACCACAACAGCAGTGTCTGATTCAAGCTTTGGGCATCTCAAATATAAGTGATTTTCATTTGTATCATATGCACCAGTCAGGTGTAAGTGCTGATTACTAGTGATGACGGCTGTGTATACAGCTACAGGTCAGGTGTAAGTGCTGATTACTAGTGATGACGGCTGTGTATACAGCTACAGGTCAGGTGTAAGTGCTGATTACTAGTGATGACGGCTGTGTATACAGCTACAGGTCAGGTGTAAGTGCTGATTACTAGTGATGACGGCTGTGTATACAGCTACAGGTCAGGTGTAAGTGCTGATTACTAGTGATGACGGCTGTGTATACAGCTACAGGTCAGGTGTAAGTGCTGATTACTAGTGATGACGGCTGTGTATACAGCTACAGGTCAGGTGTAAGTGCTGATTACTAGTGATGACGGCTGTGTATACAGCTACAGGTCAGGTGTAAGTGCTGATTACTAGTGATGACGGCTGTGTATACAGCTACAGGTCAGGTGTAAGTGCTGATTACTAGTGATGACGGCTGTTTATACAGCTAGAACATGTGTTTGCAGACTGGGGCAAATGTAAAAATGCATTTTATGTACAGTAAACATTAATAGCATGATGATAAATGTGTTTCATGTGGAAAAACTAAGAAAAACCACGACTTGTTAATTATTTTTATGTTTTGTCATGAATGATTATATTATTAACAGATGACATTAGAGCAGAGCGGACCTAGACCCGTATTCATCACCTGACAAATCTTCACATCCACTGCTTGTTGAATATGTTCGTTTTGCGTGTCTTAGTGAATCAGGCACAGAGTATATTATAACAAGACAGAAAATATACAGTACTGATATAGCAGCAGTGTCCACAAGAGCTTACATTCATGCATGATTAAACAAGAACAGATCTGATGCTTATCACTTAGTGAACAAAAACACAAAAGGTATCAGAAGGAAAAACATTAATTATAATTTTGCACCGTGCTCTCTGCCCGTTATATTACCATACATACCATCCAGTCACTGCACCCTGCTCTCTGCCCGTTGTATTACCATACATACCATCCAGTCACTGTATCCTGCACTCTGCCCGGCTATATTACCATACATACCATCCAGTCACTGCACCCTGCACTCTGCCCGGCTATATTACCATACATACCATCCAGTCACTGCACCCTGCACTCTGCCCAGCTATATTACCAAACATACCATCCAGTCACTGCACCCTGCTCTCTGCCCGTTATATTACCATACATACCATCCAGTCACTGCACCCTGCTCTCTGCCCGGCTATATTACCATACATACCATCCAGTCACTGCACCCTGCACTCTGCCCGGCTATATTACCATACATACCATCCAGTCACTGCACACTGCTCTCTGCCCGGCTATATTACCATACATACCATCCAGTCACTGCACCCTGCACTCTGCCCGGCTATATTACCATACATACCATCCAGTCACTGTATCCTGCACTCTGCCCGGCTATATTACCATACATACCATCCAGTCACTGCACCCTGCTCTCTGCCCGGCTATATTACCATACATACCATCCAGTCACTGCACCCTGCACTCTGCCCGGCTATATTACCATACATACCATCCAGTCACTGTATCCTGCACTCTGCCCGGCTATATTACCATACATACCATCCAGTCACTGCACCCTGCACTCTGCCCGGCTATATTACCATACATACCATCCAGTCACTGCACCCTGCTCTCTGCCCGTTGTATTACCATACATACCATCCAGTCACTGCACCCTGCACTCTGCCCGTTATATTACCATACATACCATCCAGTCACTGCACCCTGCACTCTGCCCGGCTATATTACCATACATACCATCCAGTCACTGCACCCTGCTCTCTGCCCGGCTATATTACCATACATACCATCCAGTCACTGTATCCTGCACTCTGCCCGGCTATATTACCATACATACCATCCAGTCACTGCACCCTGCTCTCTGCCCGGCTATATTACCATACATACCATCCAGTTACTGCACCCTGCACTCTGCCCGGCTATATTACCATACATACCATCCAGTCACTGTATCCTGCACTCTGCCCGGCTATATTACCATACATACCATCCAGTCACTGCACCCTGCTCTCTGCCCGGCTATATTACCATACATACCATCCAGTCACTGCACCCTGCTCTCTGCCCGTTGTATTACCATACATACCATCCAGTCACTGCACCCTGCACTCTGCCCGTTATATTACCATACATACCATCCAGTCACTGCACCCTGCACTCTGCCCGGCTATATTACCATACATACCATCCAGTCACTGCACCCTGCACTCTGCCCAGCTATATTACCATACATACCATCCAGTCACTGCACCCTGCACTCTGCCCGGCTATATTACCATACATACCATCCAGTCACTGCACCCTGCACTCTGCCCGTTATATTACCATACATACCATCCAGTCACTGCACCCTGCACTCTGCCCGTTATATTACCATACATACCATCCAGTCACTGCACCCTGCACTCTGCCCGGCTATATTACCATACATACCATCCAGTCACTGCACCCTGCACTCTGCCCGGCTATATTACCATACATACCATCCAGTCACTGCACCCTGCACTCTGCCCGGCTATATTACCATACATACCATCCAGTCACTGCACACTGCTCTCTGCCCGGCTATATTACCATACATACCATCCAGTCACTGCACCCTGCTCTCTGCCCGGCTATATTACCATACATACCATCCAGTCACTGCACCCTGCTCTCTGCCCGTTGTATTACCATACATACCATCCAGTCACTGCACCCTGCACTCTGCCCGTTATATTACCATACATACCATCCAGTCACTGCACCCTGCTCTCTGCCCGGCTATATTACCATACATACCATCCAGTCACTGCACCCTGCTCTCTGCCCGTTGTATTACCATACATACCATCCAGTCACTGCACCCTGCTCTCTGCCCGGCTATATTACCATACATACCATCCAGTCACTGCACCCTGCACTCTGCCCGTTATATTACCATACATACCATCCAGTCACTGCACCCTGCACTCTGCCCGGCTATATTACCATACATACCATCCAGTCACTGCACCCTGCACTCTGCCCAGCTATATTACCATACATACCATCCAGTCACTGCACCCTGCACTCTGCCCGGCTATATTACCATACATACCATCCAGTCACTGCACCCTGCACTCTGCCCGGCTATATTACCATACATACCATCCAGTCACTGCACCCTGCACTCTGCCCGTTATATTACCATACATACCATCCAGTCACTGCACCCTGCACTCTGCCCAGCTATATTACCAAACATACCATCCAGTCACTGCACCCTGCTCTCTGCCCGTTATATTACCATACATACCATCCAGTCACTGCACCCTGCTCTCTGCCCGGCTATATTACCATACATACCATCCAGTCACTGCACCCTGCACTCTGCCCGGCTATATTACCATACATACCATCCAGTCACTGCACACTGCTCTCTGCCCGGCTATATTACCATACATACCATCCAGTCACTGCACCCTGCACTCTGCCCGGCTATATTACCATACATACCATCCAGTCACTGTATCCTGCACTCTGCCCGGCTATATTACCATACATACCATCCAGTCACTGCACCCTGCTCTCTGCCCGGCTATATTACCATACATACCATCCAGTCACTGCACCCTGCACTCTGCCCGGCTATATTACCATACATACCATCCAGTCACTGTATCCTGCACTCTGCCCGGCTATATTACCATACATACCATCCAGTCACTGCACCCTGCACTCTGCCCGGCTATATTACCATACATACCATCCAGTCACTGCACCCTGCTCTCTGCCCGTTGTATTACCATACATACCATCCAGTCACTGCACCCTGCACTCTGCCCGTTATATTACCATACATACCATCCAGTCACTGCACCCTGCACTCTGCCCGGCTATATTACCATACATACCATCCAGTCACTGCACCCTGCTCTCTGCCCGGCTATATTACCATACATACCATCCAGTCACTGTATCCTGCACTCTGCCCGGCTATATTACCATACATACCATCCAGTCACTGCACCCTGCTCTCTGCCCGGCTATATTACCATACATACCATCCAGTCACTGCACCCTGCACTCTGCCCGGCTATATTACCATACATACCATCCAGTCACTGTATCCTGCACTCTGCCCGGCTATATTACCATACATACCATCCAGTCACTGCACCCTGCTCTCTGCCCGGCTATATTACCATACATACCATCCAGTCACTGCACCCTGCTCTCTGCCCGTTGTATTACCATACATACCATCCAGTCACTGCACCCTGCACTCTGCCCGTTATATTACCATACATACCATCCAGTCACTGCACCCTGCACTCTGCCCGGCTATATTACCATACATACCATCCAGTCACTGCACCCTGCACTCTGCCCGGCTATATTACCATACATACCATCCAGTCACTGCACCCTGCACTCTGCCCGGCTATATTACCATACATACCATCCAGTCACTGCACCCTGCACTCTGCCCGGCTATATTACCATACATACCATCCAGTCACTGCACCCTGCACTCTGCCCGTTATATTACCATACATACCATCCAGTCACTGCACCCTGCACTCTGCCCGGCTATATTACCATACATACCATCCAGTCACTGCACCCTGCACTCTGCCCAGCTATATTACCATACATACCATCCAGTCACTGCACCCTGCACTCTGCCCGGCTATATTACCATACATACCATCCAGTCACTGCACCCTGCACTCTGCCCGTTATATTACCATACATACCATCCAGTCACTGCACCCTGCACTCTGCCCGTTATATTACCATACATACCATCCAGTCACTGCACCCTGCACTCTGCCCGGCTATATTACCATACATACCATCCAGTCACTGCACCCTGCACTCTGCCCGGCTATATTACCATACATACCATCCAGTCACTGCACCCTGCACTCTGCCCGGCTATATTACCATACATACCATCCAGTCACTGCACCCTGCACTCTGCCCGGCTATATTACCATACATACCATCCAGTCACTGCACCCTGCCCGGCTATATTACCATACATACCATCCAGTCACTGTATTCTGTTCTCTGCCCGTTATATTACCATACATACCATCCAGTCACTGCACCCTTCTCTCTGGCGGGATATTATAACTAATATGTAATTGATTAAATAATAACCACATGGACACCAACGTAAATTTGGCAAAAGGTCACAGTTTTTATTTAAAGAAAAATGGTGGTGTAGAGAGGAATGTGCGTCAGCTAACGACTAATAGCAAAACCAAAGAGTGAATGGTCAGATTGTTATTACACCACTGGTCCCAGTATATAATAATATACAATGGCTTCCTAGTAACTGCCATAAGCATTTAGAACTAGCAGGTGAGGTCTTCATCTATAGCCGCGTTTCCCTTAGAGTTGGATGCACTCACAGGTACCTGGATGCCCCCAAGACTTAACTCAATGTAGTAAAAGCTAATGAGCCTGAACTGGAAGGACAGCGATAAGAGAAATGGGGCCAGGGGCATGCCCCCTATGTCCACTCACAAATCAGCAATAATTTAATTACAGCCGCGTGCCCTGGCTGCCTCTCACTAGCCGGGACGCATTGACAGTATGAGGCTTCCCGGTTGCCCTGGCTTCAGTGTGAGTGCACCTCTTCTTGGGACAACCTCTGCTGTAAGTCTCAAGAATTCCCAATTACCCCGGGGTAGGACGAAGCTAACTCCGGGGCAATAATTTTTCCTCCCTCCCATCCACATAAATGTTTACGAACCCCCTGGATTGAATCAGAAGGGCAGCATTATGGCACAGATCTACCTCACTCCATGCACAATGCCATCTTTACTTGCACCATTTAACATTGTGCTTTCACATCATCTTTAAATGTCTACTAACGCCACTGTCTGTAGTTGTCCACTGTCGTCTTAATGAAGGATTTTGTAAATCTGCCACTGATGCATTTGCTTTCTCCAATTCAATTCTAAAAATAATTAACCATACTTTACGGTTCTCTAACTCCATCACATAGCATAAATCATCATCATTCATATCTCTTCTATACATATATTCTTTCCCAGGTCCAAAATCTGTCCTGCTAATTTCTCAGAATGTGGACTTTCAATTGCATTGTCCAGACATGTTTTGGGCAAACATATCTGTGGAAGTATTATACATACTTGCATGTCTGGGAAGGGTGTCTATTGGCCTATCTGAACTGTCTCTTTTACATATTTCTTACACGTCAGTAATAGAACATATACATTTTTTATATACATGGGTCTTGGGGACCACCTCCGCTACAAGTCTCCTGCAGTCCCCTTCACCCCAGGGATGGTCGAAGCTTACCCCGAGGGAATGATTTTTCCTCCCTCCCTCTCTCCCCAAAAATATATACATGTACCCTGGCTTGATTCAGAAGGACAGCATTATGGCACAGAGCAAAGAAGTAAAACAAGGTATTGAAAGTCATGCTCTTGGCAACTGTTGAATACTCTGGCAATGTATTGTGTGACTAATCTTTGAATTGTTGTAGTAGGGTTGCAGGCCACATTTATATCTCAGCATCCTCATTTATTTATATAGCGGCAGCAAATTAGGTAGCTCTTTACAATTGGGTATCTACTTGTGTAAATATCTACTGATGTCTCTGTCTATCTAATGACAATTGTTACTGCCTCTTCTCTCTCCATAAATGCTGTATAAAGTTTCATATTTAGTGTCTGATCAGCATTTCAATATTTTTATCTCTTGCACATTACACTAATTTGTTTTGATTGTTTAATTTATCCAATGGACTTGCTTCAGTTGGTGGCATGGAAGATGATATTTTTTTGGAATGTTCTACATGCTGTCACTGAATGTCGAAAATGCCCAGAAAATAACCCTCTAACAAAAACTCCCTTCTGTAAATATAGATTTCATTGAATGACCCTTCCAAAATATAAATGTATTGAAAAATAGAAAATATAAGAATATATAGCCTTTTTTTGGGGTGTGCAACGCTGCTGAATCCCACACGCAAATACCCAGTGTTTTTTCAAAATGATTTCACTAGTCACTGCCCCACACAAGATTACTGTGACTAGAAAATCTTTCACTTTTAAATGAAATAAATCTGTTTGTTTTTTGGATTCTGCTGCTAATAGTCTGACAGCAAAAGAACTGTTTTTGTCAAAGAATACACTGGTTAGTTCAGAATGATATCTATCTAACTCAGTCTGTATATACTGACCAGTACTATTAGATATATGCAATGCATTAACAACAACCAGTAGCCACTAGTCTGTGTAAAGTGTATTAAGATTAAAATTAAAAGCAATTGATCAGCAAACTATTGTAGCTGACTATTCTCTACAGAACTGCTTTACAATAATGACAGGATTCTATCGCTTTCTTATGTCCCTAGTTCACCCTGAACACTATTTTATCAGCAGACAACCGAAGCTAACCTCCTCCCTACACACTGTCTCTTCGAAAATTGCACTGAAGAAAATGAGGGACGATTATATATATATATATATATAGCGCATTTTGCAAAGAAAAATTGCCACAAGTGAAGTTTCGCCTCGTTTTGAGAACCGAGTTTGGTGAGAAAAACCGAGTCACGAGTCGGTTTCACTCGGATCCCCACCGTCAGATTTCGTAGATGTAACCCCCTGTCACTGTGTGTAGTGTAGGGTGCAAAGGGTAGACAATGCACCTCCTTCTCAAGCCTTGGCTAGCTGATGGGCATGGGTGTAGATGATCAGGGGGTCCCTGCACATGCAGGTGTTTCTCTGTAGTTAGTGGGACACAGGGGATGTCACTTTGGTGCAGTGTAATAGAAGTCACAATAATTTGGGCGCCAGACCATCTCTATAACAAACTGAACTCTTTATTTACACTCCTCTTCCTCCAGCACGATAATCATAGTGGTTGCAGCAATAAAGAAATATATGTCCAGCTCGTTACTCTCTCCAGCACAGTTCTTAATGTTATCCAGATGTTATATAACATAACTCACATGTCTCTTACACTCCATACTCACTGCAGATCGTCCTCCTCTGCAGGGGCACTCACATGGATGCTTACAGGCAGGCAGCTTCTCCTCCATGCAGCTCTGACACACTCTGTGTACCTCTCAGCTGCAGCTCATCCCTCCTCTGCGGGGGCACTCACATGGATGCTAACAGGCAGGCAGCTTCTCCTCCATGCAGCTCTGACACACTCTGTGTAACTCTCAGCTGCAGCTCATCCCTCCTCTGCGGGGATGATGTCTCCTGTGCTCTGACACGTCACTCTGTGTACTCCCAGCCTCAGGATCTGACACTACAGCTACCAGGCCTCTTGTAGCTACCCTCCTCCTGGGTCTCTTCCATGCGAAGTGTCCCCTCTATCTTGGGTTCTCTATAGTGACATGGAGTTCTCCCCCTCATCCAGGGCACACATTCCTTGCCCGGGTGCAGTCACCATGCTCAGAGCTTCCATCCCAGGTCCCCAGCTACCATCTATCCTCTCCTGTGTCTCCTCTCTATCTCCTCCTGTGTCTCTATCTCTATCCCCCCCTTAATGACAGCCCCTCCTTCCTCTCACTCAGTCTCACAGGCTGGGCTGAGTTATCACCATGGTAACCAGTTTATGTAACTTTTTATAAACTTCTATCTTACCCTCTGGGTGACCCCTCCTGTATTCACTGAAGTGCAGGGTTTTACTAGAACACCACTAGGGGGGTGTTACATAGAATTTCAAGTGATGTGAACCGCTCAACTCTACTTTATATTCAACATATGTTTTGGATGTATCCTACAGTATACTGTCTCTGTCAAAGAAAGGCGCACCTAGACCCGCCTTCAACAGGAACGTGCGTATGCCCAAAATACGGGCCCGATTCGTTACGGAAAAAGTTGAAAAAAAAGGAATAAGTTTTCTCCTGGACAAACCATGTTTCAATGCAATAAAGTTAGTTTATTATTTTGCACATAAGTTAAATGCTGACTGTTTTTTCATGTAGGGCACAAAGACTTGACAACTTATTTGTACACTGAATTTTAAAGTTGATCTAGGACATGCCCTACCCCAATTATAAATCTGTCCCCACATTTTAATTTTATAGCCCCCTCCAATGCAACATGGTTTTGCCAAGATACAAAGTTTTTCCTTTTTTTGCTTTACTTTCCTTAGTGAATCAGGCTTTACGTGCGTTAAAAAAATGAAGCAATTTGTATTCGTCTTGCATGCCTTAATGAATCAGGCCCTAAGTGAGCAGGGACGTGATGATGTGACTTGCACCATAATACTTATAGCCCCGCCCACTTGATGATGTAAATACCATCATTAAGCCCCGCCCAAGTCTCTCTGAGAAGCAAGGTAGGTACTGTACAGGGGCAGAACAATGCCAGTCTCCATTACCCCTGTAGCAGCTGCAGGGTTTGTTAGTTCCACCGCTGGTTCTATGTGCATATACCAAGACTCAGCAATAGTTAATGTAATAGAACCTGTGGACAAGGATAACCAGCCAGCGACCACCTTCCACGGAGGATCCATACAGATGGTGATATTTATTTACACGGATATTTGCAGCTTCTGCCATTGAAAGATAGATTTTCTTTCTCCTTTTCTTTCTTCCTCCAAGAAAATCAGCAACATTGGCCTTTAAATAAGTAGATGAGCAAATATTGTCCCAGCGTTCACCAGGTTAGATCCTATTTAATTAAACTGGCTCATTATGTCCCTATCTGATTAGTGGAGTACAATCAATTATTCAATGCACAAACATGGACGAGAAGCCAGAGGTATATACAGAGCTGTTCATTTCATTCCAAGGACACTAATTAGGTACAAAGCCAGCAATACGGGGAACAATGGGAAGCCCAGGAACACACACAGTACAAGACAAGGGGAGAAACAGCCCTTCGGATTCTTAATAAGCCGGATCTCCTTCCCTAACAGGGTCAAGAAAAAAACGGAGAGCGAGAGAGGATGGAATGTAGATCAAGGAAAGCAGCATCCGAAGAGCGGCCCCTGGGATTTGCATATGTAATGGTCTTCTGCTACTTCTCTACTTTATAATCAAACAGTAGGCAATTATCCAAATTATTGACAGCAGATTCCTCATTTCAACTGCAAATTAAGGACATTAATAGAGCTTTCTAATGCAAAAGTGACTAATTAAGAAACGGAATGAAACTCTGAAGCTGTGATATCAAAACCAGTCCACCACATATTGTGGAAACACAAGGGAACTAATTAGTTTAATTATCAAAACAGCTAATTAAAATTACACAGTTGCCCAATTAGTTCTTTGCGCATTTTCCCTGTTTTAATTGACAGGCTGGAGTTAAGGAGGTAGCCGGTAGCTGGGAGGGGGAGCGAGACTTCTGGAGGATATCTCAGATCATGTTATCTCATCATGTGGCAGATCGGTAACAGGAAAATTAATGACTCTAATTTGTCTACTGAAAAACTCCAAATTTTCACAAGTCTTCCCTTTAGATAGAGCGATCTGAATAAAATTTCCAGGAATTGGGAGGTGTTGGTTTACTGTGGGTCATGTTTTGCACAGTAGAAGAACAAGACTTGGCCATGGGCAGTATGTAAGTGATAGGCTCTCTCAATCATCTATTTACTATCCAGCTCTCTTATTCCACCAAGTATAGCCTCACACTGTCTGGATCACACAGGAACATGCGAAAACCAATGCGAAGGCCTGGTCTCACGAGAACCATGATGGGAAATTTAGCTGTACAGACATCATAATGTAACTAACTCTTTCCACTCCAGGTTACACAATTCTCTGGCCCCATTAGATTCTTCTCTGAGAGGGACTTATAAAGCATTGCCCAGTTTATTCTCATTTATGCCATCATCATCATCATCATCATCATCATCATAGCACTAGACAATCACCTTGCAGATAAGACATACATAAACACAATAAACATGATAACACGTACATGGATAGTCATGAGCTAACAATTACAGCTAGCACGGATACCGGTACAAATTCCATGCATGTGCGTGAACAAGCTGGAGACGATTCAGCATAAGAAACTACATCAGGGTTATACAAGGGAGACAACAATGAGACATAGGGTAGAGAGGACTCTGGCCATGAGAGCTTACAATCTAGGGACTGTCTAAAATGAATTGTGAGAGAGGGGAGATATCAGGGCCGTCTTTATTACAAGTTACATTTCTGTGTATAATTGTTCTTATTACACGTGTATATATAAATACGATTACTGTCATGAAACATTCCTGGATGGTACAATATCTGCCCTACTGAAAGTACACAGTGAATCCCAAATACCAGTCAGCGATAGTCACTATTCTATATGATGGGTATAAAACAATCACCAATGGAGCAGAATACAGCTCAGAATTAATTTCACACCGAATGGATTTAACACATGAGGCTCTAACATTTCAGCCTGCGGTATATACGTCCTCATATATATTATTATACTGTAATATCAGCAAGTGGTTGTACACAGTTCAGACTTACGGTACCGCTAAGCAATATTGTGGGAACAATTATCCCTATAGCACTGTCTGGACAATCAATCCTCACTATAGCATTGTAGGGACCATCTATCCCTACAACATTGTGGCGATCATTTATCCCTATAGCATTGTGGGAAACATTCATTCCTACAGCGTTGTGGGGCATATTGATCCATATTTCATTGCGCGGAATCCTACATGTGACAGTATCCCCCCTTTACTAGTGGACACCAAACACTTAGGACTGGGATTCCTGGGGAATTTGGTATGAACCTATTGAGTAAAGAGGGAGCATTTATGTCTGAGGAATTCACCCAGGGGAATTCTTAAGGACCGAGCCTTTCCAATCCAAAAAGTTTTGGAGTCAAGGATTTGGCTGGTTTCAAATTCTTGTCCGTGCTGACACTCAACTGTTGCTGGAGGATAGGAAGGATAAGAAAAACGATTGATGACCAGGATCTTCAATAGCAAAACATGAAAGGTGCTGGAAATATAGAGAGATAATGGAAGCTTTAATTTAAAAGAAACAGGATGGATGACCTGCAGGATCCTAAAAGTACCTATTAAGCTTGTAGTGAATTTCATGCAGGGAACCTGCAACCGAACATTTCTTTTAGCAAGCCACACCTTATCTCCGACTTTCAATGCGGGAACTGCTCTGCGATTCTTATCAGCAGAAAGCTTATAGCGATCAAATGTTTCCTTGAGGCAATCATATACTTTGGACCAGATGGAAGTGAAATCACAGTGAAGCGCATTCACAGCAGGTACCTGGGTGGGAGGGAGGCCCGAGAATTTGGGCAGAGAAGTATGGAGACTGTAAAAGCGTAGCTGAGGTAAATTCATGGAATCAATTATTGTGGGCGAACTCAGCCCATGGCAGTAGATCAGACCAATTGTCCTGGTTAGCGAAGGAGTACAATCTCATAAAGGTCTCAAAGCCTTGATTAACCCTCTCTGTTTGTCCGTTCGACAGAGGATGATAGGCCAAGGAGAAATGCAATTGGATGTTAACAAGCTTACAAAGTACTCAACAAAATTTGGAAAAGAACTAGACACTGCGGTCAGAGACAATTTCAACGGGACAGCTGTGTAACCTGAAAATCTCCTTTAAGAAAAACTGAGCTAGCACTGGAGATGATGGAAGGCCAACCAAGGGAACGAAATGGACCATCTTAGAAAAACGGTCAACTATCACACAAACCATGTCGAACCTCTGAGTAAGGTCTGTGATGAAATCAATGGAAATGTGAGACCATGATCTGTCTGGGATAGGAAGAGACAGCAGGGGCCCGAGGGTTGTCAGACTCCTGGGTAGAATCAAAGGCCTAAGAGAGAGCATCAGCTTACTTGTTCATATGACCAGGTTTGTAAGTGATACTGAGAATGAAATGGGAGAAAAACAGAGAACAGCGGGCCTTGCAGGGATTGAGACATTTGGCGGTTTGGAGGTATAACAGGTTTTTATGGTCGGTGAAGATGGTAATCAGGCATTCTGCACCCTCCAGAAGAAATCTCCATTTGGAGAGAGCTTGCTTCATAGCTAGTATTTCCTTATCCCCAATAGCATTATTCTTCTCCATTGGGAGGAACTTACGAGAATAGAATGCACGGGGTGAAGCATCTCAAGAGGGGATCTTTGAGAAAGCATGACCCCTATGCTTATAGTGGTGGCATCCACTTCAAGGAAGTAGGGCAATGTGTCATCAGGCTGTCTGATGACAGGAGCTGCCTTGTAGACATTGAATGCCTGGAGAGTTTGGAGAGCAAGGTTTTGGTTTCCATCCCCTTATGGGGGAGTGCCACAATGGGGGCGACCAAGGTAGAGTAGCCCTGAATAAACTCTCTGTAATAATTGAAGAATCCAAAGAATCACTGGATGGACCTCAGACCTGAGGGCAGTGGCCATTCCAATATAGCCCGAACTTTCTCCGGATCCATCTGTGGCCCTAAACCAGAGGCAATGTACCTGAGAAAAGGCACCTGAGAGGCCTCAAAAGAATATTTTTCCAGCTTGCAAAAGTGATGAATTTTACAGAGTCTGGAGAGCACCTCAGAAACCTGGTGAGAGGAGAGATCTCAAGAGAAATGAGAATATCATCCAGGTAAACCATAACACTGGTGTAGAGTTGGCTTCTAATAATTTAATTCACAAAATTTTAAAACACAGCTTGGCCATTAGAGAGTCCGAAGATCATGACGAGGTACTCTTAGTGACCGTCACACGTGTTAAATGTAGTCTTCCACTCGTCACTGCTATGGATATGGATTAGGTTACAGGCTCCCCGGAGATCCAGTATTGTAAAGATTTTAGCGCCCTTAATTTGGTCAAAGAGTTACATAATTAATGGGATAAGATAACGATTCTTTAAAGTGAGGCCAATCGTCAATATACAAGGGCAGAGACCCATCTTTCTTCTTAGAAAGAAGAACCCAGCACCTGCTGGGGAAGAAGATGTTCTGATGAACCCTTGTTGGAGATTCTTCTTGATGTATTTGGCCATAGCCTGGGACACCGGAAGAAAGAGTAAAAAAAAACTTGGCCCTTAGCCGGTGTCTTGCCAGCCTGGAGATCAAAAGGGCAATCCCAGGGCTGGTGAGATGGAAGGAGTTCAGACAGGTGTTTGTCAAAGACATTGGCAAAGGCGGAATCTGTCCACGCAAGATGATAAGGCCACAGAGTGCAGAGGTTTAATCAAAGTGAGGCAATGTCACCTGCAAGTGTCTTCCCATGCAAGAGTTTGGGAAGAAGTCCATTCCATTTGAGGGGAGTGTAGCTGAAGACAAGCTAGACCCAGGATGATAAGACTTGTCTGCGACAACACTAGGAAGGTGATTTGCTCTTTGTGTAAAGCCCCAACTTGGAGAGTAAGGGGTTTGGTTTGTCTCCAGATGACACACAAATGCGATAGCCATCAATGGCAGTGATGACAACTTGAACCTTCAATAGAACCGTAGGCAGGGACCACTGGGACTCTAGTGAAAGAGAAATAAAGTTTCTGGCCCACCAGAGTCCAAGAAAGCAGAGGAGTCAAGCTTACAAGAGGAACAGTGGAGTGTGACTGGAATGGAACAAATTCATGGATTGGAAGGGTTATAAGAGGAATTAGATGACTCCAGCCTGACCAAGCATTTAGTACATGAATTGAGACAGTGCCCAGGATCTGCACAGTAGATGCAAAGACTGTTTTTCAGTCTCCTTGCATGCTTCTCCGGAGTGAGGTGAGATTGGCCCAGTTCCATGGATTCGTTGGAAGGAGAAGGAAGATCAGGTAGAGCAGCCTGGAGGGTATCCAAGCGAGTCGCCAGGACTTGAAGGCACTCTAATAATTGACGCTGGGTGGCATCCTGTGTTGTAGTAAATCTTTCGGAGATGGTTCTCCTGTGGAATCCATTATTTTGGCCAGTTCTTTCTGTCACAGTCACTATGATTGTTGGGCCCTCAAAGTCTGCCTGGCTTGACGCTGCCCAGCCCAGAGGTGCGGAGGCAGATGGTTTTCGCCAGGGTCCCCCGCAAGGAGGTCTGGACTTTGCGGCCTGTGCCACCCAAGACGCGGTCCTCTGAGTTAGTGCCAGGTGAGACCAGTAGAAAGAACCCAGAAGCTGGAAAAGGAGATGATCCAACTGAGACTGCAGAAGGCCCAATGGCCTGAAATGGCTGCTAGTTATTAGGAGCGCTGGTGTGCAGCAGAAGTAGTGATTACTGCAAATAGCTGCAAAATTGCAGGATCGATAGTCTGCGGCCGATAGGGAGACCACTGTGGGCAGCTGCAGAGTCACTGGAGACAAGGAGCGATAATCTGCAGACCTAAGAGTGGGAGAGCAGAGGGAGCCACGTCTGAACGCTGGAACAGAGCTGAATCAAAGAATAGGCACAGATGCTTTAAAAATCCTGTGGGATAATTAGTCTCCTAATGAATGGGAGGAGAAAGTGGTAGAAGCCGGGTCTATGATAGACTGGCGACGTTAGGGGGAGTCACCTTGTCATGGGGTGGCCAGTGCCCCAGGAGCGCAGAGGACACCGGGTGGTAGGTCCGCGGGTTCGACGTGTGACAATGATACTTTGAATATTACAATTCAACATGATTACAGGTTGTCTATTTTTCAAGCCCCTGAATTTTTGTTCAACACTCTGGATCCAACGTCTTCTGCGAGACCAGTAATATATTATATAGGTTTATAGGAGTACACAGTCACCTTAACAGCTACAGGAGATAATTAGGAGCCAGTCGAGTTATTGTGCATAGATTGTAACATTATAATGTGCTAATTACTCAGCGCTTGAGGTATTGTTGATGAGTGTTTATCTAACGTCTTCTACCCTAAGTGCAAAATCAAACCATAACCAATGTAATTTCTGAAAAAAAATTCTTCTCATATCAAATTTGAAATTGAGCACTTACCATGAACTAAAAATGATACAATAGAGATTATTATAATGATGTAGGGAGGGAATGCTACAACAACACAAACGTCTACCTCGACCTGTAGTGTTTGGGTAATGGAAAGCATCTGAGCTTTGTTAGTGAATCCGTCATAGGTGTCACCTTCCTGTATGATGACCGCTTACAGGTATCTTGTTGCTGGACATTTCATGTAATGGATTTACCTGTGTAGAGATCTCTGCTTTGTTCAGCTACCCCTGTCTATACACCATTCTGCTACCTGGTGTTTTTGGTTTTATAGTTGTGACTTGGCTGACTCCTGTCTCCTCCATTCCAGCTTCCCTGCTTCTGTCTATAACTTCCAGGGATTATCTGGGATTCCATCAATAAGACCTGGTGGAAATAGAGCCGTTTTTACCTTATAACAGAAGTGATTCCTATAGACTCCCGATGCCCTAGAAAACACCTTTGAAAGTTAGACAGAAATGCCACCATATACAATTCTAGTTGTTGATTCATATTATATTATTTAATGTTTTTTGCTGAATTGTGAAATACCCTAATAAAGATCACAGTCAGACTCCATATCTGAAGTAATCATAATAAAAACAATGATATTATATACAAAATGAAAACACAGAAATATATTGATGGGACAACTCTGTGTGGCCTGCATACTAACCGTCCAAAGAATTCAGAATTGAATGTGATACCTTTATTACATTCATCATGCGTTACTAGTAATACTACTTAAACCTGAAATGATTGCTTTATAAAACATTTATGTCAGAATACATTTTCCATTTGCTTGTAGGATGTCATTGAGAAATGTAAATAAAGAATCTCGCCTTTTCGTAGAGTTCCATCTGTAACGGAGACCCTCCTGGCGCCCAATCCAGGCAAGAAATCGGGACACTTACAGCCAAGATATATGCAGAACCGGATAGAGTAGCCCTAAGTGGGGTGTGAGGAGTGAGAGGGACGGAATTAGGTGCGCTATATAAATAACTGATGATGATGATAAAAAGGTAAATTTCTAATAAAAGGACCATTTTTCCCATATATCTATTATTGTCTTCTGACTTCAGTTCAACTAACGTTGGCCACAACTTACCAGTCTTATTTGCCGGCTTATTTGCCAGTCTTATTTGCCGGCTTTTGTCATCAAGACTCATTGGATCGGTGAATGGTTATTGCCATAATAAGAACCTAGCGGTTCTCTAAGTCACCGATTGTTACAGGGCACCTAGAACACACTGGGTCTGATACATGGAACCTGTGGGTGGTTCCGCTCGTATTCAGGTCCAGGAGGATCTCAAGATACGTTTCCATTTGATTCTGGGTATAAGCACGTTCTGCCTATACGGTTCTTGCCGTATGTTAACAGACAGAACAAACTACAGTATAAAGTGTAAGAGCAATATAAGGCCACATCAGAACGCATACAAAATAATTTATATTATAACATAAATACACATCAGTGTAATCATTAATAGCAATATGGTTGGTTTAAAGAACAGATTATTTTTATATTTTTTTTACATTAAATACATAAATCAAGATGTTTTTAATATGCGCTGTACATAGAATGCGTTTATATATTTTCTCATATTTACATACACATGTAATTGGTGTAAAGTCTGTTTCTGAGCATGCACAGAGCGATGTCACACAAGATACAGCATATAAAGGACCTGACATCCACATCTCCCATGTCGACATTTGCAGATAATATTTTTGAAAACAATATCTAACGCATTATAGCGCCATCCACTTTCCAGTGTCACTCATGGGCCTGACATGGGACAAACCTACGTTACAATGTAAGTGGTGTAAATTAGTTTATTATTTTGCACATAAGATAATTACTGGCTGCTATTTCATGTAGCAAATAAATACTTGATAGCTGTAGTTTTACACTGAAATTAAAGTTGATCTAGGACTTGTCCTACCCGAAATATAAATCTGTCCCCACATTTGATATTTACAGATACAGAAATAACACACACGCAATTTTAAAATAAACGTTAAATGAATAAATGACTCCTCAAAATCTCATTCACTGCTTAATTATATCTATAGTAAAATATTATTTCTTCCTTATTTATCTTCTCTTCTTCTTTCTTGATCCGTAGTTTCTATACGTACAGAGGATGATGTAGTTTTACATAGGTGCCACCTGTTGTTTGAAAGCAATATTGCACAGATAACAAAGGATATTAGCTTATAATACTTAACACAAAATAGTTTTTTTTTACTCCACATCACGATATGTAAGTTACGCCAGACTGAAAGGAAAGTTACAGGAGATTTAGCATCAGCAGTACACAGAGGGCCTTCTGCTATGACAAAGAGGAGTGGTTTGCCACAGGCCTCTAAGACATACTTGAGTACTCTTCCGGAATGTCCAGAAGACTCCTGAATTCTGGGTAGGTCTCCCAAACTCTCAGGAGAGCAGGAAATTCATCCTGCCAACTTTGCGCCTCGATGACGCGTTTCACGGGGAATCGCGTCATTCTGGCCCTGCCCCCACGACAAAATGTCAATTTTGTGGCAGGGGTGGGCCCAAAATGATGGGATCTGCCTGCCCCGCCCATCCTGCCCCTTTCTGTCTTTTTCATTGGTAGAGGATGACCGATGACAGATAGTGGCCAGTGTCTAGGGAGCTGGTCTCTGTTATTCTAGCATTAGGGTCATGAGACAGTGCGTGGAACTATATGTTGTCAATTATTTTGCTTTCTGATAATAAGGAGCAAAGTACAAAGAAAGAATTTGTTCGTGTGTGCATCACCAGAAGGGTGCCCGTGCGGGGTGGGTACTAAATAACAAGGTCCTAAAAGCAATGAAGAATGTACTGGCGCTACACCCGGCACCTCATTAAATGAACAGTGTTATAACAATAATGACAGTGTCGCGCTGTATACTTGCGTCATTTTGGTCGGGCGGCCTCTTCATGCTTCGCGTTTATGTGAAGTCTGTTTTGCAAGCTGTCGGGGGAACCACTATCGGTGGTGAGATGCAGCATAAGGGATCAAACTACAGAACATGGTGCAACTCAGGTTAAACTCAAGTGGAAACAATGCTATGTGCGGCCACAGGTAATCACAATGATTTTTATTTTCACATCAGTTTCCGTGCACTTTACTGACATCAATAAAAAATAATAAATGCAGAATTTTAGCCTAACAATAGTATTGCGTATTGTTGTATTATATATCACACAGTGGTTACATTTAAACCGTTTTCAACTTTTGTTTCCTTGTTTGTTGATTTGCTCATGTCGGGGTCATGTAGTGTCAGACTTGTGCTTTTCCTTACTGAACAGACACTGTAGTGGGGTTCACGTCTCAGTTTGTGAGCAGAGACTTGTAGAGCGGCAGAGCGGAGGACTTGGATAGGCATAGTACAGCGAGGGTGTGTTAACGCTCCTTACATACTGCGTAGAGTATGAAGCAGCCACAGACCCACCTCTCGGGGACATATCTGTTGTCACTGCTGCCCCACAAGCATAAGACTCATGTCCACCATGATCATCAGCACAGACCTGGTTACTGCTGGGAAATAGAAGGGTAAGCTTAACCCCTTACAAAAGCCAAATCAGACTTACTGCTTACAACCTAGGCTGGTAGTGGCAAGATTAGGGGGACAAAATGTTTTGTGTCCCCCCAAAAATGACAAAACCAGCGCTTGTACCTTTGGGGGAAGGGGAGCATGGTTTTAACGGGCCCGATCCACCTAAGACATTCAGCCCCACTCTGAGCTGCCTAGTACTATTTGGCTCTATGGCAGGAGGACCCCACATGCGGATCACCCAAGGCTGGTGGCACAGTTTTGATTTTGTTTTGATTAGGGGTGTGCACTGGGCACTTTTAATGTTTTGTGTTTTGGGTTCTGATTAGCTTGAGGTTTTGGGTTCTGATTTGTTTTGCCAAAACACCTGACGAAAGGTTTTGGTTCTGATTTCGGGGTTTGGGTTCTGATTTATTTTTTAAAAAGCATAAAAAGCGCTAAAATTCTGTTTTTTTGTTGTTTTCCACTCCTACACTTTTATTAACCTCAATAACATTCAATAACAATCATTTCCACTAATTTCCAGTCTATTCTGATCACCTCACACCTCACAATATTGTTTTTAGTCCTAAACGTTGCACCGAGGTAGCTTTCTGGACTGCGTAGTGGAATACCTCCGCCTTCAAATTGTCTCAATTCCACTGCACAGCTGCCTGCTCCTATATCCTCTGCAACATATACAGGGTGTAGTTCGAGCGTGTCAATACCTCTTGTTTTTGACGATGAGAGGTCATTTTCATTAATTTTGTATTTGGCAGCAACAGTCAACGTTTTTTAATATCTGATACGCATCTATCTGGACTGCGTAGTGGAGTGGCCCCGGTACCCAATTTGGTACCGGGGCCACAATACCTCCTCTAACTGGTCTAAATTCCACTGCACAGATAAAAACAAAGAACATAGTATTAGAGATGGCAGTTCCTCTTTTTTGGAACTATAAAAACAAAGAACATAGTAATAGAAATGGCAGTTCCTCTTTTTTGGAACTATAAAAACAAAGAACATAGTAATAGAAATGGCAGTTCCTCTTTTTTGGAACTACACAAACAATGACCATAGTAATAGAACTGGCAGTTCCTATTTGTTGGAACTACAGAAATAATGAACATAGTAATAGAAATGGCAGTTCCTCTTTTTTGGAACTATAAAAACAAAGAACATAGTAATAGAAATGGCAGTTTCTCTTTTTTGGAACTATAAAAACAAAGAACATAGTAATAGAAATGGCAGTTCCTCTTTTTTGGAACTACACAAACAATGACCGTAGTAATAGAACTGGCAGTTCCTATTTGTTGGAACTACAGAAATAATGAACGTAGTAATAGAAATGGCAGTTCCTCTTTTTTGGAACTATAAAAACAAAGAACATAGTAATAGAAATGGCAGTTCCTCTTTTTTGGAACTACACAATCAATGACCGTAGTAATAGAACTGGCAGTTCCTATTTTTTGGAACTACACAAACAATGACCGTAGTAATAGAACTGGCAGTTCCTATTTTTTGGGAACTACAGAAACAATGAACGTAGTAATAGAACTGTCAGTTCCTATTTTTTGGAACTACAGAAATAATGAACGTAGTAATAGAACTAGCAGTTCCTCTTTTTGGGAACTACAGAAACAATGAACGTAGTAATAGAACTGGCAGTTCCTCTTTTTGGGAACTACAGAAACAATGAACGTAGTAATAGAAATGGCAGGTCCTCTTTTTTTGGACTGCAAGAATATATTGCTCTATAACATTTTTTATACTTTTTCAATTATTTTTTTATATTTTTTTTTTTAATTTTTTAGAGATTTTTTATTTATTTTTTAAAAGATTTTTGGCTGCTTAACAAATTGCTATGGACTTATCAGAAACAAATACAGGACAAAAGCACCACTGGACTCAGCAGCACAGACACTGGCCAAAGCACCACTGGAATCAGCAGGACAGAGCACTGGCCAAAGTACTACTGCACTCAGCAGGACAAAGCACCACTAGAGTAAATAAATCAGCAGGACAGAGTCCTGGACAAAGTACTAATGCACTCAGCAGGACAAAGCACCACTTTAGTAAAGTTATCAGCAGGACAGAGCACATCAACCTCCCTCTGCACTAACCACAGGGAGAATGAAGATGGCGGCGGCGAGCGGGGCATTTATGAGATCCGAGTCTCGCGTGATCTGACGAGAGACTTGGATGTCATAGCCTCAGTTTGGCTTCATTTGGCGCCCGAACAGTGCTCGGATCCCGTCGGATCCGCACTGTTCGGGTGGGCTCGGATTACCGAAATCCGAAATCCGAGACCGCTCATCTCTAGTTTTGATTTTGTCAGAACTAGACTGGCAGTACTACTGGGGCTGGTTTGGCTTTTCTCCTGGGGGCTTTTTTCTTTTTAACTATTCAATTGTCGATGTAACGGCCTGGAACATATTATATGCTTAAAGCGCATCTTACTGCGCATTTTGTGTCCCAGTCATACTGTATGTATCTCAGGGTATATGTGGCTCTGAATATAAACTACAGGATGCAATTTATGCTGCAGTTTTAAGTGTAAATTTCCTCCAACGGGACATAAGGTGTTTGATGCAGTAAAACTTACTTTAATGAGCTTTAAAACACATTTTCACCCACAACCGGCCAGAAACATCAGTGTTGGCATTATGAGATTGCGCTGTAATTGCTAGCAGAAGATAAACACGCCACACTTGCCGGGAACCCTGATTACAGCTGTATATATCGCTATATATCTTTATATCACTCTAGGGATTTATGTTAAATTTTGTTTTCACATTAATCTCTTTTTCCCTGGAGCGGACAGTTTTTAATATGATGGAGATGCTGGTAACTGTGATAGATGTGGGAGACAGGTACAATGTGCTAAGAGGCTATCAGTGATTTGTGTATATATAGATAGTTGTGCACAGTGTATACTATTCCCCTTTACATATAGGTAACATATAATTCTGGATGTAACATACAATTGTTCATCTGCAAAACTCAGGGCCATGTCACATCACAAAATGACTTTATCCTGTGGGTAAAGCTTTAAGTCTCTTTAATTAAGTATTGTGGGGTTTAAATGTGATAACTGAACATTGTACTCGGGGTCAATTAAATACAACAGAGACAAATTCAATAGCTACAACAATTCAGCACAGATACAATGCTCTATGCTGCGAGGATTGAAATGACTAGTTTGGCTTTTATCAGCTTGAAAATAAAATTGATTATTTCCGTCTTGTCATATATCTCATTTGCATGGGGTCAGACCTTCCCATTCACAATTATCAATAGTTAATCTCATCAGAAAAAAATTCAATTACATTTATCAAGGTTACACTATACTCTGTAATTACTGCCTCCGACAATCGTGTTTCATCTTTAACATTTCATCGAATAGTTTCAGCTTTAAAATAATTAAATCTTAGCTTTCAATCATCGGCGTAAGCAATGTGCATTTGTATTAATGCTGCGATGGGGGTTTGCACAAAGGACTATTAATACGTCCTGATACATGTTTAAGATGGATGCTTATATCCATTAATAGACTTCAATTCACAGCGAACATTGACATTTTAAAAAAATTGAGTTTCAAATTTGATAACAGATTAGCGGCCACGCTGGAAGCCAGAGACCTGATTAAGGCAATTTAAATGCTCGCAAAGTGGTGAGATTAAAATCAAATAAGTGTGGAATTTTTTCCAATGCTTTACTTATCTTTTCAGTTGGATATGTTCCTTAACTACCGGGTAGAAGAGGATTCTGGGTAATGTCTTCTGCGTCAATTACCTGAGGATGAATTTTAGGGTGAAGCTCTATAATTACAGTATTACCAATTCAACACGCTCTGCTTAATGCATTGAAGATAGACCCTGATTCATGGCGGGAGTCTGCCTGGAGCACACAAAGCTTATTTCTTGTATTTGTGTTTGTGAGGCGACAACTTGTGTCCTAAGTGAGAGAAAGCAAACTCTGAGAGCAGCGGGGGAGTTAATGAGCAGCTCGTATCACACACTGGGTCCTGTATGACTATTTAACGGTGGAGGGATGAGGGAGAAATGTTTCTCGTTTTATTACACACATGAATTCATAGTGACACACAGAACCTCCGGTGGATTATAAGTTATACATATATAAAATGTCATTATGAGGTGGAGAGGGTGAGTGGATCACTATTGCGATGTTGAGTCAATATGACTTAATAATTAGGAAGATAATGTACAGGAAATGTTGAAGGAGATTTTATATTCCCCAGTGTAAAATAAGGAGATCTACGGACCCTGTTATTTAATTTCCTGACTCACAGACACCAGTGGTCAAAGTGGATGAAACGTGGCCATCCAACCCCCATTCTATGAAGCTGGATCACTTAGTGGTTCCCAACAGACTGTGAATCTGGAGATAACCACCACACACCCCGATCGATAGCAGACCTCTTCCAACCAAATTTACCAACATGCCAAGTTATAATCTAATTAATTTGGATCAGATTATTATAAGACATTTCAGTTATGTTCAGGGGACACATTCTGCTATCTCGCAGCGTATGTTGTCAGCATAACAATTAAAAAGAGGCTCGTACATGAAGATATTCTATTGAGTGGAGCTTACTTTATTAGGGTTTACATTAAATCTTAGCTGTTACTTCCCTCTGATATATTTATCTGCTTCTAGAAGAGTTCAATATAACAGCCTCTGCTTCAAACAGGTAGTAATGTTGTTGATGCCTCTATGTACTTCCTAGGGCGTAGATGGGACTGCTGGAGGATTTGGCAGATTGGGTGAACTGTGCATCAGAGATTTTCCGTTGATGTTCCTTGCAGAGAGCTGCAGCCAGGGGCAACAAGAGGGGGAGGAGCAGGTACAAGGTGCCCTGGCCTGCCTGGGTAATAGAAGGTACCACCAACCCGGGGAGGCTATGCCCCCTTCAGTGGCTATGGAACTGACCCCAAGACGTTGCTGTGTCCTCTTCGTGTTCCTGGCTGCAGCATTGTTGTAACTAGTTAGAAACTTGCTCTCTGCTAGAACAGGAAAGGGAGACAGAGAATTCCTGGTGATTTTCCTAATACAAATATAATCCCAATATTGTAATTATTTATCTCACAGGTATTTCTGATTCTGATGTAAACATTGCCCCAGATTTTGGAGTTTTGTTTGAAGAGCATTAAGTAAGAAGCTGGGAGGGAAACGTTATTTCTTTCTTCAACCCACCACCCTCAGTCCCACGGTCTGGCCCAAATTATTATTTATGGTCTTCGATTTCAGCGTATCAAATAATACTATTCATGACTCCATTGACAGATCTGTTGAAACCCTCAACTCCATTGTACATAGTACCCATCCCGAGTCCACTGTTCCACTAGCCAATCTACTAACATTCTGGTCTGACATATGAGAGGCCAAAGCTACCTCTCATCGTAAAAAAATGGCAAATAGGCATCGAAGATCCAACTAAAACCTAGAGATAAAGTCTGGTGTGAAGCATCATTAAAATTACTATCTATGTGGACTAAGGAGAAAATATTTACATAAATAGAATGAGTTTGTCTTTAGGCTATTAGCCCAATTCGTGGTGTCTAGAGGTGCCTGAGCTCCAAGCTGAAGGACTTCACTTCTTTTCTCACCTCCAGTGCACCAAAGTAGAAGTTTTTTAAATGGACCTATGGTTTCTAAAAGGTATAGCAAAAGCTATTATCCACTTTAAACATTGTCAGACCGTTAGTATGGTTATTTAAGCGCAAACCTGTCTCACTAGGTCGATACCCAAATGATTACTGACTACCAAATGCCCAGACTGTCCTTAACCTGCAGGAAAACTCACAACAATTTTTCTAGAAAAATACTTCTCATTATATCATTCTATCCAGTTTGTGGTGTTTCCATAATGCAGTTCTTAGAGGCAAGACAAATTAATAGGTAAGAACCATACTTTTAAACAAAATACATAGGCCTTTAACACTGTTATGGAGGAATCCTTAAGGTATTGATTTGGAAACTGGAACAGGAATGGAATGAAAAATATTTAAGAATTTATGGTTGATTTTCATTTTAAAAAGCCATCGCTATCCAGCTCACTGAATAAGCGACATATTGCGTGAACTATACCCCAAATGAACAACCATATGGGATAAAACGAGTCAACTCCTTGCTCATGAATTCACAGCGCAGACACTAACTCCATAACAAATGACACCACAACCCCACAAGTAATTGTAGAATTATTTGCAGACTATAAATAAGGCCTTTACTATTTTAAAGAACAACCAAACACCCCACAGCCAATTTGGGATCATATATATACATTTCTCAACTCAGTTAATTTCTGCTCAAAATTACTATACCTATATTATAACGCACCTTGCTCTCACCAATCAGAACTCTTCCTCTGGCTAAAGCCCCTGATTCTGGATTCATTGACTTATTTGATAAATTCTTTATGGTAGACCTGACTACTTACCTGAAATGCTGGAGCTCAGGTTCTGATAAATTCACCGGGTCTGGGGAATATCCTGAGATTTGTTAAAATTGCAGATCCATCTCTGTCTTATCCATTGATTTGAAGACTGATACAAAGTTGGCAGTTGGTCACCTTGGCCCCATTCTCCCATCCTTAATAGTTCGGATGAAATGGGTTTCATTAAACATAGAGATGCTCCTGATTTATTTACCTCTCCTGGCTGACACTTCTGTCCTTATATTGAGAGTGAGAAGTTAGGACTATGAGGTCTATTTACCAAGCATTTTTCCTGTGGTAAACCCCCAAAAACAACAGTTTTCGGGGGTTTACCGTGAAATCACTATGTACCATTGAAGCATCGCAGCAGATATCTCAGATATCTGCTGCTTTGCATTTCCTATCGTTTTTCTGAGCACTCCCCATAACAGTCTATGGGAAGTGCTCAGAACCGCTATGTATCAAAGGCTAACTAGAGAAAATGTTCTCTTTTTTTACATGGTAATGTACGTCATCTGAAGCTGGAGCCATCTGAAGCTGGAGCCATCTGAAGCTGGAGCCATCTGAAGCTGGAGCCATCTGAAGCTGGCGCCATCTGAAGCTGGAGCCATCTGAAGCTGGAGCCATCTGAAGCTGGAGCCATCTGAAGCTGGTGCCATCTGAAGCTGGAGCCATCTGAAGCTGGAGCCATCTGAAGCTGGTGCCATCTGAAGCTGGAGCCATCTGAAGCTGGAGCCATCTGAAGCTGGAGCCATCTGAAGCTGGCGCCATCTGAAGCTGGCGCCATCTGAAGCTGGAGCCATCTGAAGCTGGAGCCATCTGAAGCTGGTGCCATCTGAAGCTGGAGCCATCTGAAGCTGGCGTACATTAACATATCTGAAAACTTTCGCGCTGTCCAGCTCTGATCTGAAGAGAAGAGCTGGACAGCGCATGTGTGGAGGGATCATGTGATCCCTCCCTGTCAATCATCCTGCAGTTTGCCAGCCAGGATGTTACTGCGCATGCACCAACTTTTCAGTCGGCACATGCGCACTAACAAAAAAAAAAAAAAAAAAAAAAAGAGAAGATCACCGCAGCCTTGAAAAATGAGAAAAGACTGCGATGATCAGGTGATCACTTCTCAGGGACAGCAGGTTATCGGCACTGCTGTCTCTGAGAAGTTTTTTAATACATAGCCGTTACTTTTCAATCCTTATCAAGGAGATAAGGATTGAAAAGTATCAAGTCAAAAAAAGGAAGGGTCATAAATAGACCCCTGTGTGAGAGAAACACTTATCAAATGTGGCCTGAAGGTGCATATTATAAAGTCCATACTTACTATACCCCAAGCTGTTGGACAAGGTTTTCACCATTGAGTTCATCGGCAAAACTTTCCCGATAGCTAAAGGGACAAGACATAAGGCCCTCAGCCTCCTTTGGTCTTTGATTTAGCTATAGAGCCATGAGCAGAAGCTATATACGATCCACCTCAGATGTAGCTGGTCCCATTGTCAAAGATTCCGCACATAAAATATGTTTCTTTGGCAATTATATGTTACTATTCATTTATAATCCCACTTCTTCGCTTATTGCGGTACGTTGCCTTCATAGTATAGTTTAGCGTCATACTATAAACAACACTCAAAAGATAGAGGTTCTTGGCTTCAATTCTCCAAGGGTTTCATTCTCCTCTCTGCAAAAATTCTATAACTATGTCTGACAGTCTATCAAATATTTAGGTGTCCAAACTCCTCCAGCTGAGGGTTGTGAGCTGCATTTAACTCCTTTAACCCAGGAGATTAAAACATCTTTAAACAAATGGCTCCCACTGTAAATAAAAAAGAACACAAGAGTGCTGGTTAGGGTGAATTAAAATTAATTATAACTTATGAATTGAACTATACATTTATTGCTATAAAACAATTAAAATAATTTAAAATAACCATATATACAGTATATAGCAACACAATAGATCAATCACAATGTTGGCAAGTGATAGCAACAGAAACAATAGTAAAAAAACAAAGTTGATAATTAGCTCATGGTGTTGGGTCATTCATATGAATACAAATAGTTAAACCCACAAGTATCCAGAATCTTTCCGATATTTGATGATGATTTAGTTATTGTATATCCAGACTTTAGGGAAAATTAATTTGTTTGAACAAATAGCATTATCCAAGAGAAGTTCCATATAAGGATTAGGTCCAACACATATTGAGACCAATTATACAACCCACTTGGTGATTAAACGGCGAGTTTCTATAAGACCTTGGATTCAAAGGAAATAGCGCTATGAAAAATACCCCTAAGTATGAGGTGCCAAGAAACAGAGTCCATCCATCCCTGTTAGGGAATAATCCCATTAATATTTAAAATGCAAATACAGTCCATTAGACAACAATTGAGGAGTACAAAAAAATCGCTGCAGTATTTTCTTTCTGTACCTTATAACTAGATGATGATTTGGCTTCTGTAAAGCTGTAAGAAGTCTGGATATTGTCACGAGCCGCAGCGGTGCCTCAAGGCGCCGTTACTCTCCGTGCCCACAGGACACGTCCTGGCCGTCTCCATGATAACCGGGACTGATCAGGACGCTCTGGTCTGTAGCGCAGCGTCCCGGCATGGAGAGCAGCTGGGTGCATGCGCAACTAGTTAGGGGTTTAATTATTAGTCAGCCCCTGAGGCTGATTGCCCCAAGCTGGTTTTCTCCATTCCTCATTGGTCAGTCTCTGCATTTAAGGCAGGGAGGGCTTATAGCATCCTATTTCCAGTTAGCTGACCTGCTCCTGTGTTGTATTTGGTGAAAGCCTTATGGATTGATTTCTGTGTATGACCTCTGCCTGTCTCCTGGATCTTGAAACCTGCTTGTTGCCCTGACCTACCTGTTATCTGGACTTGAATCATTGCTTGTGGCCCTGACCTTCTGCCTATTACCTGGATTTGAATCAACGCTTGTTGCCCTGACCTACCTGTTATCTGGACTTGAATCATTGCTTGTGGCCCTGACCTTCTGCATGTTACCTGGATTTGAATCAACGCTTGTTGCCCTGACCTACCTGTTATCTGGACTTGAATCATTGCTTGTGGCCCTGACCTTCTGCCTATTACCTGGATTTGAATCACTGCTTGTTGCCCTGACCTTCTGCCTGTTACCTGGACTTGAATCATCGCTTGTGGCCCTGACACTGCTTGTATCTGACCTTCCCGCCTGTTCTCAGTTTAGGCCAGCCAGACATTATCAACTCAGTTGCGGACCGCAGACCTCTGGCCTGTCCCTACTCTGTTATTACCTTCCACTCCTGAGTGCTGCTGTGTGACCATAAACTTGTACTACTCTGAGTATAAGACCTGTGGGCATCCGAGTACCTGTGAGCGTAACCAGTCTCTATGGGAAAGGTGGCTGCTATAGGTGAAGACCTCTTCCGCTAGTTCTACAAGTTTATGAAGCACTTGTGGCCATGACAGATATAATAAAAACCACAATAACGCTGATAGTAATGAGCTGAATAGATTGATACACTTGCCAAACAGAATAACCCTGACGCGTTTCTCCGCCTCTTTGGGGACAGTTTCATCAGAGGTAAATGTGTTTGCCATAAAGGCACCCTTAAATATCATTAAATGTATATAAGGAGCCAATCATTATTGCTCCCTAATTAATTGATCAGATTGCTTTATGTTTATAATGTTTGAAAATGTGCATTTTATTTTTAAAGACTTCAGGTGAAATCTGTAGAATGTTTTTTATGGCAATCTGATCAATTAATTAGGGGGCGATAATGATTGGTTCCTTATATACATTTAATGATATTTAACCATCCAAAAAATCTTAAATATTTTTCATACCATCTCTTTGAGGTTTCCAAATCAATAACCAAAGAGTCACAGGACTTTATGGGTATCTTTGTCCATTAGAGGAAGAAGCCAAGAATCACACAAGAGCGCTTTTACAAAGATCTAGAGGTAAATTTATCAAGCTGCGGGTTTGAAAAAGTGGAGATGTTGCCTATAGCAACCAATCAGATTCTAGATGATATTTTGTAGAATGTACTAAATAAATAACTAGTATCTGGTTGGTTGCTATAGGCAACATCTCCACTTTTTCAAATCCACAGCTTAATAAATTTACCCCTGGACTCTATATGGATGTAGATGTTCCTTATATTGGATTATAACTTAAGACTGATATCTTAGATGATTTACACCTCTGGGCTGCCCCAAATATGAACACAAAATGGGGACTGATGAAGAAAGGAGCTCTAAGTGGAACTTAAACTAAAACATTCTCTATATTCTCCAAAAAGTTTCAGACCAATTCCATCTACTCCATATCCAGTCACCCAATATACTATTAAAATGTGGGTCCAATGTGTATTGTTACAAAATTATTATTATTATCAATATAATTATTTTGTTATTATTATCATCATCATCATATTTTCGTCTCTTCAGCTTCATCCATTGACTCTGATTCTTGGCCTATTAAGATATTAGCTTCTTTCATTCCCAAATTAAATGTAATAAACTGTATTATAGCCTCTGATACAGGTGACCTGTATATTCCCTCCAACGTACGCTACTTCTCAGACCCAGTCCTACGGACCTACCTATGGGAACCTCCTGCCATTGTTGTAGAATTTACCCCTAGGACAGATGACACAAGTATATAGTGTAAAGATAATTATACTAGATTAAGTGAATGAGTTATTTCAATTGTTAGGTTTATCAGGGGGAAGAATCTTAAAATAATTTGTCACATTTAATGCGTCTTTATCATTTGAATACGTTTATGTGACGTTAATCAGCCTGTAAAAGAAATGTGTTTCTCTGACCAGCTGGATATTGGAGATCTCAGTAGAAGTATAATATGAGATCTTAGCTGATTTTCTTTTAGCAACTGTCTATTTAATGTAAGCAAACTGACTGTGTGGCTGTTTAATTGCTATTAGTTGCTGTTTGACAAACACCCGCAAGAGGTGTGATTATGGGAGTCTGACAAGATGGTTCACGATGGGTCATAGCTACAGCAAGGTCAACACATGGCGGTAATCTGTAAGCACATATATGCGTGTACAGTGGGGAGTATTCCTGCATTTATTCTGCTACATCTCACACACAGTGCAGCCAGTATCTTACTTGTCCTTACTGGCGATAAGAAGTCAGGTGAAGAGTGAGACATATTACAGGGCCTGACTTCTACACATCTCCTGACTTCATTGTGTTAAAGTATAACTGTTTATTCTGTTCTATACAAACATTGGGCAATATTTAAGCATAAACATTCACATAACACAGTAGAAGAATATGGAATAGTATGGAAATGTACGGGAGAGTATAGAAGAATATGGAATAGTATGGAAGTGTACGGGAGAGTGTAGTAGAATATGGAATAGTATGGAAGTGTACGGGAGAGTGTAGAAGAATATGGAATAGTATAGGAGAGTACGAAAGAGTGTAGAAGAATATGGAATAGTATGGAAGTGTACGGGAGAGTGTAGAAGAATATGGAATAGTATGGAAGTGTACGGGAGAGTGTAGAAGAATATGGAATAGTATGGAAGTGTACAGGAGAGTGTGAAGAATATGGAATAGTATGAAAGTGTACAGGAGAGTGTAGAAGAATATGGAATAGTATGGAAATGTACGGGAGAGTGTAGAAGAGTATGGAATAGTATGGAAGTGTACAGGAGAGTATAGAAGAATATGGAATAGTATGGAAATGTACGGGAGAGTATAGAAGAATATGGAATAGTATGGGAAAGTACGAGAGAGTGTAGAAGAGTATGGAATAGTATGGAAGTGTACGGGAGAGTGTAGAAGAATATGGAATAGTATGGAAGTGTACGGGAGAGTATAGAAGAATATGGAATAGAATGGGAATGTACGGGAGAGTATAGAAGAATATGGAATAGTATGGAAGTGTACGGGAGAGTATAGAAGAATATGGAGTAGTATGGAAGTGTACGGGAGAGTGTAGAAGAGTATGGAATAGTATGGAAGTGTACGGGAGAGTGTAGAAGAATATGGAATAGTATGGAAGTGTACGGGAGAGTGTAGAAGAATATGGAATAGTATGGAAGTGTACGGGAGAGTGTAGAAGAATATGGAATAGTATGGAGGTGTATGGGAGAGTGTAGAAGAATATGGAATAGTATGGAAGTGTATGGGAGAGTGTAGAAGAATATGGAATAGTATGGAAGTGTATGGGAGAGTGTAGAAGAATATGGAATAGTATGGAAGTGTACGGGAGAGTATAGAAGAATATGGAATAGTATGGAAATGTATGGGAGAGTATAGAAGAATATGGAATAGAATGGAAGTGTACGGGAGAGTGTAGAAGAGTATGGAATAGTATGGAAGTGTACGGGAGAGTGTAGAAGAATATGGAATAGTATGGAAGTGTACGGGAGAGTGTAGAAGAATATGGAATAGTATGGGAAAGTACGAGAGAGTGTAGAAGAATATGGAATAGTATGGAAGTGTACGGGAGAGTGTAGAAAAGTATGGAATAATATGGAAGTGTACGGGAGAGTGTAGAAGAATATGGAATAGTATGGAAATGTACGAGAGAGTATAGAAGAATATGGAATAGTATGGAAGTGTACGGGAGAGTGTAGAAGAATATGGAATAGTATGGAAATGTACGAGAGAGTATAGAAGAATATGGAATAGTATGGAAGTGTACGGGAGAGTGTAGAAGAGTATGGAATAGTATGGAAGTGTACAGGAGAGTGTAGAAGAGTATTGAATAGAATGGAAGTGTACGGGAGAGTGTAGAAGAATATAGAATAGTTTGGAAGTGTACGGGAGAGTGTAGAAGAATATGGAATAGTATGGAAATGTACGGGAGAGTGTAGAAGAATATGGAATAGTATGGAAGTGTACGGGAGAGTGTAGAAGAATATAGAATAGTTTGGAAGTGTACGGGAGAGTGTAGAAGAATATGGAATAGTATGGAAATGTACGGGAGAGTGTAGAAGAATATGGAATAGTATGGAAGTGTACGGGAGAGTGTAGAAGAGTATGGAATGGTATGAGAGTGTATGAGAGAGTAAGGGAACGGATATTGTCAGAGGGTATAATATGTTCCCAGATCCAGGCCCGGCGCTCCCATTAGGCAACCTTAGGCAGTTGCCTAGGGCGCCGGGACCTGCAGGGCGCCGCTGACTAGATTTTGTAATCTAGTCAGCGGTGTTTGGGACATAGTACAGCGGCAGAATTGCGCCTGCTGTTTCCGTTTTTTTTTTTAATGGATGCCCCCGTCCGCGCAGCACTCACACATGACCACTGACATCAGTCAGTGATCATGTGATATCAGTCTTCTTCGGCAGCGTCTTCCAGGTCCAGAGAAATGCTGTCCCCACCCCCCGTGCTCTCACACTGTCTGTCACTGACAGACAGTGTGAATAAAGTTATTTCCCAGAGTCCCCTCCCCTCCCAGCATGCACCGCTCCCCTCCACCCCCCTCCTCTGTGTTTTTGAAAGCCGAGGAGCGTTTTTGGCAGCCAGTGGAGAGAACAGAAGAAGTGTGAAGAGCCCCCCTGCATCTGCTGACAAGAAAAAAAGAGTAAGTAAATAGAATATTATTATTTTTTTAAAATTTATTTATTTTTATTTGATTGTCAAAGTGTTCCTGCGGCGCGGGGGGGTGCCGATTTTTTTTTGGGGGGGCGCCGATTTTGAGAAAGTGCCTAGGGCGCCATGGACCCTAGCACCGGCCCTGCCCAGATCCCGCACTGTAATATGGAGTCCCAAGTTTCTCATACTGGGAGGCCAACGATGAATGTAATCATTGAATGAATCTTGGCTCCCAGACATGTATCAGTTTTGGATTATGTTTAATCCTGGGAATAGTGGATGATGTCATATTTTCCTTCCCCATCTGGAGTACAACCCCCCCCCCCCTTTTTTTTACAGTGAGTGGGGGAGTAGACACTGGTTCCCATTTATATGTGCGCTTCTATTTATATCTGCACAAAATCGGACCCTAGTTATCACAGATAAAAGGGGGGAGGACAGCAAATAGACAGTGAGGGTTATCATCCAAATCCATCGTATCTAGTGACAACCAGATCCCCTTATCTTCCCAGTAAGGGTGAATGCCTGGATATTGCCTAAATTGACAGCTAATGGACATATTACTAAGGGGATTTGCGCATATGTTATTTCTTGTACTTCTGCACTATGGTCATTAGACTAAAGTTTCTACAGAATGATCGGAAATAGAGAAACTTTAATTGTCTTTTATTGAGTTGTTGAACTGTAATAAGATTTCTTAACTGTCCCTAGGAATGATTAATATTAATAGTACTTAATATAGCGCTGCATAGGTTTATTGTACTAAGGTTTCTTGTGATCTACTAGTTATTGAAAAATTACAATACTGAGCCTTTATGGTGATGAGATCGGGAACCATAGAGACAGTTCTGAAATGTTCTGATCGGAAGATTCACATTAACATTAATGAGTTTTGCTGCATCAAGTTTTTAATGTAATGCTAACTGTAGTTTACTAAGTATTAAAAGCTGTCTAGTTTTGGTTTGTTCAGGATTCCCTAAAATATTGTTCCTAATTTTAATAATACTTAAATAATAGTGGAAAGTATTCAACCAAACCGCCCGATACCCCTCTATAATAAACACTATTACTAAGGAATCTTGTTCTGCTTTCTTGGGGCTCGCTCCATTAAGGGTCCCACCTCTCTCTGCATTGTGGTTGGTGGCTCTATCTTAGTAAAGAGCATTTGTATGGTCACCACCAAGATGGGTAGAGTGCTAGAGTGCGACAATAGCCCCCAGCATGATCCTTACAAATCCAGTGTGCAGACTGCGGCTCTGATCTGAAGATGGAAAGGGCTCTGAGACCCCGCAGAAGGGACATTAAGTCCCTACAAGCTATTCAAATTTACCACCAATGAGGAAATGTCTGTCCCCTTCTCATTTCTGAGCAAAGTAAATGCCTACATTGATGCCAGAGAGCCTCAAGTTTCCATAGTCCTCCAGTGTATAATCAGAGAGTCCTCCAGTGTATAATCAGAGAGTCCTACAGTGTATAATAAGAGAGTTCTGCAGTGTATAACAAGAGAGTCCTGGAGCGTATAATAAGAGAGTCCTGCAGTGTATAACCACAGAGTCCTCCAGTGAATAATCAAAGAGTCCTGGAGCGTATAATAAGAGAGTCCTGCAGTGTATAACAAGAGAGTCCTGCAGTGTATAATAAGAGAGTTCTGCAGTGTATAACAAGAGAGTCCTACAGTGTATAATGAGAGAGTCCTGCAGTGTATAATCAAAGAGTCCTGCAGTGTATAATCAAAGAGTCCTGCAGTATATAACAAGAGAGTCCTTGAGCGTATAATAAGAGAGTCCTGCAGTGTATAACAAGAGAGTCGTGCAGTGTATAATCAAAGAGTCCTGCAGTGTATAATGAGAGAGTCCTGCAGTGTATAATCAAAGAGTCCTGCAGTATATAACAAGAGAGTCCTGGAGCGTATAATAAGAGAGTCCTGCAGTGTATAATGAGAGAGTCCTGCAGTGTATAGTCAGAGAGTCCTGCAGTGTATAATCAAAGAGTCCTGCAGTGTATAATCAAAGAGTCCTGCAGTGTATAATGAGAGAGTCCTGCAGTGTATAATGAGAGAGTCCTGCAGGGTATAATCAAAGAGCCCTGCAATGTATAATCAGACAGTCCTGGAGTGTATAATAAGAGAGTCCTGCAGTGTATAGTCAGAGAGTCCTGCAGTGTATAACAGGAGAGTCCAGCAGTGTATAACAACAGAGTACTGCAGTTTATAATCAGATAGTCCTGCAGTGTATAATAAGAGAGTCCTATAGTGTATAATCAGAGTCCTGCAGTGTATAACAAGAGAGTCCTGCAGTGTATAATCAAAGAGTCCTGCAGTGTATAATGAGAGAGTCCTGCAGTGTATAATCAGAGAGTCCTGCAGTGTATAACAAGAGAGTCCTGCAGTGTATAATCAAACAGTCCTGCAGTGTATAATAAGAGAGTCCTGCAGTGTATTATCAAACAGTCCTACAGTGTATAATCAGAGAGTTCTGCAGTGTATAATGAGAAAGTCCTGCAGTGTATAATGAGAGAGTCCTGCAGTGTATAACAAGAGAGTCCAGCAGTGTATAACAACAGAGTCCTGCAGTGTATAATGAGAAATTCCTACAGTGTATAATAAGAGAGTCCTGCAGTGTATAATGAGAGAGTCCTACAGTGTATAATAAGAGAGTCCTGCAGTGTATAATGAGAGAGTCCTACAGTGTATAATAAGAGAGTCCTGCAGTGTATAATAAGAGAGTCCAGTAGTGTATAACAGGAGAGTCCTGCAGTGTATAATAAGAGAGTCCTGCAGTGTATAATAAGAGAGTCCAGTAGTGTATAACAACAGAGTTCCGCAGTGTATAATGAGAGACACCTGAGTGGTGGGATTTGGATGGAGGAGGAGGAGTTGGACGGAGGAGGAGGAGTTGGACAGAGGAGGAGGAGTTGGATGAAGGTGGAGAAGTTGGACGGAGGAGGAGGAGTTGGACGGAGGAGGAGGAGTTGGATAGACTGATGGTGTTCCTAGCAGTGCACACAGTAGACACAGTGAGTGTAGTTTTGGAGAACGATGCATACATTATTATGGTTATAAAGTGGCAGGAGGGTGGACTGTAACGTTTACACTGTGCGCAGGGCGAGAGATTGCTCCATATCCTGCACACATAGGCGCTATTCTGGATTGAGGAGCCATCTGCTGGGAGCAGATAGTGAAGATAACGTTATGGACCATAGAGGCATCGGTATAAATATGTGGAGCTTGTAACTGGCGCCCTCTGCAGTTAGCTGTGATAAACATACAATGTAGCGGCCTCAATCCCCCCCTTATCCCTCTGAGAAAGAGATGGACTCAGCCTAGTGCTCACTCACACTGGCCACCTGGAACTTCCGCCACTGAGGGGAGGAGGGAACTGGGTGATGGGGGAGGAGTTTACTTGATTGATATGAGGACTTACTGGACCTTGAAATGTACCTAACCTGGGAAGTCTTCCTATTGTGTTCTGAATCCTGACGCTCCTACGATAATATAAATCTCTGGACAGTTTCACCAACTCAGGAATGTCTAGAAATACGCAGAAGCTCCAAAGCTCATTGCGACGCTCGTTATCCATGGAATCTCCTCCTGCTTATCCATGTCTGTATTATTGCAACAATGTAACATTTCCTTTGTAGCAAAATCATCTATGAATCAGAGTAAGAAGTGTATGTAACAAGTTTGTACTTCTGCATGTTCTGCGTTAATAAATGGCCCCAAATATCTGTTATATTTCACCTATAAGAGAATCCTATCTTTAGAATACCTATAATCAGACACTGAATTACTATTTCAGCTGCTTTGATAACATTACTAGATAGATTATCTTGTTACATTACCCCAGATATCGGGAACTGACTGAGACATAATTGTATTTAATATACTTACAATGACAATATTTGGTATTTTTATTTTGGAGCCTTAATTGTCGTTGTGAATATAAATTATGACACAATACAAAATTGTTGCTTTCTGCTCAGAGGTAGAAAACAGAAGTAGAAAATATTTGTCATGTAAATAAACAGAACAGAATTTATGTCGGTAAAGTGCTTTTATTGTCTCTAATAGAACGTTGCTGCTTCAGAAATGATTTTGTTACAGTGTTTAAGGGATGAATTCTGTTCTGTCATTCATCTGATTTTCCACTAACAAATTGCTGCAGAAGTCGTAAGTTTTAATTGATCTATTATAAGATACGTCTCTGTCAGTTATTTATAGAAGTCATTTCATAAATGTCAAAAATCTCTTTAAATGGATGATGAAAATGTGGCATAACTGGGTAATCAGCAGACGGGCGGCTGTTTATCCTCCTTCCCTGAGTCACCCGCCTGCGGCGTCCGCCCAGCAAGAACTTATCTGAGTGGAGACAGATGTGATAGTGAACATGGCGCGCTGGGGCTCATTCACCATGGATAGTGTCTGATCTGTGGATTCTCCTATACAAACCCACCACTGTAGATTTGGACACATCGGGCCTGAGGCATTAAGGAGAGCAAAGCATAAAAAAGGAGTAACATTTGCACCTGGGAAAAACCATGTTGCATTGGAGGGGGAGGTAAATTTCAAATGTGGGGACAGATTTATAGTTGGGGTAGAACATGTCCTAGATCAACTTTAAATTTCAGTGTAATAATAAAGCTATTAAGTATTTGTGTGTTAGATGAAAAAACAGCCAGTATTTAACTTATGTGCAAAATTATAAACTAATTTGAACCCCTTGTATTGTAACATGGTTTGTCCCAGAGAACATTTACTCCTTTTTTGCCTTAATGACTCAGGCCCATTATCTGTATAACGAGCAGGAATAAATTGTGTCTGAAAAAAAGACACATTCTGCGTAGTATCCGGAGTTACCCTGGGGTAACTCATCCGCAAACAGATAAATCTCCTGACTGGTATATCAGCGTCCTGTCTCATCAGTCACATTTACGGTACTTGGATAACGTCTCTATAAGTGTAAGCAGTCGTGTACACAAGATGCGTCTGACTCTGTACAGACACAAGCGCTTTTTGTGGGTGCGCACACCAGTGTAATTGGTATCTTACGTTACGCAGACGGACTTACATCCGACTCTGAGGCCTTTGTCTGCCCACCTGACATAATATTTCTCTTGTCCATTCTCTACCGCTATGTCCCAGCATGATGTAATGTAATATTATACACTGGAGCAAGTGCAGGGATTATACAGATTTATTGCAGGTGTCAGTCTTGTGTGTTCATAGTGTTGTAGTCACATTGCTGTCATGGCTTTCCTATAGAAAGCGACTCCGCCAAATCAGTCACCAAGAAACAATTCTATGACCCTTCTCAGGGGGAAGGGAGCCCCACAAATTCACCTAAATATCAGATTCACACATTGTACATTATATGTTTCTGCACATTGGACATAAATCCTGGGTACTGTTAGTGGTGACCTCTGATCTCCGCACTGTACAACCCGATTTAACAGACCTTGTCTGAGTAAGACCCAATCTTGTATAACTAGTCACCCTATGTAGGTGCAGGGAACCCCATTGTGTCATATCCGGGGACTCACATAACACAAAGCAGATTGTGCTATATAAATATCTGTATTATTCCAGAATGGAAGAGTAATAATTACAGAACAGAGGATGCAGAAAACAACGTCATTCCATCTGGGCCTCCGCACTATTTTACCTGGAGTTTTATTAGAGAAATAAGTCAAACAAAAAGTAACGTTGAAGCCGGGACCTCCAGTGTTTAAACATCTGGGTGGCTGGTTTCATGTACGATTCTAACTCTTCATCTTTTACTTCTTATAGAAAGAAAACGTCATTTCCCAGCATAGGGATATTCTATGTCACACCTTTATAGAACCAAAACGCTCCCTAGGATGGGGGAAATAGACTATGGATGCTGCCCCAGGCCCTTGGGGTTCCCTGACTTCCCCTTTAGTAATCAACTGAAAATAATTTAAATAGGGCGCAATAGGCGGGGCGGCAATCAGCGGGAGAGAAAATTATACACTTTGGGTTATGTATATTCTTCCAGATGTGAGTGTGTTTTTATGCATTTTAATCGTTAAATTGCTAAAGGTTATTTCATATTGGTCCCTTCTACCTTTATATCTGCTGCGAATAGGAGGAGGTGGTTCTAAGAAATAACTGCGCCATCGTCCAGGGTCAGGGCCACGTCCAGGGTCAGGGCCACGTCCAGGGTCAGGGAAATCGTCCAGAGTCAGGGCCACGTCCAGGGTCAGGGCCATCGTCCAGGGTAAGGGCCATGTCCAGGATCAGGGCCACGTCCAGTGTCAGAGCCACGTGCAGAGTAAGGGCCACATCCAGGGTCAGGGCCACGTGCAGAGTCAGGGCCACGTCCAGGGTCAGGGCCATCATCCAAGATAAGGGCCATCGTCCAGGGTCAGGGCCACGTCCAGGGTCAGGGCCACATCCAGAGTCAGGGCCACATCCAGGGTCAGGGCCACGTGCAGAGTAAGGGCCACGTCCAGGGTCAGGGCCACGTCCAGGGTCAGGGCCACGTCCAGGGTCAGGGCCATCATCCAGGGTCAGGGCCATCATCCAGGGTCAGGACCACGTCCAGAGTCAAGGCCACGTCCAGGGTCAGGGCCACGTCCAGGGTCAGGGCCACGTGCAGAGTCAGGGCCACTTCCAGGGACAGGGCCACGTGCAGAGTAAAGGCCATGCCCAGGGTCAGGGCCACGTGCAGAGTCAGGGCCACGTCCAGGGTCAGGGCCACGTGCAGGGTCAGGGCCACGTCCAGGGTCAGGACCACATCCAGGGTCAGGGCCAACATCCAGGGTCAGGACCACGTCCAGAGTCAAGGCCACGTCCAGGGTCAGGGCCATGTGCAGAGTCAGGGCCACGTCCAGGGTCAGGGCCATGTGCAGAGTCAGGGCCACGTCCAGGGTCAGGGCCATGTGCAGAGTCAGGGCCACGTGCAATCATTCTGAGACTGTTTAAACGCTCATAAGTGGACTGTGAGCAATTCCCAAGCCACGGACTAGAGAGTCTCACATCTTGATTGATGCAAAACCCAGACTTAACCCTTTGTGAACGATTGAACTTGGTTCTGATGAAATTGATGCATAATGGGACAAATGTTGACCTCATATTGAGCGGTAGATTACATTACTCGCTGTGCTGTTCCCCTGGAAAGTTCTTCATTACAGGTTTTTAATTTGACACATATTTGTGTAGTACAACAAACCACAGCACAACCAATTACTGCATTCACTGACCAATTGTATCTCCTGTGTCCTTCCCCAATCCCCACTCACCCATTGTACCCTGTTCCTAATTGATAATGTTTCTACCCCTGCTATAAATTAAATTAGTCAGGTGATTGATCCTGGAGAGGGGGAAGACTGCGCTGAGCCACCCAATCAGGGTTTGAGTTGACTTGACCAATGGCGAAGGACCTTCTGCTCATGTTCACGCTATCAAATATTTGTGTGTTACATGAAAAAACAGCCAGTATTTATCTTATGTGCAAAATAATAAACTAATTTGCACCCCTTGTATTGTAACATGGTTTTGTCCAGGAGTCTAATTTTTTTGGTTTACTTTCCTTAATAAATCAGGCCCAAAATGTATAAGAAAAAAGGAAAACTAAAAAATTTTATATTTGAAAATAAATCTTTATATAAATTATTTTACTGTTAACAGTTATTTTAAATTTTGATAAAATAAAAGATTTATGCGTTCTGATTTGTACATGCGAGAACTGCAGTCTGTTCTGTGCCTTTACATAAGGCGAGTACTCTGTAGGTAGAGAGTACTTACACCAGACGCGGGCTGGGAGAGGGAAGCCCGGTGGGTACACAGACGGCCACATCACATGACACTGGATGCGGGTACAAATGTGTAATATTGCAGCCGGGCCAGCCCGCCCCGATTTACACCAAGATTCAAAGTGTGACACATCTGGAAATACGGCCGGAACTGCACTCAAGTTAAATACTTTTTTCACTTGCGTTCAAGGTGCATTCGGACATGGGTCAGTCCCTGACTGTTCCCTCTTTTATTCTTTCTGTTTTAAGTTTAAACAAATATCTGCGGTGTGAAAAGATTTTCATAAACCTCCATAATAGTGAGATATCTGCAGCGAGGGGAGAAAGATTTCAGTATCTGCAACTTTATTCATTAAATAAAATATGTGCTGACACAGTTACACAATACAACACCACACGGACTGTAACTCAGCAACACGGCTTCTATAAATCAAGGTTCATGTGATAAAACTCTCACAGTGATACAACGTTTCCAGAGGTCTCTGTGAAACTGTTTTATCTAATAACAAATAACATACTTTAATAATATTATACAAGGACCTGGTAGGGCCCTTTCACACGGTGTTCTCCAGGTTGTCTCCTTATATGATGGGACGGATCTAGAGGAGACTTTCTGCCGAACCGACACCGCGGGACGCAGCAGAAACTTTCTCTTTTCTGTGTAAATGTATTTCACTGGTGGGGATACAGCAAGATGAATAGAGGTTTCTAGAATTATATGTTTCACTATCCTATTATCTGATGAGCATCATGTTTTCTGGCGATGATCCTCATAGAAAGATGTCACAAGAGAAATCCTGCATCCTGTTTATTTTATACATTAATGATTTATTCTCCTGGCAGAGCGCTGTGTACATCCCGTTACTGGGGTTTCTTCCTAGTACATCTGCTGGGAATTGGTTAGAAGTCCCCAACTCTTCCACAGCTGCCAGTTGTCGCTAATTACCGCTAAAAACAGTCGCAGGTTCTCCTGGAGTAGTTCCCGCATGGTGCACCGTGATCTGTCGCGATGGCGAGTGATCACCTCCACACTTATTTAATACATAGATCCCTGTGTATTATATGTGATGTTTTATATCCTTATTCCCAGGGCGTTATAAGACTATTTGTAATGCAGATAAATAACATTATACCATTCATCATCATCATCATCATCATTTATTTATATAGCGCCAACATATTCCGTAGCGCTTTACAATTGGGGACAAACATAATAAACTAATAAACAAACTGGGTAAAACAGACAAAGAGGTGATTGTTATTATTACAAGGTACAGAGTGGAGGCACTGGTTTAGCGGAGGAGATTACTGAAATGAGATTAAGCCGTAGAGATGGCGCATTGAGACACAGCATTCCCCCCCCCCGCAACACGTCTCATCCCAAATGTGACGCATTCTGCAACTTCTAATTGCACTTTAGTAGAGAATAATGGGCCTGATTCATTAAGGATCTTAACCTGAGAAACTTCTTATTTCAGTGTCTTGGACAAAACTATGTTACAATGCAAGGGGTGCAAATTAGTATTCTGTTTTGCACATAAGTTAAATGCTGACTGTTTTTTCATGTAGCACACAAATACTTGATAGCTTATTTGTACACTGAAATTTAAAGTTGATATTTGTGTGCTACATGAAAAAACAGTCAGTATTTATTTAACTTATGTGCAAAACAGAATACTAATTTGCACCCCTTGCAATGTAACATGGTTTTGTCCAGGAGACTGACATAAGAAGCTTCTTAAATTAAGATCCTTAATGAATCAGGCCCAATATTTTTAGCTGCACTTTGCCCATTAAAAAAGAGGTTTGAGCCCCAGGTTGTAGAAGACAGTCCCCTCAGTATCCACAGTTATATCAGCCATACATTGAGGAAATGGAGAAAAGTTATAATAAGATACTAATCTGGAAAGTTCAGTGTCCTGTGTTCATGTATTTAGAAGTAGATTCAGCTTTCTCCTGTCCCTCGGCTGAAGGACTTTTGCCTTTTAAGTAGGACACATCTATCAGACGCCGTTAACCGGCTCCTGCCTATGATCCGCTAAAGGACAACAACACATTGCTTTTCTTATCTACATATCAATCACATCCGTCGTATTTACCCGATTCAGTCGTTTTTACTGAAAACTGCAGAATGCTGGAAACGAACCTAAACTTTGAAGAATTAGTTATTTTTCCTGTTAGTAGCATTAATACTTTTTAATACATGTAAACATATTCTTTCTCTATTATTACTGTTTTTATACAAAACTTTTCTAGTAGATTCCAGGGCAGCAGCATGAATATTTAATTCCTGCATTCAGCGTTTATGCTGAAATTCTTTTAAGATCTGTTCAGCTTTTTGCTTTTCATGGCAACACTCTGCGAGCTCCGCTGGGAATTATTCTCAATCATTCTCTCCCTAAGTACACAAAATTAGCTGCTTATCTGTTGATCTTGTTGTATCCTTTAAAAATCCCTTTTAGTGCGCTCTTTGAAAGGACTGAAATAAAAGCAAAATAAACCAACTCGGGCCCACTGCCATAGAGGCAAATGTGTAATTAAATTGCTCTTTAAAACAACACGGATACAATTACACGGTGTCAATTGTCACCGACTGGATTCATCACGTTCCTTTCTTGCCTCGGTTTCCTATGATGCGGTAAGTGCCAGAGGAGATATACAGATGAGTAAAGCACTTTGGTTAATATATAGGTTCTATGAAGGTGTATAATTGTAATCTAAACAAGTCAGAGTGAGAAAATGTCTGGAAATTGCTGTATATCTTACTGAGCAGGAGATTCGATTTTTTTTCTGGTTTTTTTTAAGTCTACCTCAGTGTGTTTCATGTTGCCTCTCTCCTCAGATTGCTCAGATTAATGAGCGAGGCTTGGGAAATTAGGATGAGCCCAGCCTGTTAATGCAGTACTCCAGCAAGCGGTGAGAAGCAGCCAGAACTGTATGAGATGCTTAGTATTGATTGTTCCTCCGTCGCTGGGGAACTGCTTCCAGCAGTTGACTCTTCTTCTCTCCTGAAGTTCTAAGGGGCTCATACCAAACAACAGGGCCCAGAAAGCAAATCTCAACAAGTCTATAAAAAATCCTATCAATTAGGCTTTGAAGGTCATGGAAAGTTTTTTTTGCAGCCCTCCTCCTTCCCTTACACCAAAAACATAAATACATCTAAAGAATCCATTCAATTAAATATCTCTGGGCTCCAGCTGGTTCCTGAGTGAAAGGTCAGCGGAGTCCGGGAATAGAGGAGAAACAGAAGGAATAGCTTTATTCCTAATGATACCCAATGGTCAATCACTCCCCAGTAGTGCGAGATGCCCTGAAGCATCATTGTGGTTGGAGAAACGATCGATTAGGTTAAAAAAAAATAATAATGATAACCCGTAGACATAATGTCAGCCAGCCCTGTCCCTATTGGTTGACATTCACACAAGTTCCAGTATCAGACTTCGAGTGGACATCAAAGACTCCTGCGGACCAAGATTTCTCCTCTCCCACCGAGGGCGCTTAACCCTTGTTTCGTTATGGTAATAATATGACCTTTACAGTGTAAGAAAGAACTCAAGTGAAAAGTCTAAACTTCATCTGAAGGAGCATCGTGTATACAGGTACAGCGAGTGTGACCACAACTTATGTCTATCTATGTATCTATATATATATATATATATATATCTACATCCTCTCATCGTGTATACAGGTACACGTGTGACCACAGCTTATATCTATCTATCTATGTATCTATATATATATATATAGATACATCCTCCAATCGTGTATACAGGTACAACGAGTGTGACCGCAGCTTATATCTATGTATATATGTATCTATCTATAAATATACATCCTCTCAACTTCTTGCTGAACACAGGACTTTTATTGTTCATGATACAATAAACAGCAAACTTTCGTCAGGATGACACAAGTAAACAACATCAAGTTGCCTACACCTCCTTATGACCCCAATGCTAACCATCATAGCGCTCTAGCCACTGGACATCTTGTTCAGCATCAGTCACCTCTTATAATTGAAAAGATCCTCCCTCTGGTCTAATTGCAACATTAGACCCAATTCTTCATATGTGTGTATTACACCTATTGTTCTTGGTCTGGTAGAGCTTATCCCTTTCTGCAGCCTGTACCTGCAGACTTCCCAGGACTTCACCTATCCCCATGGAGGAGAGGTGCGGCAAATAGGCCTCTTTGCTACACTATATATATATATACAGGTACAATGAGTGTGACCAGGGATTTTATATATATATATACATATATATATATATATATATATATATATATATCCTCTCATCGTATATACAGGTACAATGAGTGTGACCACGGATTTTATATATATATATACACATATATATATATATATATATATATATATATATATATATATATATCCTCTCATCGTATATACAGGTACAATGAGTGTGACCCCAAGAGATCAGGCCCCCCACATGCAGAGAAGATCAAAGCAGATTTCATACAAAGAACAGACTCCTTTGTCGGAGACCCCTCCAAATGTTGTTATGTAGTGTTCCCCTCTGTTACCTGTGTATGCATCTAGTTGTCTGGGAATTTCTACATACAGGGGCGGAACTGGGCACTGCTGAGTCCCATAACTAGGTTTGGGTAGGGGCCTGATAATGTCACCCTATCCTCCTGAGCCCCCGCAGAGGAGAGAGGACTGCGGTAATTTTGCCTTTGGACCCGTAGCAAACACCATCCCTGCACCCACGGTAGTGCGCCACTGACTACATAGGAGGCCTGCACCCCTGCTTGGTCTCATTACATACTGATAGGGTGGGCTGTGACAGGTCCTGACCCTACTGCCCCCGTTCCCTCTTCTCCCACCTCCCATGAAGGTGCACAGGCTGATATTATTAATATCAGCATTTATTTATAAAGTGCCAACATATTCCACAGCGCTGTACAGCAGAGAGATACAGAAAACATATATTGGATGCAGGAGACAAATGGAGGAAAGACCTTGCTCACAGGAGCTTGCAATCTAATAGGGAACAATTGACACCAAAGACAGAAGTACATGGTTTTAGCAGCTGCTTGAACTTTATGCAGCAAATCACACAGGGCATTTCAGTACGGGTCTGTATGTGATATATACAAAGAGGTTCCCAGGAGCACAGACCCCCCCCCCCAACCCCCCACCACACTGCAAGGTGCATGCATCCTGCAACAGTCCTGACACGTAGAACAATCTCCAGGTAGATGCACTGCAATAGTTTAAACAAAAAAGCCTACCACTTTCACTAAATACAATTATCCATTTTTATCATAAAATACGTCTCAGTTTAGCATCTCTTACAGATGCAACAGGCTATATTATGATGTTAGACAATTCTGTTGCCATCACATAGTGCCCTGCAGTATGGTCCATGCTGCCAAGGGGACTTCGGGCCCTTGTAAGCCACTTCTTGGGGCCCATTGTATAACCCCTGAAAGGGACGTGACCACAAAAGGCAAATAGCTCCTCCCACTAACTATGGATAACACAGTGGCTCAGTGGTTAGTATTATAATGTATTTATAAAGTGGCTCAGTAGTTAGTATTATAGTGTATTTATAGGGTAGTTCAGTTTATAGTATTATAGTGTATTTTTAAGGTGGATCCATGGTTATTATTATAGTCTATCTATAGGATGGCTTAGTGGTTAGTATTATAGCTTATTTATAAGGTGGATTAGTAGGTAAAATTATAGTGAATTTATTGGGTGGCTCAGTGGTTAGTACTAGAGTGTATTTATTGGGTGGCTCAGTGGATAGTATTATAGTATATTTTAAGGTGGTTCAGTAGATAGTATTATAGTGTACTTATAGGATGGCTCAGTGGTTAGTATTTTAGTATATTGATAGGGTGGCTCAGTGGTTAGTATTATGGTGTATTTATCGTTTGGCTGTTAAAAAATAAAATACTTTAATTAATCTAACATGCTTAGTACAATTCTGTCAAGGTGCCATCTGGTGGCAGCAAAATTGATTGCAGGGAATTTTAAGATTACACATTAAGAAACACACTTGACATGATGCAAAGTGTTTTCTTAGACAGTCAATGCACATTGTTCTTAATTACATGGGGTATTTTGTGTGTTTTATTACATTGATCTAAGTACCTAGAGATACAGATCTGTGATAACAGAAGACTCCTCTTGTCCGATACCTTTCTGTTTGGCAGGAGAGAGCATTTGTAGGAACACACAGACGAAACAATAAACACAAAAGTCACATATGTAATAAAACAGCACCCACTCACCCCCAAAATAAGCAAAATGTAAGAAAAATGGGCAGTATACAACCCTAGCCGAATATTCACTCAGTCCCGGAGGCTGGGTGTCAGGTCTGGATTCCACTATAACAGTATAACAGGGAAACTACAAGCATGTGGTCCTTCTGCCCCGGGTAAAGCTAGTCCCAGGCTGCACCCAAAAGTAACCGTTCTGTGCATAAAACCCCCAACAATGACTATAGCCAGGATTACGCCAGACTCTTCTTAGTCAACCAGCCATTCACAGTTGTTTCCCATGCTGGCAGCTCTTGATTGGCTGCATCTATTTATCACATACTTGCCAACTCTCCCGGAATGTCTGGGAGACTACCGAAATTCGGGTTGGTCTCACGGACTCCCGGGAGAGCTGGCAAATCTCCAGCATTCTGTAATTGTGGGGCTAAAATGACCCGATTCGTGGTGAATCGCGTCATTTTAGCCCAGCCCCCCGCGGCAAAACGGCATATTTGACATGGGGCCAATGTGACGAGATTCACCATGCCCCGCCCTCTCCCGCCCTTTAGACACGCGCCTCTCCCGGATGCAACTTGCCAAAGGTTGGCAAGTAAGATTTATCATGGAACATAAATGAACACCTTTCAGTCCGTATAATCACCAAATGACCAGTTTATTTAGCACTTTATGTGCGGACAGGGCCTTATTAAGGGTTTATTCTGCCCTAGGCTAATACGCCCGTAGCCCAGTCAGCTTAATAGAGATTTCTCTTCACCATATAAGCTTAGACAATAAGCGTTTCTCCAGTAGCTGAATCCTCTATTTTCTGTACTTACCGGTTTTCTATACTCTCCTGTCACTTTATTATCTAAAATAAAGATTTTTATTCTTTGTATTTATTTGCAGAATAGTGAATCAGTTTTATCTCCCTGAATGTACAGCAGAGATTTGGTGATTTCTTATTTTTTTTTAGTTGTTAAAGTTATATACTGCAGCGTAGCCCTAATTACACCCAATTCATTTTACATTTAGCTCAAACTCCTAGTAAGGTGACAATTACATTGTGGAGCATTTAGAGCAGAGATTAGAGAGAAATACGATATAAATCTGCGTCCCGGGAATCTTGGACAGTGATTCTGATGTCTCAGCACTGCTCCAATATTGAACTGTAATTTATCTGCAATCTCTGATTCCTCACCAGACCCGCCCCTATCAATAGCGCCAGCCGGGGGCTCCTGAGCTTATAATCACTCTCATATTAACAACATCCATTCCCTGGTACCGGTTATGTTATTGAACATTAACTAGGGCTGGTCATCAATAACTCCCATAACGTGACAGCTGAGTCATCCACTGTAACAACTGAATATATTGCTGCAGTAATTAAGATGTTAACAGTCCGGGGTCAAATCTGAAAATAATTCTCTCTGAAGAATATTCTATAAAAGAGGAAGAATCTGAAAATGGTGTAAAAATATATTTGAAGGAACTGTACAGATCTGCCCCATATTTTATTGTTAAGGAGATAATAATTATTGGTTACTAGAAAGTAGTTTTTTTCTGAATTTTCATCAGACAATAGACTATTTTTTAGCGATGAGCGGTTTGGATTTGGGTTCATCTGATAAGAGTTGTACGTATCCAGCACTGGATGTGATTGTTTCATAGAATGTGAGAAAAACGAGAGAGGAGGAACGAGGCAGACGAAAAACCAAAGCAGAAACATTATAATATTCATTACCTTTAATGGATAAAAAAGCTGCTTGACATGACTATTAAATGAGCACTTGAGGGAGAAACAGAGAGAGCCAATAAAATGCAGCAAAATATTATTTACCATCAAAAGAAATTTTATCAATAAACTGGTGATTGATTACATTGATTATAGAAAAAAACTTGACAGATGGGAACATAGAAGAAAACCCAGAGAAGATAAACAAAGCTCACCCTTACCCTTACCCTTACCTTTACCTTGTATTTTGTTAAACTGTAATAAGACTAGATAACTGTGGTACGACCAATCTGAAGGACTACCTACCTGAAGCATTACCTACCTGAGGACCTTTCTACCTGGGCTACTGCCGATCTGAGGGACTACCTACCTGGGGTACTACCTACCTAAGTAACTACCTACCTGTGGGACTCCCTATGTGTGGACTACCGATCTGAGGCGCTATCTACCTTGGCTACTACCTATCTGAGTCGCTATCTACCTGGGGTACTACCTATCTGAGGCACTATCTACCTGAGGTACTACTGAGCTGAGGCACTATCTACCTGAGGTACTACTGAGCTGAGGCACTATCTACCTGAGGTACTACTGAGCTGAGGCACTATCTACCTGAGGTACTATCGATCTGAGGGACTATCTACCTGGGGTACTACCAATCTGAGTCACTATCTACCTGGGGTACTACCTATCTGAGGCACTATCTACCTGAGGTACTACTGAGCTGAGGTACTATCGATCTGAGGGACTATCTACCAGGGTGAATACCTACCTGTGGACGACTCCCTGTGCCTCTTCCTGAGGGTAATGAAGCAGGTGAGAGATCCCACAAGACATTCAGAATCTTTCAGTCTAAGCACAGTTCATACCCACATGAATTACCGAGAATGACATTCATACAGCACCCCCTGGGGTCACATACACCATGAGCTGCGGAGGCAATACTGGATTCCTGGCTGTGACATCTGCCCACATGTCCTGATATAGATAAATGTTTCTGTGGTTTCAAGTGCAAGAGAAAATATTTGAATCAAGTGCATGAAATGTGTATAATTTATGTAAGAAATACAATATCTCACACAGTGTTTGAGGCACTTTATTATCTATTTTGTAAATTGAAGCTGAATTGTGCAATTATGAGACAGTTTCATGACGTCTGCGATCAACCTCAGATTTATCATCACAAATTCACAACCCCCCAGGACACGTTCTCAGTGTCTGTAATTATTCGTATACATGGACAGCTGCATAGTACCACTTCTTCTGCTCTGTATACTGTATACTGGGATATGTGTTACCTGCATAGTACCACTTCTCCTGTTCTGTTTACTGGGATATGCGTTACCTGCAAAGTACCACTTCTCCTGTTCTGTCTACTAGGATATGTGTTACCTGCATAGTACTACTTCTCCTGGTCTGTATACTACTATATATGATACCTGCATAGTACCACTTCTCTTGTTCTGTATACTGTATACTGGAATATGTGTTACCTGCATAGTACCACTTCTTCTGGTCTGTATACTACTATATATGATACCTGCATAGTACCACTTCTCTTGTTCTGTATACTGGGATATGTGTTACCTGCATAGTACCACTTCTCCTGTTCTGTGTACTGGGATATGCGTTACCTGCATAGTACTACTTCTCCTGTTCTGTCTACTAGGATATGTGTTACCTGCATAGTACTACTTCTCCTGTTCTGTGTACTGGGATATGTGTTACCTGCATAGTACTACTTCTCCTGTTCTGTCTACTAGGATATGTGTTACCTGCATAGTACTACTTCTCCTGTTCTGTGTACTGGGATATGTGTTACCTGCATAGTACCACTTCTCCTGTTCTGTCTACTAGGATATGTGTTACCTGCATAGTACTACTTCTCCTGTTCTGTGTACTGGGATATGTGTTACCTGCATAGTACTACTTCTCCTGTTCTGTATACTGGGATGTGTTACCTGCATAGTACCACTTCTCCTGTTCTGTCTACTATGATATGTGTTACCTGCATAGTACTACTTCTCCTGTTCTGTATACTGGGATATGTGTTACCTGCATAGTACCACTTCTCCTGTTCTGTCTACTAGGATATGTGTTACCTGCATAGTACTACTTCTCCTGTTCTGTATACTGGGATATGTGTTACCTGCATAGTACCACTTCTCCTGTTTTGTCTACTATGATATGTGTTACCTGCATAGTACTACTTCTCCTGTTCTGTATACTGGGATATGTGTTACCTGCATAGTACCACTTCTCCTGTTCTGTCTACTAGGATATGTGTTACCTGCATAGTACCACTTCTCCTGTTCTGTCTACTAGGATATGTGTTACCTACATAGTACCACTTCTCCTGTCCTGTATACTGGGATATGAGGAAAGTGCATAGTACCACTTCTCCTGTTCTTGGTACTGGGATATGAGGTAAGTGCATAGTACCACTTCTCACACTTCCCTTTTGCAATGTGTTTTGCCCGCTGTACTGAGTAATTGTGTTGGGTATCACACTGACATATTTTAGAATGAAACTACTAGTTTTCAATCTTCTTCTTTGTGTGACTTCTATGAAGGTTTGTGGAGCTGGTTACATACAGGATTTGTAGCACTCAGAACACCAGGGAACGTTGCTGTAGAGGATACTGGTGGAGTAACCCCGCACAGTGGGATCTGAGTACTGAGCGGACAGACAGGCTGACTCCACACAGCGACAGTCACACTCAGGGAGTCACACGCTATCAATGTAACATGGGAGGAGAACTGACTGAGAGACAGATGAAACTCGATCACACAACTTGTGAGCTGTTCAGAAGATTTCCTGACACTTCTCCCTTTCCTGCAATATCTGCCAAATTCATCTATTAAGCTGATTCTTTTCTACCACTGATCACAGCTCTGGTGAGTCTACTTGTGCTGCATTTACCTAGAAACAAAAACCCTCTGACCCAGTGCAAGGACATCAGTAATAGCGCTCAGTACTCTGAATATTACTCCAGAGAGGCAGTGACTCCCTCCTCCTACCCCTCCGTGCTGAAAGGAGCAGAAATCCTCTTCACAAGACCCTGAAATATACAAGCAGGATGGTGCTAAAGAGAAACGTGTTGAATACAATAATGCATCAGCTTTTGTCACAACCAGAATCATTTGGGAAGAAAGTAAGATGGGCTGTGAGCCTGTGACCCCGAGAATCAGCAGATTTCATTAATTAATTTGTTTTTATGAATAATTATCTTTTTTCTTTTTTTCTAAGCTCATTATTTTATAAATGTGAAGGTAATATATCAGTGCACAGCTCATCATCAATAACAGTCACTGTACTGGGAGTACAAAGACCATTTGGTTTATTATATATCTCAGTCAGTGTAAAATAAGATTCTCTGGACAGGGTGAAAGAGGTAATCAATGTATACTGAAATAGCTGAGATTTTACTGCACAGATCAGCTGCTGACAACGTGGGTGTGAGAGAGTGACGTGTACACAGCCTGTGGCTACTGGTAGCAATAGTATATTAGTAATTCAGAGTGGACACAAGACATTCCTTCTTGCTTTTAAAATCCCAAGTGTTTCAATCTGAACGCAATTGTGTGAGGGGCAGAATCCCATCTGTACTAGTAAGTGGACAAATGACAGAGTGCTGGCATTGAGTGCTAGCCCTACTATGCTGAATGAATGAGGAGGGTGATGATGATAAAACTACCTGCGCTGCTGTTGCTGATGGCGATACACCTACCCAGTGGGCTATCATGGTCATATAGTCTTTTGTTTGACCATTATCACTTGTCCGCATATCCGTAGTATAGGAGACAGTTGGTACAATGACATTTTCTAAGGACCGAATGACTTTTTCCTTCCCGGTACTTCTGAGGAGTTGTTGTTCGGGATTGTCAAAGTCAAATAACGGGATGAACTAGGCTAAATTGATTAATATTAAGATTGTGATTAGAACACTACAGTTAATAACGCAATTGCACATGTAAATAACACACACACTTACATTTACACTTACATTTGTAAATAGTACACATTTATTAAAGTTCCAATACACATTCATTTATTAGTAAATGTATTAGAGATTATTTATACATAGAAAATACTGCAGTAAAGGTAATAATGGTTCAGGTCCTCAGAAATGTGTGGAGTTTGGTCTCATATTAATCTATATTTTACCAGTAGAAATCTGGTATCAACAGAGTAGCGATCACACATAGAGATCCCAAGATATGAATGGTATGAGATTAATACTCAAAAGCACTTTGATTATGGATCAGTTTAAACTGGTTTATCATCTGGAAGACCCATAGGCAACCATTGGAGTAAGTCCCCACCTTTGGAGAGAGATAAAATGAACTGACCTATGACCAGCAGTCTACTGGAACATCGTAAACCCTGGACCCATGAAGAACTTTCTTAGTGTTATCTGTCTATATTTGTGACATCATCACAGTTTATGTTAACTCAAGCTGTAAATAAGCCCTGGTCCAGTATTAAATCTCTTTGACTGCAGACTTCTGAACTTGCACCTGGATCCAGGGACGTATGCGTAATGTATTCAGATATACTTTCCTGTATTTTGTTATGCCTTCTTATACATCATCATGGTTGATTCTGCTATCTTATGCTACTAAATCTCTTTGTGCGTTGGAACCACATTAATCGCATTGGACAATATTTATTGGCAGCGACAATATGAACACAACAGAGAGAAATGGAATTGAGATGGAATTTGGTAGCGTGAACACATGACCTTAATTAATCTGTTAAAACCTGATACATTGATGGCGTAAATTGGACGTCCATCCAATGCTAACATTGCTGTTATGGCTTTAGTGATCTGCTGTAAAACTAGGATACTGGGTGTCGTACTTTGTTCCTCTTGCAAACGATTGCGTAGAATTGTTGTGTAAAACTAGGCTTACTCTTCTTGCTCCCCTTCTGTATCGATGTGTCACCCCCAGCAGCAGCCGTAGTGTGCAAGGACATCTCTTGGGAATCACGGATTGCATTAGGGGAGTTAGTTTGCATTGGACAATTGGATACTGGACTATGTACTAATGAGGAGGTTGCTGATGAAGGTGTTGATGATTGCACGATGCGTCTATCATTCTGCTACTAGCTGATGCTGGGCTGCTTGTTACTATATAGGATTTTCCACCATTTGATGACCTACTTGAATGATCTTGCTGCGGAGGGGCCTAGATGACCAACGTCTCCACCTCTACTTATTGTGACGTCACAAAGGGTAAAGATTCCATAAAAAGTATTTTCTGGGTTGGGATAAAAATATAATATAATATAATATAATATTTTTTGATTGTTTGTCTGGGCATGTCAATGTGCTTATCATGGGCATGAGGTGGTACCACTAGTGGCTGCCTTACTTGGACACAATCATTACCATCCTGCTCTTTATCTTGTTCAAGTACAACACATTCCAACATTTTCAGATCCACAACTATCTCAATCATTCTGTTGTACATTTGCAGGTTCCAAAGTAGCATCCTCAATTTCTATGTCTAAATCATCATCATTACTACTCATCCTCACATGTGCAAATAGTTGTGAAATTTTAGAAGGAGGCTGCTCTATAATTAATATCAGAATCTGAACCGTCAGACCCCCATATAGCACTCATGGACACACTTACATTTACACTCAGTCGAGAAAGTGGTACATGGGAAGTTATAGAAGATGCATGACCCTGTTGAGCTCTCTCTTTTGCAATAGACATTCGAGTATATGTAAGAGCAGTAGCAGAACCACTACAGGCAAAACGTATGCATGGTCTGAGCTTTCCTCGACACCCTGGGTGGTGTATTTTAATTTACTTCAAGATCAGATGTTTTCTCTGCAATTGACAAATGTTGTTAGGATTTGAAGTGCCCTTTCTTACACTTTTTTCCCACATGACCTTGACATAGTATTATTACTGCCAGTACTGGGGTGCTCCTGATCTAAAGATTGATCCACGATTGACAAGAGAAGTAAAGTTACTTGAAGTCGGAGCTACTTGTAGCTGCCACCACGTTACTGCCCAATGAGATGGGGAAAGGAGGGACTGTTACCTTGTAATGAAGACATTGCTCCACAATATCATTCAAATTAACACAACTCGTTCATTAAAAACAATGCTGCTGTTTTATTTGGGTCGTACTGTCAGCGCCCCGTCTTTTGGCCTCTTACTTGTACAGATGTGATATTGTCACTCACACAATTGACTTCACAGTCAAACATTTTCTAAATTAAAATTAGAAATATTTAGGGTTTTTTTGGGGGGGGGGTGGGGGGGTGCGCTGCTCAAAGTCAAGGACAGGCAAGCTACGCTCTGTTTCGCTGGCTTCACTAAGAATGTCATTGCAAAATGGCTAAGACTCTCCTCAGGATTCCTACATTCCAACATTGTGTGTGCATTACGACTGGGTGAATTCCAGCACGTACCATGCTTTTCACAAACAAGAAATTTTAAGACAATAGAAGAAATGAGAGGTGAGTGCAGGATAACATTTCTGGGCATTTTTGTCATTCAGCGACCGCATGTAGAACACTGCAGCGGTGGGAAAACTGATATCATCTGCCACCAACTGAAGCAAGAGGTAGTAACAGGGTGGAATTCTACACTTTATATGTTTCAGCGACTAGAGGAACAACAACAAGACTTACCCTATTTTCCGCACTATAAGGCGCACCTAAGAACCTTACATTTTCTTACAAATCGGCCGTGCGCCTAATAATCCGGTGCACCTTATGTGTGCACTGAGTTCCCAAATCTGTTAAAATGTTGTTGTGCGACTTGATTGACTGTCGGACCATTTCCGGCTGACACAGGGACGTAATACGTACACTACATACGCTGGTTTGTCTAAGGGCCCCCGAAAATGGCACCAGTGAAGAGACATGCCTACGAGGCACAATTCAAACTACAGGTCATCAGTTACGCATTTGTAAATGGGAATAGAGCAGCTGCGAAAGAATTCAACATAAATGAATCTATGGTTCGGAAGTGGAGGAAGCAAGAAAATGAACTGGGCCAAGTTAAGAAGACGAAACAGAGTTTCCGCGGGAACAAAGCGAGGTGGCCACGGTTAGAAGACCAACTTGAGCAATGGATTATTGAACAAAGAACAGCCGGGAGAAGCATCTCTACAGTCACCATTCGACTGAAGGCAACAACGATAGCACAAGACATGAAGATCGAACACTTTCAAGGAGGTCCGTCTTGGTGCTTTCGTTTTATGAAAAGGCCTCATCTCTCCATCCGCGCAAGGACAACCGTGGCGCAGCAACTGCCAGCGGATTACAAAGAAAAGCTGGCCATCTTCAGCACCTACTGCAGTAACAAGATTACCAACAGAAAGATCTAGCCCAACCACATCACCAACATGGACGAGGTCCCCCTCACTTTTGACATCCCCGTGAACCATACTGTGGAGAAAAAGGGGACCAGCACGGTATTGATACGCACCACGGGGCATGAGAAGTCGGCTTTCACTGTTGTTCTTGGTTGCCACGGTAATGGACAGCAACTACCACCTATGGTCATTTTTAAGAGGAAGACGCTGCCAAAAGAAAAGTTTCCAGCCGGAGTCATCGTTAAGGCCAATCAAATGAGAGAGTGGCTGAGAGAGGTGTATGTAAAGAGACCGGATGGTTTTTTCCACACATCACCGTCCCTGTTGATCTGCGACTCCATGCGCGCCCATCTCACCGCTACTGTGAAAAGCCAAGTGAAGGAAATGAATTCGGAGCTTGCCATCATTCCGGGAGCATTAACAAAAGAACTCCAACCTCTGGACATTGGTGTAAACAGGGCGTTTAAAGTGAAGTTGCGAGCGGCGTGGGAGCGATGGATGACAGACGGTGAACACACCTTTACTAAGACTGGGTGCGCCTTATGTATGGGTTAAGTACAGAAAAAGACCCCGTAATTGAGACTGCGCCTTATAATCCGGTGCGCCTTATAGTGCGGAAAATACGGTACACATCAAGCCATGAGATAGGGTGAGAGGGTCATGTTACCTTACACCAGCACACTGGAGACACTGTTTTTTGGGCTTCGGTCACCTTTGTGAGCCTTCTTTTATAAAATTACAATTTATTACTGCTGCTGCTTTCCCTCTCTATGTCACACATGCTTTACATTGTCTTTCTCAAACCACTTTACATCTGGGTGAGGCCCACCTTGGTCTATCTTCTTTTCTAAAATGAGCTTTCATTACTGCAGCTGCTATCCCTCTCTATGTCACACATGCTGTATAACATTGAATAAAAGAAGATGATTTTCTCAAACCATTTCAGCTGTGGAGTGGGCCCAACTTGGGATATCTGTTAGGAACCCCGCCAACCGACACAACACAACTCGGAATCTACTCTGCCAATCAGGTGTTCACTGGAGCCCCTGATGGGGGGGACAGACTGGGCTGCAGACTGACAGAGGGTCGTGAAGTGTGTACCGGCTGGGGAGAACCCAGGCAAGCGGAGTGAGGTCCACGCAGAGGTCAAGGGCCGGCGGCAGACAACGGTACCAGTAAACAAGCCGAGGTCAGGGGTCACAAGCAGATATCAGGAACGGTAAAAAGGCCAAAGGTCAGGGTCACAGGAAACACAAGTGAAGTCCAATTCAAAGCCAAAGGTCAAACACGGGAAGTCAGTAGAGGTATGCACAGGATGGGAACAGGAACAAGCAGGTCAGCAGACTGGAGCACAGAAGCTATAACCGGCAATGAGGTAGCAGACCTCATTGCCTTAAGTAGTCAGCCCATCCAATCAGAGCCTAGCTCTGATTATCCTCAGCCTTGCCCCTAGATAATTAGGCACCAGGTGTAGTTTTCTTAGTTGAGCGCATGTGCCCGGCTTCTCCCCGCCGGGACGTAGCGCTGCAGCGTCTACCCGTTGCCCCGGCAACGGCCGAGTTATAGGCGGAAGTGATGTCCCGGTCGCCATAGCGACGGACGGGACGCAGGTAGGAGAGTCGCGGCGGCTGGGCACCGCCACGGCTCGTAACAATATCTTATTTTCTGAAATAACCATCCTATCAGCCAGTGCTCTGTCTGTATATTCTAAAGGTGCCCTTTACTTTATTAAACAGCCATCCTGTCTGCCACTGCTGTGCCACAATGTTTAGAGGGATTGAGGGCTCGAGTTATTAAGGCATGCAAAGTTGGGCCTGATTCATTAAGGACAGTTAATAAAAAAATTGAGTACGTTTTCTGGACAAAACCATGTTATAATACAAGGGGTGTAAATTAGTTTATTATTTTGCACATAACATAAATACTGTCTGTTTTTCATCTAGCACACAAATACTTGATAGCTTTATTTTTACACTGAAATTTATAGTTGATCTAGGACACGTCCTACCCAAAATATAAATCTGTCCTCACATTTTACATTTACCTCCCCCTTCAATGCAACATGGCTTTGCCTTACTTACTTACTTTTGCTTAACTGTCCTTAATGAATCAGGCCCAATATGTTCGCTTTGCATGCCTTAATAACTCAAGCCCTCAATCCCTCTAATTTGCACCCCTTGCATTGTAACATGGTTTTTGTCCAGGAGAAAACTTACTTAATTTTTTTTACTTAATTTCCTTAATGAATCAGGTACCTCATTATTATACAATACTCAGGTACCTCGTTACTATACAATACTCAGGTACCTCGTTACTATACAATACTCAGGTACCTCGTTACTATACAATACTCAGGTACCTCGTTACTATACAATACTCAGGTACCTCGTTACTATACAATACTCAGGTACTTGGCCAGGTTACTTTGCAATGTTGATTTAGGTCACTACAGGGGATAATGATTAGAAAGGAAAATTACAATTCATGGTCTGCAGTGTGCTTGTGGCCTAGTCTACCCCTCTAATGAAAGTAATATATTGATCCCACCGGGCCTTCTGGACACCAAGACTAGATCTGGACACCGGGACTGGATCTGAACACTGGGTCTGGATCTGGACACTGTGACTGGATTTGGACACCGGGTCTGGATCTGGACACCATGACTGGATCTGGACACCGGGACTGGATCTGGACACTGTGACTGGATCTGGACACTGTGACTGGATCTGGACACCGGGACTGGATCTGGACACCATGACTGGATCTGGACACCGGGACTGGATCTGGACACTATGACTGGATCTGGACACCATGACTGGATCTGGACACCGGGACTAGATCTGAACACTGGGTCTGGATCTGGACACTGTGACTGGATCTGGATGCCTCTCCATTCTGGCCATGCTGATGCTCTCCTCTATGGCTGCACTTTTATGGTGGCACCTCCTCTCAATTCTATTGCATACTTGCTTACTCTGCAGGAGTGTCCGGGAGACTCCCAGATTCCAGACTCCTGGCTGCGTAGGCCACCATCCTTTTCTTCTGAAGTGGGCAGGGTGGGGCCTTATTAATGCTATTCAATGCAAGTCATGTCACCAGGCCAACCCTGAACCTATTCCTTGGACCTCACCTCCGGGACAGTCAGTACCATAGCTGACTGGCTATATAAATTTGTAGAATAGGACAGCTCTAAAGCTGACAGACCAAACATCAGGCTCTTTGCAGCAACAGCCCCTGCACATGAGCCGACTCCACACACACACATCCCCGAGCCCAATGATGGCACCAAATCAACCACAGCGGCACAAGAACCTACAGGGGGCAGGTGTCGCCAATATCATTATTTATCAGTGTGTAGATACCCTCAGCCCTTCCAGACCTCTATCAGTCACCAGCCCCACCAGCCCCTCACTGCTGAGGATCATTTCCCCTGACCACCAGCACAATGCACCTAATAAACTGTTTAACAAGCAGATTAACCCAAATATAAATTCAAACACTTTAAAAATGCCGAATAGTACATACAAAATGTCCCCACATCCGGAGATCTATAAATGTCACAATTGTGTATTTCTTTCCTCCTCCCCCCACAGTCCTCTGGCAGCGACTAGTTCATTATATTCTCCTTCTTTCTACATTTGGTTTAGTGAATATTGTTTATGTACTGCAATAATTTCATAATTAAAACACCATCTGCTTGTTTGCAGCATTGTTTGTGAACGTTTACATGTGAGTGGGTGGTCAGGGCTCTGAGTAACGTCAGTGGTAACTGTCTATCTGTTCTCAGGCAAACACAACAATTCATCAGCAACAGAAAAGAATTGTATCTGAAATATGATGTTAAACATACAGAGGACTCATTACTGGATGGGGACGTTTGGAGCATTCATGTGTAGTTTACTTATAATGAAATAATACATGGACGCTCTCTTTATCTCTGTGTCGTACTCCCTCTGACTCTATCTCTTGATCTCACTCGGACTCTCACTCTTTTGCTGTGATTCTCTCTCTCGCTCTGACTCTCTCATTCTCTCTTTGATGCACTATCTTTCACTCTCCCTCTGACTCTCTATATCCCTCTCTCGCTCTCCCTATGACTCTTCCTCTCTCTCTCTATCTCTGACTCACTGTCTTGCTCTTCCTATGATTCTCTCTGTATCGCTCTGATCTTCCTCTCTCTCTCTCTCTCTCTTTCTCACCCTCTGACTCTCTCTGTCTCACTCTCTCTCTCTCCCTCTGACTCTCTCTGTCTCGCTCTCTCTCTCTCTCTCCCTCTGACTCTCTCTGTCTCACTCTCTCTCTCCCTCTGACTCTCTCTCTTTTGCTTTGTTCGGCATCAGATAATGTTTTCAGAATTTGTCCTAAAGTGTTCCTAGCAAAACGCCATTGTTACATCGTCGGATCTCGGATCTTCCGAGCATTGGATTCTATAAGCACCGCCCTCTATGGCGATCCAGCGCCATTTCACAGAGGGACACAGAATGGGTAGCACAGTTCTTGTCAGTCTCTAGTGCAGTTGGGCAGCGTCATAGTTAGAACAAAAAGAGGAAGGGTAGCAGTAATATTGTGACCTGTGAGGTGGTCAAAATTGACTGCAAATGACTTGAAATTAGTGTTATTGAGGTTAATAATAATAATGTAGGGGGGGGGGAAGTAAAAATATGTGATTTAGCAAAAAAAAATAGGGATTTTAGAAAATAATCGGGATTTAAAACCAAAACACGCAAAGGTGGTTTTGCCAAAACCAATACACAAAGTTAATCCAGATTCAAAACCAAAACCAGAACACGGGGTCAGTGAACATCTCTAGTCAGAAGGGGCGTTCTCCACCTGTTCACAAGCAGGGAGCCCAGTGATCACCGGACCTGGATCCATGACCTCACTCTGTGATTGTGTTTGCACAGAACTATTCAGCGTTGATATGAAGCAGCTTTGGTTACTGCAGTGAAGTGTTGCCAGATATTAGCAGATATATTCTGTACTGGGAGCTGTAACTATATGTAATTCATGAAAGTACAATAATATTGATTTGCAACAGGAAAAATCTTCAAGAGAGAATGAGAATGATTGATTTACAGTATTATACAGCGATAGATGTATTGAACTGTCACTTATAACACAATGAAGTCACATTTAATTACAAACTGCTGGTAAATGTAAATATATTTATTAATAGATCAGACATTTATTGTATTTTTTTTACTCTTTTCTTATTAATGTAAATGTGGGGGGTTCAAACTACAGTTAAAGAGTAAACAACAGAGAATGCTACATCAGGGCACAATCTGGAAGAACACAGAATGAAGACACTGAAATATTGTATAAATAAAACATTACAATAAAGTAAAAACATATTTCAGACATAATCACAGAGTAATGTTTTATTTAATACCTGGAGTTAGTTATTTTGTCCACATTGTAGCACTGAATATTATGTTTATAATTTCACCTAATAAAAATAAAGCACTTTTCATGCTGATGCAGAAAACAATCCTTTCTGTGAATAATTACATAATATTGAGCCATGAAAAACATTCACTTCATTGTTGTAAAATTTGAAACTAACAGACGTCTATTAATATCGCCAGTGCCCTGGGTGGCTCTGATCGTTTGTCTGACGCTCGCGGTTTAGAGATGTGCCTGTAAAGGGGAACGGCTCTTTATATCTGGTATCACTGTAAAATACTTTCTTAATGTTAGGAACCCCTCCAGCCAGTGCGACAAAACCCAGAGTCTGCTCTGAAAGTCTGGTGTTCACTGTTGCCCCTAGTGGTGGGGACAGACTTGGCCGCAGACAAACAGAGGGTCGTGAGATGTGCACTGACTGGGGAGAACCCAGCGATAGTGTGTAGGAGCAAACAGCAAAGTGAATCCAAGTGAGGGTCGAGGGCCGGCAGCAGACAGCGAAACCAGTAAACAAGCCGAGGTCAGAGGTCACAGGCAAAACAGCAGCGTAAGAGTCCAGGCAATAGATCAGGGTCAGAAGCACAGGTTCAGAGTCCAGGAACAGGAAAGGGTCATACACGGGTAATCAATCAGAGGTAGAAACACCAACACAGGAACAAGGAACAAGGCAGCAGGCAGCAGAACTGGAAACAGGACGCTATAACCGGCAGTGAGTTATAAAAAAAAATTAAATAAAAAAAAAAAAAAATAATAATAATTATAACCAAATTTGCAAAACCAATCCAGCAGTATATAAGCCCATTGGTACTGCAATATTACCAAGTTCACACATTCAGCAGTAAAAGTCCAGTGGTACTGCTATTACAAAGTTCACTGATTCAGCAGTGTATAAGTCCAATGGTACTATTACAAAGTTCACTGATTCAGCAGTGTATAAGTCCAGTGGTACTGCTATTACAAAGTTCACTGATTCAGCAGTGTATAAGTCCAATGGTACTATTACAAAGTTCACTGATTCAGCAGTGTATAAGTCCAGTGCTACTCTCCTGTGCCACATATAATTTTTAAAGGCTTTGCCGAGTGTGTGTGGCTTAGGGGTACGCTCTCTTGTGCTACATATAATGGAAAACCAAAATTTGGAGGATAAAGTAGGGAAAGATCAAGACCCACTTCCTCCTAATGCTAAAGCTGCTGCCACTAGTCATGACATAGACGATGAAATGCCATCAACGTCGTCTGGCAAGCCCGATGCCCAATCTCCTAGTACAGGGCATGTAAAATCCAAAAAGCCCAAGTTCTCCAAAAATAGCAAAAAGAGAAACTTAAAATCATCTGAGGAGAAACGTAAAGTTGGCAATATGCCATTTACGACACGTAGTGGCAAGGAACGGCTTAGGCCCTGGCCCGTGTTCATGACTAGTGGTCCAGCTTCACCCAAAGATCTAAGCCCTCCTCATCCCCCCCCTACAAAAAATTTAAGAGAGTTATGCTGTCAGCAACAACAACAAAACAGCAAAGAACTCTGCCTTCTAAACAGATGACATCACAAATCCCCAAGGCGAGTCCAAGGGTGTTGTTGGTTGTGAACCCTGACCTTCCCATCACTGTACGGGAAGAGGTGACTCCATCCAGCATTTGCAGCACGCCCTCTGCATATGCTGGAAGGATCACCCACAGTCCAGTTACAGATTTGGCTAATGAAGGTGTGAATGTTGTACACCGGGAGGAGGATATTGATGTAGCTGGCGCTGAGGAGGATGTTGATGATTATGATGCAGACAGATACCAAATTGCCTTTCTCAATTTCTATTTATATTCTAGATTATATAACGGCTGAAAAGTTTTCTGTTTTACTCCTAGTGGAGAGGGGATCTGATGCAGACAGATACCAAACTGCCTTTGTCCATTTCTTTGTATATTTGAATTTCTAGTTCTACAGTCTATGCAGGCTGCTTTATTTATATTCAACTACAAGTGTAGGGCGGGGGGCATAGATAGCCACCAAAGTAACGTGGTCCATTTAATTTCACTTTCTAGCTCCACAGTCTGTGCAGCCTGCTTTTTTTTATCTTCAAAGTATTTATATTTACAAGCCTTGCAATCTAAATTAACTAGAGGTAGTGACGTGGTAGAACTCCAAAAGGCAGTTTGGAAGCCCCTGTACAAACTGGCTCTATGTTTTAACTGAGTTGTCCCCCCTCCAGTGTGTACTCGGAAAGAGTTTTTAGTGCAGCGGGGAACCTGGTCAGTGAGCGGCGAAGGAGGTTGCTTCCTCACAACGTTGAAAAAATGATGTTTATAAAAATGAATAATCAATTCCTCAATGAAGTACAGCACTGCCCTCCAGACAGTACAGAGGGACCTGTAGTTGTGGAGTCTAGCGGGGACGAATTGATAATGTGTGAGGAGGAGGAAGTACACACTGTAGGGGGAGAGGAATCAGAGGTTGAGGATGAGGACGACATCTTTCCTCAGTAGAGCCTGTTTAGTTTGTACAGGGAGAGATGAATTGTTTTATTGGTGTGGGGGCCCAAACAAACCAATCATTTCAGCCACAGTTGTTTGGTAGGCCCTGTCGCTGAAATGATTGGTTTGTTAAAGTGTGCATGTCCTATTTCAACAACATAAGGGTGGGTGGGAGGGCCCAAGGACAATTCCATCTTGCAACTATTTTTTTGGCATTATGTGACCATTCAACAGTCGTTTGCCATGTTCAAAAAGTAAAAGAAAATGCCAACAAATTCAATAAATTAAATCAAAAGTTAAATGCCCTGTCATAATTTAAATCAAGAGGTTTTGACGTGCTAGAATTAGTGTAGTGTTAATATGTTATAAACACTACACTTGGAACTTGGAGGAGGTATTATGGCCCCGGTATCAAATTGGGTACCGGGGCCACCCCACTACGCAGTCCAGATACTTGTTTGGTGGAATTCAGACCAGTTGAGGGTTTTATTATTATATTGTGTGGACCACTCTATACCACACTACCACTCTATACCACTCTATTTAATACTATTACTAATTGCCATAAAGAGGAACTGCCGCTTCTATTTAATACTTTAATTCTATTAGTAGTTACCATAAAGAGGAACAAAATAAACAAATTTTACCAAAAGTATAATATGACTTACAAACACTACACTTGAAAGATGGTGCCTTTAAATGAAAAAGTCAGTCTTCATTGCACGACTATGTGCAACAGGGACAGTTTTTTGGTTTACAAAGTCAACCAATAACACTTCAACCCTGTCTGTCTTTAACATACTTGATGGGATCTCAATGACGAATGGTCTGTACCATGGTTGGAGGAGGTATTGTGGCCCCGGTACCAAATTGGGTAACGGGGCCACTCCACTATGCAGTCCAGATAGAGGTATATCAGATATTAAACAACGTTGACTGTTGCTGCAAAATTTTTTAATAATATTGTGGTGACCCACTCCTCTACGCAGTCAAGGTACATTATTGGTGCGAATCATACAAGTTCAGGGTTTTTAATTTATATTGTGGTGACCCACTCCTCTACGCAGTCCAGGTACATTATTGGTGCGAATCATACAAGTTCAGGGTTTTTAATTTATATTGTGGTGACCCACTCCTCTACGCAGTCCAGGTACATTATTGGTGCGAATCATACAAGTTCAGGGTTTTTAATTTATATTGTGGTGACCCACTCCTCTACGCAGTCCAGGTACATTATTCGGTGGGATTCATACCAGTTGATGGTTTTCTTATTATATATATTGTGGTAACCCACTCCTCTACGCAGTCCAGGTACATTATTGGTTCGAATCATACAAGTTCAGGGTTTTTAATTTATATTGTGGTGACCCACTCCTCTACGCAGTCCAGGTACATTATTGGTGCGAATCATACAAGTTCAGGGTTTTTAATTTATATTGTGGTGACCCACTCCTCTACGCAGTCCAGGTACATTATTCGGTGGGATTCATACCAGTTGATGGTTTTCTTATTATATATATTGTGGTGACTCACTCCTCTACGCAGTCCAGGTACATTATTGGTGCGAATCATACAAGTTCAGGGTTTTTAATTTATATTGTGGTGACCCACTCCTCTACGCAGTCCAGGTACATTATTGGTGCGAATCATACAAGTTCAGGGTTTTTAATTTATATTGTGGTGACCCACTCCTCTACGCAGTCCAGATACATTATTCGGTGCGATTCATACCAGTTGATGGTTTTCTTATTATATATATTTTGGTGACCCACTCCTCTACGCAGTTCAGGTACATTATTGGTGCGAATCATACAAGTTCAGGGTTTTTAATTTATATTGTGGTGACCCACTCCTCTACGCAGTCCAGGTACATTATTCGGTGCGATTCATACCAGTTGATGGTTTTCTTATTATATATATTGTGGTGACCACTCCTCTACTCAGTCCAGATACATTATTGGTGCGAATCATACAAGTTCAGGGTTTTTAATTTATATTGTGGTGACCCACTCCTCTACGCAGTCCAGGTACATTTTTTGGTGCGATTAAGACCAGTTGATGGTTTTCTTATTATATTGTGGGGACCACTCCACTACGCAGTCCAGAAAGATACCTCGTTGCAACATTTTGGACTAATAACTATATTGTGAGGTGTTCAGAATACACTGTAAATTAGTGGAAATGATTGTTATTGAATGTTATTGAGGTCAATAATAGCGTAGGAGTGAAAATAAGCCCAAAATCTTGATTTTTG